>CM077184.1:40147647-40149488 GCA_039654105.1 Coreius guichenoti
AAGTTGTAAATAAAACAAAAATTGTTGGAGTATATTTTACAAGAAAACTCTTATTTCAATTTTCTTTTCAGACTTCAAAATTTCACATTTAATTCAGTGTTACTTGCCATTTGCTGTTTGTGAAATTTATTAGCGATTTCAAAAAGAAATTTGTCTGCACCAATTTCTTCTCAGTGTAGTCTTGAACATATTTTGTAGTATTTTATGTCGAAAAAGAAGGTTAATAATAATAACAATAATAATGTAAAAATAAATACATACAGTGCATCCTGAAAGTATTCACAGCGCTTCACTTTTTCCACATTTTGTTATGTTACAGCCTTATTCCGAAATGGATTAAATTCATTATTTTCCTCAAAATTCTACAAACAATACCCCATAATGACAACATGAAAGAAGTTTGTTTGAAATCTTTGCAAATTTATTAAAAATAAAAACGAAAAAATCACATGTACATAAGTATTCACAGCCTTTGCCATGACACTCAAAATTGAGCTCAGGTGCTCCTGTTTCCACTGATCATCCTTGAGATGTTTCTATAGCTTGACGGGAGTCCACCTGTGGTAAATTCAGGTGATTGGACATGATTTGGAAAGGCACACACCTGTCTATATAAGTCCCACAGTTAACAGTGCATGTCAGAGCACAAACCAAGCCATGAAGTCCAAGGAATTGTCTGTAGACCTCCGAGACAGGATCGCGGCACAGATCTGGGGAAGGGTACAAAACATTTCTGCAGCATTGAAGGTCCCAATGAGCACAGTGGCCTCCATCATCCGTAAATGGAAGAAGTTTGGAACCACCAGGACTCTTCCTAGAGCTGGCCGCCCAGCCAAACCGAGCGATCGGGGGAGAAGGGCCTTAGTCAGGGAGGTGACCAAGAACCTGATGGTCACTCTGACAGAGCTCCAGCGTTTCTCTGTGGAGAGAGGAGAACCTTCCAGAAGAACAACCATCTCTGCAGCACTCCACCAATCAGGCCTGTATGGTAGAGTGACAGCCCGCCTGGAGTTTGCCAAAAGGCACCTGCAGGACTCTCAGACCATGAGAAACTAAATTCTCTGGTCTTATGAAACAAAGATTGAACTCTTTGGCCTGAATGGCAAGCGTCATGTCTGAAGGAAACCAGGCACCGCTCATCACCTGGCCAATACCATCCCTACAGTGAAGCATGGTGGTGGCAGCATCATGCTGTGGGGATGTTTTTCAGCGGCAGGAACTGGGAGACTAGTCAGGATTGAGGGAAAGATGAATGCAGCAATGTACAGAGACATCCTTGATGAAAACCTGCTCCAGAGGGCTCTGGACCTCAGACTGGGGTGAAGGTTCATCTTCCAACAGGACAACGACCCTAAGCACACAGCCAAGATAACAAAGGAGTGGCTACGGGACAACTCTGTGAATGTCCTTGAGTGGCCCAGCCAGAGCCCAGACTTGAACCCGATTGAACATCTCTGGAGAGATCTGAAAATGTCTGTGCACCGACGCTCCCCATCCAACCTGATGGAGCTTGAGAGGTCCTGCAAAGAAGAATTGGAGAAACTGCCCAAAAATAGGTGTGCCAAGCTTGTAGCATCATACTCAAAAAGACTTGAGGCTGTAATTGGTGCCAAAGGTGCTTCAGCAAAGTATCGAGCAAAGGCTTTTTATTTTTGTTTTTTATTTTTAATACATTTGCAAAGATTTCAAACAAACTTTTTTCATGTTGTCATTATGGGGTATTGTTTGTAGAATTTTAAGGAAAATAATGAATTTAATCCATTTTGGAATAAGGCTGTAACATAACAAAATGTGGAAAAAGTGAAGCGCTGTGAATACTTTCCAGATGCACTGTAATAATA
>CM077184.1:40149988-40167488 GCA_039654105.1 Coreius guichenoti
TCTCTCTCTCTCTCTCTCTCTCTCTCTCTCTCTCTGTCTCTCTCTCTCTCTCTGTCTCTCTCTCTCTCTCTCTCTCTCTCTCTCTCGCTCTCTCTCTCTCTCTCTCTCTCTCTCTCTCTCTCTCTCTCTCTCTCTCTCTCTCTCTCGCTCATCTCTCTCTCTCTGTCTCTCTCTCTCTCTCTCTGTCTCTCTCTCAGTCTCTCTCTCTCTCTCTCTCTCTGTCTCTCTCTGTCTCTCTCTCTCTCTCTCTCTCTCTCTCTCTCTCTCTCTCTCTCTCTCGCTCTCTCTCTCTCTCTCTCTCTCTCTCTCTCTCTCTCTGTCTCTCTCTCTCTCTCTCTCTCTCTCTCTCTCTCTCTCTCTCTCTCTCTCTCTCTCTCTCTTTTCCATGACCTGCGTTCATTTCCTCTCAAGTGATTTTAAGCCTCAAGCTCCGTTAAGCTTTATCCAGTTGTAGCTAATTGGGATAAATTATTAAAAAGAATTAGTTTATTGAGGGGTAATTATTGTTGTGTTAATTAGAGTATGTTCAGATGGCTTTTTTTGGTGGTAATGAACTTTTCAGTATTTGTATTTTAATCCAGCTCTAATGGTTTCGCCCACAGGCCCCCCCTCCCCGCCCCGTGATCTGGTCTACACCCTCAAACAGTCCACGCTCATTCTGGACTGGGCCGTGCCCAACGACTCCGGCGGCCGGGGGGATCTGACCTACAGCATCGGCTGCCGGCGCTTGTGTCGGCCCCCGCGGGCCCCGCTGGTGCAGTGTGAGCCCTGTGGAGCCAGCGTCGGCTTCGTGCCGCAGCAGAGCGGCCTGACGGAGCGCACGGTCACTGTGGTCAACCTGCTGCCCAACTCCAACTACTCCTTCAGCGTGGAGGCCCGCAACGGTGTCTCAGAGCTCCTGCCCAACAAAAGGTTCTACACGCAGGTCAACGTCTCCACCAGCCTTCCAGGTACACCACATTATTTACACTAGTGTTTATTCAGTATTGTTCCCTACACACTTAAAGAGGCCATATTATGCCCTTGATCTGTTTTCTGGCTCTACTAGAGCATGTTTGTTGAATGTTGATTATTCCCCATATTCTCCATTGTTGCGGCTCCTCTCTTCCCAGTCTGTCAGTAACGCTCTGTTTAGTTCCTGTCTCTATGAAGCCCCTCCAGTGCGTTGTGAGCAGTGCGTTGTGATTGGTCAAGCGCTTCCAGCATGTTTAGGAAAAGTCCCGCCCCTTTCCATAACCGCAAGTTTCAACAAAAATAAAGGTTGCAAAAGGAAGATTTTCACAGTGATGCCATAGAAGACAGAGAGAGAGAGAGACAGAGAGAGAGAGAGAGACAGAGAGAGAGAGAGAGAGACAGAGAGAGAGAGAGACAGAGAGAGAGAGAGAGACAGAGAGAGAGAGAGAGACAGAGAGAGAGAGAGAGACAGAGAGAGAGAGAGAGAGAGAGAGAGAGAGAGAGAGAGACAGAGAGACAGAGAGACAGAGAGACAGAGAGACAGAGAGAGAGAGAGAGAGAGAGAGAGAGAGACAGAGAGAGAGAGAGACAGAGAGAGAGAGAGACAGAGAGAGAGAGAGAGAGAGAGAGAGAGAGACAGAGAGAGACAGAGAGAGAGAGAGACAGAGAGAGAGACAGAGAGAGAGACAGAGAGAGAGAGAGAGACAGAGAGAGACAGAGAGAGAGAGAGAGACAGAGAGAGAGAGAGACAGAGAGAGAGACAGAGAGAGAGAGAGAGACAGAGAGAGACAGAGAGAGACAGAGAGAGACAGAGAGAGAGAGAGAGAGAGAGAGAGAGAGAGACACAGAGAGAGAGAGAGACACAGAGACAGACAGAGAGAGAGAGAGAGACAGAGAGAGACAGAGAGAGACAGAGAGAGACAGAGAGAGAGAGAGAGAGAGAGAAGAGAGACACAGAGAGAGAGAGAGACACAGAGACAGACAGAGAGAGAGAGAGAGAGACACAGAGACAGACAGAGAGAGAGAGAGAGAGAGAGAGAGAGACACAGAGAGAGAGAGAGACACAGAGACAGACAGAGAGACAGAGAGAGAGAGAGAGAGAGAGAGAGAGAGAGTGAGAGAGAGTGAGAGTGTGTATGTGTGTGAGAGAGAGGGAGAGAGTGAGTGTGTGTGTGTATCTGTGGATCAGGTTTTGCCTATATTGTGGGACTACAGTAAATGCCCCTGTGACAGTAGTAAAACCTGAAATGACCTCCAGCAAACGGCCCCCATGAGGTAAATGGAGTATTAACACAGTAAATTATGTAGAAAGTCACAGTCTCGATGTAGAAAGGTTTGTGTGAGGGTTTGTTTAGGAGCAAGAAAATATCATTGAGTCAATGTACTAACAGCACAAGCCGATGGAAAGTGGCCAGCGTGATAGAAACACAGGCGTGTGTGTGTGTGTGCATGTCGACTCATGAGCGCACGCTCCAGTTTTAGTGCTGACCAATTACAAGATGAAGTTGTGTGAGAGCAGCATCTGGAGTCAAGCAGGGCTCGGTGAACAGCTGGTGTGTGTTTGTGTGAGCGGTTGGGTCCAAAGAGTTTGCCTGTACACATGCACACGCGCACACACACACACACACACACACACACACACACACACACACACACACACACACACACACACACACACACACACACACACACACACACTATATTATGTAAATGCCCAGTACACACTTCAGATATCACTGGAGTATTAAACCTTCACCTATGTCGTCAAATGCCTCTACAGGACAGTGTGCACTGTCATAACACGCTTCACACAACACCCAGATTAATACACACACACACACACACACATCAGTGATCCCACAGTGCCGAACACAAAGGCTGAACTAGCGACGCTGGAGCTGCATGTTTATTAATGGAGCAGATCTCTTTCATCAAGACTTCTACACACTCAGATTTTGCTTTCCATTAAAAGTAAATTGCAGAGCGTTTATTTGGCACTCGACTCCTGCGCCTTTCATTATTTGATGCTCTTTCCAACACAATTGCTTTTTCTCTGCCAAAAATGACTCTTTCTTTGTCTCTCACACCTCTTCAGCTGATTTCTTTCTCTCTTTCTTTCTCTCTTTTCCCTTCAGGCAGAGTCCAAATTAACTTTTCCACACCTGCCAAAAGCAAATGAATTGAGAAAATTGGCCACTGAGAATAGAGAATATTTGCACCTATATATATATACACTCACCTAAAGGATTATTAGGAACACCTGTTCAATTTCTCATTAATGCAATTATCTAATCAACCAATCACATGGCAGTTGCTTCAATGCATTTAGGGGTGTGGTCCTGGTCAAGACAATCTCCTGAACTCCAAACTGAATGTCAGAATGGGAAAGAAAGGTGATTTAAGCAATTTTGAGCGTGGCATGGTTGTTGGTGCCAGACGGGCCGGTCTGAGTATTTCACAATCTGCTCAGTTACTGGGATTTTCACGCACAACCATTTCTAGAGTTTACAAAGAATGGTGTGAAAAGGGGAAAACATCCAGTATGCGGCAGTCCTGTGGGCGAAAATGCCTTGTTGATGCTAGAGGTCAGAGGAGAATGGGCCGACTGATTCAAGCTGATAGAAGAGCAACTTTGACTGAAATAACCACTCGTTACAACCGAGGTATGCAGCAAAGCATTTGTGAAGCCACAACACGCACAACCTTGAGGCGGATGGGCTACAACAGCGAAGACCCCACCGGGTACCACTCATCTCCACTACAAATAGGAAAAAGAGGCTACAATTTGCACGAGCTCACCAAAATTGGACAGTTGAAGACTGGAAAAATGTTGCCTGGTCTGATGAGTCTCGATTTCTGTTGAGACATTCAGATGGTAGAGTCAGAATTTGGCGTAAACAGAATGAGAACATGGATCCATCATGCCTTGTTACCACTGTGCAGGCTGGTGGTGGTGGTGTAATGGTGTGGGGGATGTTTTCTTGGCACACTTTAGGCCCCTTAGTGCCAATTGGGCATCGTTTAAATGCCACGGCCTACCTGAGCATTGTTTCTGACCATGTCCATCCCTTTATGACCACCATGTACCCATCCTCTGATGGCTACTTCCAGCAGGATAATGCACCATGTCACAAAGCTCGAATCATTTCAAATTGGTTTCTTGAACATGACAATGAGTTCACTGTACTAAAATGGCCCCCACAGTCACCAGATCTCAACCCAATAGAGCATCTTTGGGATGTGGTGGAACGGGAGCTTCGTGCCCTGGATGTGCATCCCACAAATCTCCATCAACTGCAAGATGCTATCCTATCAATATGGGCCAACATTTCTAAAGAATGCCTTCAGCACCTTGTTGAATCAATGCCACGTAGAATTAAGGCAGTTCTGAAGGCGAAAGGGGGTCAAACACAGTATTAGTATGGTGTTCCTAATAATCCTTTAGGTGAGTGTGTGTGTGTGTATATATATATATATATATATATATATATATATATATATATATATATATATAAGAAGTCTCTTCTGCTCATTTATCTGATCATAAATCCAGTAAAACAGTGAAATATTACTCCAGTGTAAAGCAGCTGTTCTCTATGTGAATATATAGTAAAGTGTAATTTATTCCTGTGATCAAAGCTGAATTTATCATCATTACTCCAGTCTTCAGTGTCACATGATCCTTCAGAAATCATTCTCATATGAGGATATGATGCTCAACAAACATTTATGATTATTATCAGTGTTGGAAACAGTTCAGATTTCTGTGAAACTGTGATGCATTTTATTTCTCAGGATTCTTTGATTAATAGAAAGTTCAAGTTTATTTAAAATAAAAATAGACATTATAAATGTCTTTACAGTCAGACACTTTTGATATTAATGCACATCTGCGAGGGTTTGACTGATTCTTTATGACTCTGGCAAGTAACTTAGTTTTATCTACTCGGCAAAGCCAGTTTTTTAAATTACATTTGGCACTTGTTGGCTCTTAATTCTGGACCTGGATCTCAGATATAAATCTTGTTCCTCTGAGACACGACATCCGTAACACAAGTCTTTAATGTTTGTGTGTGTTGCGTAGCCTAACGCAATTTTGCTCTTCTCCTGTTCTGTTCTCAGTAAGAACAACATTAATCTCTCAGAGGAAGTGCGGTTCTGTTACTGTGATGTCAAGTCTCAGCAGATGTGTGTGTGTGTGTGTGTGTGTTTGAGCGCTGAGATTAGAGTCGTGTGACTGCAAGCCAACACAAAGCAGTTTCTCTGAGATCCGTGCTGCGCTTGTGTTTATTGGAGAACGGCCTTTTGTTGATCCTATATACTTATATATAGGGAAAGACATTTCAATTCTCTAAAACTTCTTCTCTAAATTATGTTTAAACAAATATGTTAAATCAGCAGTAAAATGCAGCTCTTAGCAATATTAATACATTTCATGTTTGAGTTTAAAGGGATAGTTCAATCAAACGCTCACCCTCATGTCGTTCCAAACCTGTATGACGTTCCTTTTTTCTTCTGAACATTTCTTCTGGGCTGGGTTTTCTGAAACCTTCTTAACGCTGCGTCGTTCTTAAGTTATACCTTAAGCTGTACCTTAATGTTAATGTGTTTCCCGAAACGTTCTTAGTTAAGTACACCTTCTGTAAGTCATTCGTTCATAAGGTTGGTCAGTTCACTCCACTAGTGGCCAGCACTGCAAAAAGTTTCTTTACATTCTCCTTCTATACGAATATATTTCTTGAAGTTGTAATAAATCCAGTGTTTTTAATACAAAGAATAAAATTGTCATTACACTGAGGGTTGTTAGCTTTTTAATTATATTATCCAACGGTACATCAGCTGGCAAACCGTTAGACAGTAAAGGCGTATGAGTCTATTTAAAGGGAATGATTGTGGAGGGGAGTTTGGTCAAACTATGGCAGCGATACAGCGAATAGTCGTGCTAAATCAAAGACGGCGCCGTTCGCGGAGCCATTTAGTGCATGTGCGTTATTTCATCCGTGAAAACTTTAGTCCCCTGGCTACCATGTCAGAAGCTGCAATTCAAAATAAAACCTTTTTGAGTCCTTTAGAGTCTTCTTAGAGCACAAAGAGACAATGTTATCAGGAAACCCAGCCCAGGTCTTATATGGCATCACCACTTAAAGGGATGGTTCACCCAAAAATGAAAAGTCACTGGTGTCTTATTTCACTGGTCACTTGTTTTAGTTCTAGTTTTATTTAATGATAATAACCCTGGTTCAGAGTTGACTGTCATTAGGCATTGACATTTTTTCAAAATATCTTCTATGATGTTCCCAACTTGAGGGTGAGTAAATTACACATTTTCATTTCTTTAACACTTCCTGTATTACTATGTCCAATGTCAAGTCAAGCCTCCTTCCTTTATAGCGCTTTCACAACACAGATTGTTTCAAAGCAGCTTTACAGTGATAACAGGAGATTAATGAAGAGAGATTGTTTTGTCTGTACATCAGCTCTAGAATAAAGTTATTGTCCAGCTAAAGTAAGTTTTTGATTGATTCATTTCCGCTGTAAATAATCATTAGTTATTTACTTTGGGTCACTTACACGACACCATTTTCAACTAAAATAGAAACTCTCAATGCGTTCGGGCCACTCATCCGCACGGCAACAGTGTTTGGTGGCTTGAGAACGCAAACTTTGAAATAGTTTTTGAAATAGTTTTGAAACTATACCATTATCATCAATGTAAAAATCAAGAGCCAAACCAAGGCAATAAATCAGTTGAGAATCACTGATATTGTGGTATAAAGTTGTGCTGTGTTAAACTCTTGAGTTTGAGTTGAGCCCAGGTCAGTGTTACATTTGGAGCACATATATCATAATTGGCTTATTTAAAACTGCTTCCCTTCGCAGTATGCAAGGATAAATCAGTGAGAAATGCACACGCACCCATAAACACACACACACACAAAGGTTCACAAGTGTGTAATAATCTGTGGAGGTCCGAGGCTGGAAGGAACCACCTTCCCAGCGGCTTCTCAAGAAAAGAAGCTGAGCAACCCCTCCTTTCATGCCGAACCTCCATCAGGGCCTGCGGTGGGCCGATAAAGTCCGGCTCAAAGCCGCCGCCTCAAATACAGGGAAATCCGTTTGGTCAGGGTGCACTTCTCATCGACCTGTGCTCTTAAACCCTACAGCGCTAAGAGCTGCGAACCGTGCCACCTTATTCTGGTTAAACAGCCCATATTCTGCTCTTTCTCAGAGTCTTGATGTGTTATCTGGCTCTACTAGAGCAGGTTTTCCTGCTTGAATGTTGATTATTTCCTCATATTCTCCATTGTTGCGGCTCCTCTCTTCCCAGTCTGTCAGTAACGCTCTGTTTAGTTCCTGTCTCTATGAAGCCCCTCCTTCTGAAAAGCACACTGTGCTCTGATTGGTCGGCTGGAGCAGTGTGTTGTGATTGGTGTTTGGGAAATGCCCCGCCCCTTACCATAACCGGCAGTTTCAGCACACTACTAACTAACTCAACCAGGCCCCGCCCCTTTATTCTGCGTATGAATTATTATAATGAGGAATATTGTGACGTGTTGGTTCCCGGAAGAAACTCAAGACTACAATGGAGGCGTTTCAGGAGTTCAGGAACACTGACACGAATATAGAGAAGAACTGGAACAGTAAAGAGAGATGAAGATGGAGAAAAGCAGAATAGCTCCTCAGTAGTATTTCCGACTGCGAGAACGAGAAGACGGATTGGCTGACAGGTTTAGTGGAGGGTGTGTCCTGTAGTCACTAATGCAGTATTCATAAAGGTCAGCGGTTCTTTTATGGCATGTTGTCTCTCCGTCACGGATCAGTGAGAGAGGGAATATTGCAGTAGTGCACAGATACATGAAGATCATATGACATACTGAACACGCTAGCCCTGAAGACTTCCATCAGCATGTGCTTCAGTATCGACTGTCGTGTGTGTGTTTGTGCATCTGCAGATTGATTTTAACTAGACATCTGTTCTGGCTTCTTTTTGTCAAAGGTAAATCAGTGTGAATTTATAAACGGAAAGAATCTGACGGCTTTCCAACCCCTATGATTTCTAAAGGCTTTTTGTCACCATGGATGAGTCACGTATTTTCTGTGGTTGATAAACAACTCCATCGACTGCATGAGTGTGTAAGTGCTTCATTCAGATCTGTGTATTCTCGCATGACACTTAGACGTTTTTAAACCGCCTTTAATACTGGGGATTTGACAATAACAGGGCCTGAATATGAATTTTGAGCCGGCCTTGAGTGAGACCCGAACAAAGAGAGAGCAGATTTGGGTGTTTCACTGCTCTTTTACACCTATGTGTGTGTGTGTGTATGTGTGTATGTGTGTATGTGTGTATGTGTGTATGTGTGTATGTGTGTGTGTGTGTATGTGTGTGTGTGTGTCTGTGAGTGAGTGAGTGAGTGAGTGAGTCTGTGAGTGAGTCTGTGAGTGAGTGAGTGAGTCTGTGAGTGAGTCTGTGAGTGAGTCTGTGAGTGAGTCTGTGAGTGAGTCTGTGAGTGAGTCTGTGAGTGAGTCTGTGAGTGAGTCTGTGAGTGAGTCTGTGAGTGAGTCTGTGAGTGAGTCTGTGAGTGAGTCTGTGAGTGAGTCTGTGAGTGAGTCTGTGAGTGAGTCTGTGAGTGAGTGAGTGTGTGTGTGTATCTGTGAGTATCTGTGAGTATCTGTGAGTGTGTTTGTGAGTGTGAGTGTGAGTGTGTGTGTGTGTGTGTGTGCTTGAGAGTGTCTGTGCTTGAGAGTGTGCGAGTGTGTGTCTGAGTGCTCGTGTGTGTGTGTGTGTGTGTGTGTGCGTGTGTGTGTGCGTGTGCGTGTGTGTGTGTGTGTGTGTGCGTGTGCGTGTGTGAGGGAGAGGGCTGAAGGGAGGGGTCAGTGGAGAGGGATTGACCTTTCAATATCTTCAGAGGGTTTAGTTTGGCTGCTTTAGATGGCGACGCCTGTGGAGATCTCCGGGGTCCGGCTCCTCTGTGAGCGAGGCTGGGGTGAGAGGGATAAGAGGATGACATGGAGGGAAAGACAGCAGGAGACCGGGACACATGGCCTAGAGAGAGAGAGAGAGGGAGAGAGAGTGTGTGTGTGTTACACTTCCTGCCTGGTCACACTACTCGTGTTAAACACTTGTGCTGCTGTTGAGGTGGATGCGGGTGAGGTTAGGACAGGTCTGCTGCTGTGGGTCGGGTTAAGGGTCAATCGTGTAATTATAGATGTCATTACAGAAATTAAAACAACTGTAATTACATGCAGGCATTTTAAATACAAGTACAGTAACAACATGTGTGTACACAATAAGTGCATTGTATCAAACTTAAATGCAAGTACATATTAGTTAAAGACACTTATGCATTATGCATTGTATATATACAGTGGGGAGAACAAGTATTTGATACACTGCCGATTTTGCAGGTTTTCCTACTTACAAAGCATGTAGAGGTCTGTAATTTTTATCATAGGTACTCTTCAACTGTGAGAAGCAAAAATCCAGAAAATCACATTGTATGATTTTTAAATAATTAATTTGCATTTTATTGCATGACATAAGTATTTGATCACCTACCAACCAGTAAGAATTCCGGCTCTCACAGACCTGTTAGTTTTTCTTTCTCCATTCATTACCTGTATTAACTGCACCTGTTTGAACTCGTTACCTGTATAAAAGACACCTGTCCACACGCTCAATCAAACAGACTCCAACCTCTCCACAATGGCCAAGACCAGAGAGCTGTGTAAGGACATCAGGGATAAAATTGTAGACCTGCACAAGGCTGGGATGGGCTACAGGACAATAGGCAAGCAGCTTGGTGAGGAGGCAACAACTGTTGGCGCAATTATTAGAAAATGGAAGAAGTTCAAGATGACGGTCAATCTCCCTCGGTCTGGGGCACCATGCAAGATCTCACCTCGTGGGGCATCAATGATCATGAGGAAGGTGAGGGATCAGCCCAGAACTACACGGCAGGACCTGGTCAATGACCTGAAGAGAGCTGGGACCACAGTCTCAAAGAAAACTATTAGTAACACACTACGCCGTCATGTATTAAAATCCTGCAGCGCACGCAAGGTCCCCCTGCTCAAGCCAGCGCATGTCCAGGCCCGTCTGAAGTTTGCCAATGACCATCTGGATGATCCAGAGGAGGAATGGGAGAAGGTCATGTGGTCTGATGAGACAAAAATAGAGCTTTTTGTTCTAAACTCCACTCGCTGTGTTTGGAGGAAGAAGAAGGATGAGTACAACACCAAGAACACCATCCCAACAGTGAAGCATGGAGGTGGAAACATCATTCTTTGGGGATGCTTTTCTGCAAAGGGGACAGGACGACTGCACCGTATTGAGGGGAGGATGGATGGGGCCATGTATTGCGAGATCTTGGCCAACAACCTCCTTCCCTCAGTAAGAGCACTGAAGATGGGTCGTGGCTGGGTCTTCCAGCATGACAACGAGCCGAAACACACAGCCAGGGCAACTAGGGAGTGGCTCCGTAAGAAGCATCTCAAGGTCCTGGAGTGGCCTAGCCAGTCTCCAGACCTGAACCCAATAGAAAATCTTTGGATGGAGCTGAAAGTCCGTTTTGCCCAGCGACAGCCCCGAAACCTGAAGGATCTGGAGAAGGTCTGTATGGAGGAGTGGGCCAAAATCCCTGCTGCAGTGTGTGCAAACCTGGTCAAGAACTACAGGAAACGCAAATTAATTACTTAAAAATCATACAATGTGATTTTCTGGATGTTTGTTTTAGATTCCGTCACTCATAGTTGAAGTGTACCTATGATACAAATTACAGACCTCTACATGCTTTGTAAGTGGGCAAACCTGCAAAATCGGCAGTGTATCAAATACTTGTTCTCCCCACTGTATATATGTATTCAATGGGGTCCGATGTTGTTTAGAACCCTTTGACTTTATTTGTATGGACAAAAACATTGTTCTATTATATTGTGTTTTTCAGGAGAAAATCAATCATATAGGCCTTAAAGTACATGATTGATTAAACGATGACAGACTTTATTTTCAGTATTTTAAAGTGGTCGCATCATAAAAAATCTTTTGTTTCTTGAGAAAGTAAGTTGTCAAATTATTGACTGAATCATTGATGAATGAATGATGAAAGATTTCAATAATAAATTAAGTTGAATGTTGTGAAAATAATTTCATAAGTCTTTAGTAACATTACAAGTTTAAAATAGTAATTTAAAAAAAAAAAAAAATCCTTTTGTAAAATCGGCATTAATAAGCTATCATATTTTCAGATAATATATTTTGAATAATACATTTTTTATTTGTATTTAGAAAGTTGTTCTTATTTTAAGCATAAACTTAACAAAATATTGTTAGATTTATGCTTAAAACAAGAAAAACTAAATGTACTTCACACTTTGAAAGTATTAATATTTTTAAATAAGCATATTTGCTTCTCAAGTAAATTGGTCTTGAAAAGGGAACTGGAAATTTTGTATGGAATTTTGACTTTTTTTTGTGAGATCTGACAAACATAAACACATTCCTGCTGTGGTGTAGTTTATCTGCACAAACATCCTCGCTCTCAGAAGCTCCAGCTCCATCCACAGCTCTTCCTTTGGTCTGTAGTGTGCATTACTCTGTCTCTCCCTAACAAGGGCGCCTCTCTCTCATCTGCTGTAATAAGGGGGAAATGAGGGAGTCATCACCCTCCATTCACAGACACACTCAACCAATCTGGCCCTCTTTGTCACAGAGTGCAAAGGATTTTAATTGGTTGCAGCGCAATGTCTTTCCCTCGCTTTTAACGGCTGAGTCTTTGTGGTAATCATGAATGTTTTTGTGAGCTTGTTATGTGGCATGCAAGGAGTTTGATGTTGAATTGAGCTCTCTCTCTCTCTCTCACACACACACACACACACACACACACACACACACACACACACACACACACACACGTGCATGCTAGATGTCCTTGGATCCTAGAGTGCTGCAAAGAGAGAGACGAGCAGCTCAAACCAGCCTCAGACAGTCGGAGGTCAGAGAGATGGAGAACTGAAGTGTCCCTCAGTCTCGCCCTTGTCAGTGTTAGCGCTGGTAATATACTTACAGTGTGCAGTAGTCGCAGGGAATTTGATGATGATGATATCAAATTAAGCAACATTGTGATTTAATGCACTCTTTATTTAGCCATTAAGATTAAAGAGCATGTCATTAGATTAGGTTTGCAATCCTTCTTGGCCTTGCAACTCATGAATGTAAGAGAGCTGTGTATGATTTATACATGAGCGGCAAAAAGCTTCAGATTTTGTTTGTTCAACTAATTTCCATGAATCAGTTCAAACATTCCACTGTAGTGAATAGATTTAAATTGTTCATTTAAGTCTCTGCATGGCTGTTGTCCTATAGAGCATCTGTAGCTCCGCCCCTATATAGCATCTGTAGCCCTGCCCCTATAGAGCTTCTGTAGCTCTGCCCCATAGAGCTTCTGTAACCCCGCCCCTATAGAGCTTCTGTAGCTCTGCCCCTATAGAGTTTCTGTAGCCCCGCCCCATAGAGCTTCTGTAGCTCTGCCCCTATAGAGTTTCTGTAGCTCTGCCCCTATAAAGCTTATGTAGCTCTGCCCCTATAGAGCTTCTGTAACCCCGCTCCTATAGAGCTTCTGTAACCCCGCTCCTATAGAGCTTCTGTAGCTCTGCTCCTATAGAGTTTCTGTAGCTCTGGCCCTATAAAGCTTCTGTAGCCCCACCCCATAGAGCTTCTGTAGCTCTGCCCCTATAGAGCTTCTGTAGCTCTGCCCCTATAGAGCTTCTGTAGCTCTGCCCCATAGAGCTTCTGTAGCTCTGCCGCTATAGAGCTTGTGTAGTTCTGCCGCTATAGAGCTTCTGTAGTTCTGCCGCTATAGAGCTTCTGTAGCTCTGCCCCATAGAGCTTCTGTAGCTCTACCCCATAGAGCTTCTGTAGCTCTGCCCCATAGAGCTTCTGTAGTTCTGCCCCATAGAGCTTCTGTAGCTCTGCCCCATAGAGCTTCTGTAGTTCTGCCGCTATAGAGCTTCTGTATTTCTGCCCCATAGAGCTTCTGTAGCACTGCCCCTATAGAGCTTCTGTAGTTCTGCCGCTATAGAGCTTCTGTAGCTCTGCCCCTATAGAGCTTCTGTAGCTCTGCCGCTATAGAGCTTCTGTAGTTCTGCCGCTATAGAGCTTCTGTAGTTCTGCCGCTCTAGAGCTTCTGTAGCTCTGCCCCATAGAGCTTCTGTAGCTCTGCCGCTATATAGCTTCTGTAGTTCTGCCCCTATAGAGTTTCTGTAGCTCTGCCCCTATAGAGCTTCTGTAGCTCTGCCCCTATAGAGCTTCTGTAGCTCTGCCGCTATAGAGCTTCTGTAGCTCCGCCCCATAGAGCTTCTGTAGCTCTGCCCCTATAGAGCTTCTGTAGCTCCGCCCCATAGAGCTTCTGTAGCCCCGCCCCTATAGAGCTTCTGGAGCCGTGCCCCTATAGAGCTTCTGTAACTCTGCCCCTATAGAGCTTCTGTAGCTCTTCCCCTATATAGTATACATTTATTTATGCAACTGTTTGAAAAATTTCAAAAACTGCATTTTTAAATTAGATTTTTTTTTAAAACAAATGCTTAATTATTTTTTCATTATTGATGAAAAAGCACTGTGTGTGTGTGTGTGTGGCTGTAGGGGGTTGATGAGTTTCTCTGTCTCCACTCCCACTACTCAGGCAATGTTGTGATGAGACCGATGGCCTAATGCTTTGATTGACAGCTGTCTGTCATCTCTAGAGGGAAATGTCAGTCAGACAGTTTGCAATCTGCCAGACCGCTCTGGCTTCTTTTCTGTGCTGTCAATGCTGAATAAATGCTTTGTTTGTGTGTGTGTGTGTGTGTGTGTTGGTGTGTGTGTGTGTGTGTTCGTTCTGCCTTCGCTGTCGGCTTGTTTTACGCTCTGTCTGTAGCATACAGCGCTGTGTCTGGAAAATGAAGCTCCCCATATTTCTGTCAGAAACTTTTCTCAGTGTGTTTTTCATCTTTTTCATATTTCCCCCAATTTCCTCTCTATTTTTATGTTGGGGGAATAATATGCTTCTAACATTGATTGATTCTGCTTACATCTTGAGTTTTCTGTGTAAGTTTGTGTTAAATGTTTGGACAAACAAACAAATAAATAAATAAACACACACACTTCCCCTTTATTTATTTACTGTCTTCTCTCTTGCCTGAAGATGCGGATGCAACGCTAAGTTCAGTGGCTCTGATTGCTCTCAACCAATGGCATGAGTTGGGGGCGGGGCTATCTGTTTGGCCAGCCAATGATAGACGAGGGGTGTTCTTTTTGAAAAATGGTAAACCTGTTTGAAAACATCGCTGCAGTTTTGGTATATGAAGAGATGGAGAAATGACACACGACATCTTTAGGGACGGTAATAAATCTGATCTGACGAAATTAGACTTCTATAGTGATGATGTTTGGAATTTAATGTGAAATGGCTTTCTTTGCCTTTTTTGCTCTCTGTTTGCAGTTCCTGCACTCGTTCGTTTGCTCTCTTTAAGGCTTCCTGCTTCTTTCACTCGGCGTGTCTCAGTCCCAGGTGTGCGCAGGCTGTTGTAATATCGTTCTTTAGATGGAAATGTATATGTCTTGCAGGCATCAGTCGCTGCTCCTCCCAGCAGGACGACAGAAATCCCCTCTTCCACATCCTCCCTCTATTCTGTCCTTCCCGCTCTCCCTGTGATAATATAAATGATAATAGTGACTCTATCAACCTGCCCAGCTGGTGGAGCATTCTGGGTAATGTGTTCCACCGTTTGTTTGTTTTTTTTTTAGAATATTTTTTATTTCTTTCTTTTTTGGTGGCAGATTGTAAATGTGTGCATGTGTGGAACACGCTGTGCTCCGAAGCGGCTTTGGTCCACTTTCTGGGCAGGATAACGTGTCCGTCCCATCCATCAGTCCCAACACACATGGATTAATGCAGAGATACTGGGCATATGTGTTCCATTTTTATTACACTGAGCTATTTTAAATATTTATAGTACTGAATATTATTATTATAATAATAATAATAATAATACTTGTTTCATTATATATTGTTTCATACTTGTTTTCATATATATATATATATATATACAAATACATATTATTATTATAAATATATTATATTATATATTTTATATATATATATATTTTATATATATATATATATATATATATATATATATATACACTCACCTAAAGGATTATTAGGAACACCATACTAATACTGTGTTTGACCCCCTTTTGCCTTCAGAACTGCCTTAATTCTACGTGGCATTGATTCAACAAGGTGCTGAAGGCATTCTTTAGAAATGTTGGCCCATATTGATAGGATAGCATCTTGCAGTTGATGGAGATTTGTGGGATGCACATCCAGGGCACGAAGCTCCCGTTCCACCACATCCCAAAGATGCTCTATTGGGTTGAGATCTGGTGACTGTGGGGGCCATTTTAGTACAGTGAACTCATTGTCATGTTCAAGAAACCAATTTGAAATGATTCGAGCTTTGTGACATGGTGCATTATCCTGCTGGAAGTAGCCATCAGAGGATGGGTACATGGTGGTCATAAAGGGATGGACATGGTCAGAAACAATGCTCAGGTAGGCCGTGGCATTTAAACGATGCCCAATTGGCACTAAGGGGCCTAAAGTGTGCCAAGAAAACATCCCCCACACCATTACACCACCACCACCAGCCTGCACAGTGGTAACAAGGCATGATGGATCCATGTTCTCATTCTGTTTACGCCAAATTCTGACTCTACCATCTGAATGTCTCAACAGAAATCGAGACTCATCAGACCAGGCAACATTTTTCCAGTCTTCAACTGTCCAATTTTGGTGAGCTCGTGCAAATTGTAGCCTCTTTTTCCTATTTGTAGTGGAGATGAGTGGTACCCGGTGGGGTCTTCTGCTGTTGTAGCCCATCCGCCTCAAGGTTGTGCGTGTTGTGGCTTCACAAATGCTTTGCTGCATACCTCGGTTGTAACGAGTGGTTATTTCAGTCAAAGTTGCTCTTCTATCAGCTTGAATCAGTCGGCCCATTCTCCTCTGACCTCTAGCATCAACAAGGCATTTTCGCCCACAGGACTGCCGCATACTGGATGTTTTCCCCTTTTCACACCATTCTTTGTAAACTCTAGAAATGGTTGTGCGTGAAAATCCCAGTAACTGAGCAGATTGTGAAATACTCAGACCGGCCCGTCTGGCACCAACAACCATGCCACGCTCAAAATTGCTTAAATCACCTTTCTTTCCCATTCTGACATTCAGTTTGGAGTTCAGGAGATTGTCTTGACCAGGACCACACCCCTAAATGCATTGAAGCAACTGCCATGTGATTGGTTGATTAGATAATTGCATTAATGAGAAATTGAACAGGTGTTCCTAATAATCCTTTAGGTGAGTGTGTGTGTGTATATATATATATAATACTATTTATTCAATATTTATTCAATATTTAATTTATATATAAACATTTATATTTATAGAACTGAATGAAAATACAAGTGTATTAATAATAATAATAATAATAATAATAACAATAATAAATACAGGGCTCGACATTAACGCTTGCCTGCTTGTCCGGGACAAGTGGATTTTTTAAAGGGGCAAGTGAAAGAGAATTTTACAACCGGACAAGTATCCTGATTAAAACGTCAATAACAAAAAATAACTAGGGAATCACCAAAACGTGAGAATGATTCTGCATTCATTTCGTGTCAGTGGTGATTGATAGTGAATAATAATATAATATATAATGTACTGATGGTAACAAGACTTGCACAGCCTCATGGAAAGAAACTCAGTAACTCACTGCAGTGAAAATTCAAAATGTGAAGTTTTTATATTTATAACATACGATACAGTTAAGCATCACACGACCTAGAGTACTGAATACCGTCACAACTGAAAATGTGACACTGATTTCATATGACAGCTCAATAAACAAGTAATTAATATTAAGTCTCTTACATTTTAGACGCAATATTGACTGTTTTTGTTCTGTTTCAGCAGCGAAAATAGTTCCAAGATCACAGCAGAACCACAGCGCGTCTCACAGCAACACTCAGCCGTGTTTCATTACTGAGTGATTCAGCGTTTGAACGAATCGGTTGAGTCAAAGATTCAATGACCCATTCATAAACGACTGCCTCATTCCTGAACGAATCAGCCGTTTGAACGAATCGTTTGAATGAACGACTCAATGACTCACTCATTAAGACGGTCACCTGCTGCCACCTACTGGCGGTTTAGTTTTGTGTTTAAAAGTATTATTCTTTCCAACATTTCTTATTTGTAAATTCAAAAAATATTTAAAACAATCTCATAATATTTTTTAATGCAGTTATAATTTTTCAGTGTAAATGATTTAATTTGATTGGTAACAGCCCTATAGTGTCATATTATTCTAATTTAATATATGCTTCATCTTTCATTTTAAATTCTAAAATTTATCAATATATTTAAAACGATTAGGGGGAAAATGCCCTTTATAAAGATTAAAATATCCTAAATATGTCAAAGTTGACTGAACACTGATGAGAATATTG
>CM077184.1:40172488-40195909 GCA_039654105.1 Coreius guichenoti
TAGATATATTTTTAAGATGGTAGAATGCAGTTTTACAGATGCTAGAAACGTGGCTTTCAAATGAGAGATTGGTATCAAAGAGCACACCCAGGTTCCTAACTGACGAAGAGGACTTGACAGAGCAGCCATCGAGTGTTAGACAGTATTCTAGGTTACAACTTGTAGAGTTTTTTTGTCCAATGATTAAAAATTCATTTTTTTCTGAATTAAGTTGCAGGAAATTACTAGTCGAATGCAGCGCTAAGATCAAGTAACACTAACAGAGAGATACAACCACGATCGGATGATAAGAGTAAATCATTTGTAACTCTAATGAGAGCAGTCTCAGTACTATGATACGGTCTAAATCCTGACTGGAAATCCTCACAGATACCATTTCTTTCTTAAAAGGAGCATAATTGTGAGGACACTGCCTTTTCTAGTATTTTTGACAGAAAGGGTAGATTTGAGATTGGCCTGTAATTGACTAATTTTGTAGGATCAAGTTGCGTTTTTTTAATAAGTGGTTTAATAATAGCCAACTTAAAAGTTTTCGGTACATATCCTAATGACAAGGATGAATTAATGATATTAAGAAGAGGATCTATGACCTCTGGAAGCATCTCTTTTAGTAGTTTAGTCGGTATGGGGTCGAGCATACATGTTGTTGATTTTGATGATTTAACGAGTTTAGCCAATTCTTCTTCTCCTATAGCAGTGAATGAATGTAATTTTTCCTCAGTGACACTACAATGCACTGTCTGATGTGATACTGTAGTAGACGGCTGCATGGTTATAATTTTTTTCCTAATATTATCAATCTTACAAGTAAAGAAGTTTATAAAGTCATTACTGCTGTGCTGTTTACAAACATCAGAAGTTGAAGCTTTATCTTTGGTTAATTTAGCCACTGTATCGAATAAATACCTAGGGTTGTGTTTGTTTTCTTCTAAGAGAGTCGAGAAATAAGCAGATCTAGCAGTTTTTAAGGCCTTTCTGTATGCAATCATGCTCTCTTTCCACGAAATGCGAAAAACTTCCAGTTTTGTTTTCTTCCAGCTGCGCTCCATTTTTCTGGCTGCTGTTTTAAGGGCCCGGGTGTGCTCGTTGTACCACGGCGTTGGACTATTTTCTTTAATCTTCTTTAAGCGCCGGGGAGCAACTGTGTCTAAAGTGCTGGAAAAGAGAGAGTAAATAGTTTCTGTTGCAACATCGAGTTCCCCTAGGCTATCTGGGATGCTGAGGAGATGAAACTGATGAGGAAGTTTATTTACAAAGCAATCTTTAGTGGCAGCGGTGATAGTCCTGCCATATTTGAAGCGAGGGGGCGGCTTTGCAGCCTTAGCTAAATTAAGTGTATATGATACTAGGTAATGATCTGAGATGTCATCGCTCTGTTGCAGAATTTCAATGGTATCAACATTTATTCCATGTGACAGTATTAGGTATTATTATAAATTACAGCAACACCTCCCCCTTTACCTTTCAGACGCGGCTCGTGTTTATAACAATAATCTTGGGGGGTGGACTCATTTAAAGTAATGTAATCGTCAGGTTTTAGCCAGGTTTCTGTCAAACACAGCACATCTAGGTTATGATCTGTAATCATATCATTAACAATAAGCGCTTTTGAGGAAAGGGATCGAATATTCAGCAGCCCAAGCTTTATCATTTGATCATCTGTATTATATCTGTTGTTTATTTGTTGGACATCAATTAAATTTTTACCGTTGAATGGTTTTGATGTTTTTTTGTATTTACTAATTCGTGGAACAGACACAGTCTCTATGTGATAATATCTAGGTGAAAGAGTCTCTATGTGGTGGGATTTATCTGACTTCTGTGACGTGAGACAGCTAGCAGGCGGTCGGGTAAGCCAGTCCGTCTGCTTCCTGACCTGGGCCCCAGTTAGTCAAGGTTTAGCTCTAAGACTATGTGCCAAATTACTAGAGAGAAGAGCGGCACCATCCCAGGAAGGATGAATACCATCTTTTTTCAACAGGTCAGGTCTGCCCCAAAAGCTTTTCCAATTGTCTATGAACCCTATGTTATTTTGCGGACACCACTTAGACAACCAGCCATTGAGTGATGATAGTCTGCTAAGTATCTCATCACTCCTTTTAACGGGGAGGGGACCAGAGCAAAAAACGTCATCTGCCATCGTACTTGCGAGTTTACACACCTCTTTAATGTTAATTTTGGTGATCTCCGACTGGCGAAGTCGAACATCATTTGTGCCGACGTGAATAATAATCTTAGAGAATTTACGATTAGCATTAGCCAGCACTTTTAAATTTGCTTTGATGTCAGGCGCTCTGGCTCCCGGTAAACATGTGACTATGGTGGCTGGTGTCTCTATTTTCACGTTCCGTGTAATACAATCGCCAATAACTAGGGCACTTTCAACAGGATTCTCAGTGGGTGCATCACTGAGTGGGGAGAACCTGTTTGATGTTCTAATCAGAACGGAAGAGTGGTTTTTTTAGATCCGCGACTATGCCAATATTACATGTGAAATAAAGCTGGGTTCTTTAAACATTAATGGTGCCAGAGAGGATGTAAAGAGAGCTTCCCTCTTCAGTTTGTTTAAAGTTAAGAAAATATATGTCCTATTTTTTACAAGAAACACATAGCACTGCTGAAAATGAAACTGCATGGAAGAAGGAATGAGATGGGGAAGTTTTTCTCAGTCATAAAACTAGTAATAGTGGTGGAGTTGGAATCTTATTTTCTAGAGATTTTTTACACATTTCTTGTGTTACTGAGGAAATTATTGAGGGTCGTTTGGTAAAAATACAAGCTGTATTTGAAAATGTAAAACTGACGTTTATCAATGTATATGCTCCGACTGTAGGCACAGAAAGGGTGCTCTTTTTAAACACCCTTAATACTGTAATTAGTAATTGTAGTGATGACGAATACATGGTTCTGGGTGGTGATTTTAACTGCACTGCAAATGCAAATTTGGATAGAAACCACCCAGAACCACATGGAGCCAGTAAGACATGTCTTGTCAAATTAATTGAGGCAAATAATCTATGTGATGTTTGGAGGCTTTTTCATATTACTCGCCGTCAATATACTTGGTCTCATGTAAAAGACAATACTTTATCTTTGGCTAGGCTTGATAGATTCTATTGCTTCAAACATCAGAGTAATGTACTTAAAGGTGCCATAGAATGGAAAACTGTATTTACCTTGGCATAGTTGAATAATAAGAGTTCTGTACATGGAACTGACATACCATGAGCCTCAAACACCATTGTTTCCTCCTTCATATGTAAATCTTGTGCGCGCAGAAGACCACTGAAAAACCGGCGAATCCCAACATACCACCGACTGTGACGTGACTGTCGGGATCATTAATATTTACGCCCCCCATACTTGCATATACCAGCCCATGTTTTAGGCCAGGCAGTAATAACGTGGACCTGCACAGCCGAATCATCAGAAGTTCTGCAGGTATTGTGAAGAAGCAAGGACAATATAGCGAAAATGGCAGATCATGGATATAAATGTTATGTTCCAGGCTGTGCAGGGGATGTGAGGACTTTTCATACCCTTCCCACAGAACAGAACTGTCAACAGGCATGGTAGATGTTTATCTATAACCGGATACCGCAACAATTTAATTCAAAGTTGTTTGTTTTCTCTGACAAGTGTCAATTTTGTTAATGAAAATATGACGAAAAATGTTCGTTGACGACCTTTTTTTCCCATGACAAAGACAAGACGTCAAGGCGTCAATCCCCCAATCAGAGCTTTTCTGTTAAAAGAACACGTATTCAATCCGGTGTTTTACTTAAAATGTGCAATCTGGCAACCATGTGCACGCGAGCTCTCTCTCTCTCTCGTGCACGGATGATCTGAAAACATCAATAAACAAGTAAGCTGCATTTCAGCATCTCCATTTGAGATTTTCTGCTTTAAGTGTCATTCAGCCGGTCTGTGTTCTGTCACGACTCACGAGCCGCTTGTGCTGTTTGCGATTGTGTTTGCTGAATAACTGCACTTGTGTGAGCTACTGAAATGAGCCTTGCTGTGAAACAGCCAATCAGAGCAGAGCTCAACATTATTATTCATGACTATTCCAAGTGAGGTAATAACAGCCCATTTCATTCTAGGGACAAATCCTAGGGTTGTAAATAGACCTGTAAAACCGTATCTGGAGTATTTTTGCCCTTACCTAAGCCACATACCTCTATGTAGATATCAGAGAACAATTTAAAATATTGTATCAATGCATTCTATGGCACCTTTAAAGATTGTTCAATATACCCAGTTGGTATTTCAGACCATTCCCTTGTACAAGTTTCTATCTTTGTAAAAGATGTGAAATGTAAAAGTGCCTATTGGCATTTTAATGTGTCTTTACTTTTTGATACTGTTTACAAAGTGTATAAGTGTTATGGGGACACTTAAATTTCAACTATATTACTGATCTGCCTGCATTGACACTATATGATAATTGAAATGAGCTGATGACATCACCGTTTTCTCCAGAGCGGCTGTACAGCCGAATCAAATTCTGTTGCATTATTTTCCTGTTACCACTGTGAAGCTGCTTTGAAACAATTGGCATTGTAAAAAGCGCTGTATAAATAAAGGTGATGTGATTTGATTTGATTTGATAAAGATGCTTTTAAATTTTTTTGGAGTGGTTATACAGAGACCAAATCTGAATACAAATCTTTACAACAGTGGTGGGAAATAGGGAAGGGTAAGATAAAACAGCTGTGCCTACAGTATACTCTCAATGTCACAAGGGACATGACGAGGTCTATGAAAGCTTTGGAGAGAGAAATAGTGAATCTGCAAGATTCGGCAGACTCCACAGGAGAAGGAGAACATTTTAAAGTTCTAAAAAGAAAAAAGTCAGCTCTATCTAACCTATTGGGTTTTACTGCACAAGGTGCTCTGGTTCGCTCCTGTCATCAAAATATCGTCAAAATGGATGCACCCTTTCACTTTTTTTTCGGCCTTCAGCGAAAAAATGGACAAAAGAGACTCATGCACTCTCTGCGGTCCAGCACCGGGCATCTGCTGCAAGAGTCTGTGGATATCCATAAATGTGCAGTTGCTTTTTATGAGAAACTTTTCAAGAAGGAGTTCCAAGAGAGACCAGAGGTGGCGCAGTCCTTCTATGATGGCTTACCTAGAGTTTCCGAGGAGGCAAACGCGGAGTTGGATGCACAAATCTCTGCTGATGAGCTATTTTCTGTGTTGCAGAGCCTTGAGAGTGGCAAAGCTCCAGGCATTGATGGCCTTCCTGTGGACTTTTATAAAGTTTTCTGGCCTGTGATTGGTAAAGATTTGCTGCTTGTTCTCAGAGACAGTTTAAGCAATATCATTCATGTTGACCAGACTTGTTGTATACCCAATAGGTTGATATCTGACAACATATTTCTACAAACCCGATTCCAAAAAAGTTGGGACACTGTACAGATTGTGAATAAAAACAGAATGCAATGATGTGGAAGTTTCAAATTTCAATATTTTATTCAGAATACAACATAGATGACATATCAAATGTTTAAACTGAGAAAATTTATCATTTTAAGGGAAAAATAAGTTGATTTTAAATTTCATGGCATCAACACATCTCAAAAAAGTTGGGACAAGGCCATGTTTCCCACTGTGTGGCATCCCCTCTTCTTTTTATAACAGTCTGCAAACGTCTGGGGACTGAGGAGACAAGTTGCTCAAGTTTAGGAATAGGAATGTTGTCCCATTCTTGTCTAATACAGGCTTCTAGTTGCTCAACTGTCTTAGGTCTTCTTTGTCGCATCTTCCTCTTTATGATGCGCCAAATGTTTTCTATGGGTCAAAGATCTGGACTGCAGGCTGGCCATTTCAGTACCCGGATCCTTCTTCTACGCAGCCATGATGTTGTAATTGATGCAGTATGTGGTCTGGCATTGTCATGTTGGAAAATGCAAGGTCTTCCCTGAAAGAGACGACGTCTGGATGGGAGCATATGTTGTTCTAGAACTTGGATATACCTTTCAGCATTGATGGTGCCTTTCCAGATGTGTAAGCTGCCCATGCCACACGCACTCATGCAACCCCATACCATCAGAGATGCAGGCTTCTGAACTGAGCGCTGATAACAACTTGGGTTGTCCTTGTCCTCTTTAGTCCGGATGACATGGCGTCCCAGTTTTCCAAAAAGAACTTCAAATTTTGATTCGTCTGACCACAGAACAGTTTTCCACTTTGCCACAGTCCATTTTAAATGAGCCTTGGCCCAGAGAAAACGCCTGCGCTTCTGGATCATGTTTAGATATGGCTTCTTTTTTGACCTATAGAGTTTTAGCCGGCAACGGCGAATGGCACGGTGGATTGTGTTCACCGACAATGTTTTCTGGAAGTATTCCTGAGCCCATGTTGTGATTTCCATTACAGTAGCATTCCTGTATGTGATGCAGTGCCGTCTAAGGGCCCGAAGATCACGGGCATCCAGTATGGTTTTCCGGCCTTGACCCTTACGCACAGAGATTGTTCCAGATTCTCTGAATCTTTGGATGATATTATGCACTGTAGATGATGATAACTTCAAACTCTTTGCAATTTTTCTCTGAGAAACTCCTTTCTGATATTGCTCCACTATTTTTCTCCGCAGCATTGGGGGAATTGGTGATCCTCTGCCCATCTTGACTTCTGAGAGACACTGCCACTCTGAGAGGCTCTTTTTATACCCAATCATGTTGCCAATTGACCTAATAAGTTGCAAATTGGTCCTCCAGCTGTTCCTTATATGTACATTTAACTTTTCCGGCCTCTTATTGCTACCTGTCCCAACTTTTTTGGAATGTGTAGTTCTCATGAAATCCAAAATGAGCCAATATTTGGCATGACATTTCAAAATGTCTCACTTTCAACATTTGATATGTCGTCTATATTCTATTGTGAATAAAATATAAGTTTATGAGATTTGTAAATTATTGCATTCCTTTTTTATTCACAATTTGTACAGTGTCCCAACTTTTTTGAAATCGGGTTTGTAATTCGAGATGTTTTGGATATCTCCAATTCATTGAGAAAATAGTTTGATTTCAATAGATCAAGAAAAGGCGTTTGACAGAGTTGAACATCAGTACTTTCGGCAAATGCTAGATGCGTTTGGGTTTAGCTCTGGTCTTATAAACATGATTCGAGTCTTGTATAGCGACATTGAGAGTGTTTTAAAGATCAACAGTGGTTTAAGTGCTCCCTTTAAAGTTCAGAGGGGAGTCAGACAAGGCTGTTCTTTATCTGGCATGCTGTACTCCCTGGCCATACAGCCTCTCCTGCACAAATCTCTTTTGGGTGTAAACCTTCCTGGGTGTGAAACCGTTTTTAAACTATCTGCTTATGCCGATGATGATGATGTTGTCATTGTCAAGAAACAAGAAGATATTGACACCCTCATAAAAATTATTAATGATTTTGGTGTATTGCCATCTGCTAAAATTAACTGGGAAAAAAGTGAAGCCGTAACAAACAGTGATGAGTTAAACAGAAAACTTGTTTTACCTGATGGGTTAATTTGGAACAAGGGTGGTTTTAAATATCTCGGTGTTTATATTGGTGGTGATAATTTCGTGTCTAAAAATTGGGACAATGTTTTAGAAAAAGTTGAAGGACGTCTTAAAAAATGGAAATGGATCTTGCCACATATAGAGGTCGTACACTAGTGATTAACAACCTAGTGTCATCCATGTTGTGGCACCGATTATCATGTGTAGATCCTCCAGAGCAACTTCTAGCCAAGATACAGGCAGTGATGGTGGACTTTTTCTGGGATCGTCTGCACTGGGTCCCGCAGAGCGTACGGTTTCTACCAAAAGAGGAAGGAGGGCAGGACTCGTTCATCTTGCCAGTAGGATCGCTGCTTTTCGACTCCAGTTTATTCAAAGATTACTTGTTGGGCCTGCAGACCTAGTCTGGAGACCCTTAGCCCGAGGCGGGAATTTGGGTCTTGCTGAGCCTTTATTTTTGATGGACCTGAGCGCTCAAAAACTTTGTAAAGTTTTATCAAGGACTGTTCACTGTGTGGGGGATGTTCCATAAAAAAAGAAAAACAAGCCGTGAGTCCCTGTCGTGGCTGTTGAAAGAAGCAGTAGTGCATGGCACTCGCTTTAGTGTAGAACAAATAGCAGGACCCTTTGTGATGCAGTTGTTCTGCTCGGCTGGGGTTGCTACATTGGGACATGTGGTTGAACTATGTGGACCAAATTTGATAAACACTCCAGGTCTAGCCTCTCATGTGGGAGTTAGATCCATCAGGTTCATAAATCATCTGCTGAACACTTGGAAGTATGAACTTACAAAGACTGAAATATCTTTGCTAAGTGACTACTGTAATGGACACTGTCAACCAGTTGTTGATGATTCTTTTCCTGTATTGACTCTTCTTCCTGATTTTAGAGACTGTACTGGTCAACTGTTAGAGTTCAGAGAGACTCTCACAAATGAGTTTGATGTCATGGGAGGAAAAAATATGTATCAAATGTTTGTTAAAGTTTTAAATAAAGGCAAACTAAGTAGTCAGTTTGACACTTGGAGAGCTCATCTAGGGCTTGACAATGAGGTCAGACCTGTGTGGAGAGTGATTTACAAACAACCGTTGACAAAAAGGGTCGGAGATTTACAGTGGAGGGTCCTACACGCTATTGTGGCTGTCAATGCTTTCATTTCTGTTATTAATCCCAATGTAAGTGAAAATTGTCCTTTTTGTTTGAAGAGGGAAACAGTTGATCACTGCTTTTTGGATTGTAGCAGATTGTTCATTTGTTGTAACAACTGTAAAAAAGTTATGATGTTTGGAGAAAAGTTTTCTAAGCAATTGTTTATTCTTGGCTTTAGATACAGTCAGACGTGGAGAGTGAAATGTCAGTGGTTTAATTTTGTATTGAGTCAAGCAAAAATGGCTATCTACCTCAGCAGAAGAAATAAGATAGAAGAGTCCTCAGATTGTGATGTAAATATGATTTTTGTCAGATGATAAAAGATTTGTATAGTACTACAAACAGTGTAGAAGGGTTCATAAGCATTTGGTGTTTTAAAAATGTTTTGTGTTTTGTTGTGGAGAATGATATGTTTTTTGGGACTATTTTGAGTTAATTGTTTTTGCATTTATCTTGTTTACTTATTTTTTCTGTTTTTTTGGAAATAGAGGGTTATTGTGTTGTAGAGAACTCTGCTTTGAATAAATAAAGAGGTATTGAAATCTCAGATCTCTCTCACACACACACACACACACTCACTCTCACTCTCTCTCTCTCTCTCTCTCTCTCTCTCTCTCTCTCTCTCTCTCTCTCTCTCTCTAAACACACACACACACACACACACACACACACACACACACACACACACACACACACACACTCTCTCTCTCTCTCTCTCTCTCTCTCTCTCTCTCTCTCTCTCTCTCTCTCTCTCTCTCTCTCAAACACACACACACACACACACACACACACACACACACACACGTTTGTTTTTGTGAATTGTGGGGACATTCCATAGGCGTAATGGTTTTTATACCGTACAAACCGTATTTTCTATCCCCCTACACTACCCCTACCCCTAAACCTACCCATCTCACACACACACACACACACACACACACACACACACTACCCCTACCCCTAAACCTACCCATCTCACACACACACACACACACACACACACACACACACACACACACACACACACACACACACACACACACACACACACACACACTACCCCTACCCCTACACCTACCCATCACACACACACACACACACTAACCCTACCCCTAAACCTACCCATCACACACACACACACACACACACACACACTACCCCTACCCCTAAACCTACCCATCACAGGAAACTGCACATTTTTACTTTCTCAAAAAAAAACCTCATTCTGTATGATTTATAAACCTTTTGAAAAATGGGGACATGGGTAATGTCCTCATAAGTCACCCTCTTCTTGTAATACCTGTGTCATACCCATGTCATTATACACATTTGTGTCCTGATATGTCACAAAAACACACACACACACACACACACACACACACACACACACACACACACACACACACACACACACACACACACATTCTCTCTCTCTCTCTCTCTCTCTCTCTCTCTCTCTCTCTTTCTGGTGCATGAGAAGGTGAGTGTGTTGGTGAGAGGGGAATTTAAAACTGTTTCCCTGTCTTTATTTCTTTTTTTCTCTTATTCAAGTATAGTTAATTTTGGAAAAATTTTACAACAGTCTGCAATTGGATTATAGTTAGTTCTCAACTTGCTGTGAATTTGGAAATCTGACCTCGTGTTTGGGAGGGATGGCGTCTCACCTGAGTGTGGGAGCATCATCCTTGTCACTCAAACACGGGGTTAGATGTGTTAGTAATGCGGGAGTTTCGGTGGAAGATGTACTGCTGGATGTAGGAGAAAGGGTGGGACATGGAAATATTATATCAGCGTCTCAGATGAACAAGGCTGTAGTGGTTTTTTTGAAAGACGAGCAACTTGTTAATCGATTGGTTGAAAGCGGAGTTACGGTAAGTGGAAATTTTGTTCCAGTTCAACCTTTGGTTTCTCCGACAACAAAAGTCACGATTTCTAATGTTCCGCCGTTTATTCCTGACGCGGATATAGAAAGAGAACTGTCTCGCTTTGGGAAGATCGCAAGCGGCATTAAAATGGTCCCGCTCGGGTGCAAGAATGCGGCTTTGAAGCATGTGTTGTCGTTTCGTCGACAGGTGTATATGTTTCTGAATTCACCGAATCTGAATGTTTCGTTTAGATGCGTTTTTGATGGGAAGTCGTATATGGTGTATGCCAGCGCTGGTGAAATACGTTGTTTTGAATGTGGCTCAATGGGACCTTTTAGAAGTGAAGAGAGTGAGACTGGTCCGAGTAATATTTCGGATGAGAGAACGGAGCATACAGTGATAGAAAAGATTAGGAGTAGTGAAGCTAAATCGCTAAATAGTGAGAATCGCGTTGAAAATAGTTCGAAACAGCTTCAAGAGGGAGGTGTTACTGATGTTCAACTGTTTAGTAGTGAAGAGCAGAAAGAAAACCATTCTGGCAATGTTCAAAAGCAGAAAAGTGCTGAGAATGGTAAGCCTGTTGTAAGTGATAAAAGAGTTCGTTGTAAACAGGTTCGGGAGCTAATTGAAGCTGAGGATGAGATAAGGAGAGAAGAACAGATGGTCAGTGAAAGCAGAGAGGCAGTAGAATCCAAGGCTGAAGGTGGAGATGTTTTTCCTTCACCAAAGTTAGTGTTGGAAACTGATAAGGAAATGGGTAATGAGGATGGTGATGATGATGATGAGAGTGTTCAATCTGATTTTTCAGATATATCTGATGTCTCGCAAATTACATGTGATCAAGTATACTCGTTGGAAGAAATAAATGAGTTCATGGATGAGACTTTTGGAAAACCTGTTGATGTTGATGTTTTTTCTGATTTGAAAAAGTTTGAAACCTCAGTTCTTTACTGGCAGAAGAGGGTTGGGGAAGATGGCTTAAAAAAGATACTTTCAAAGCTTAGAAGAGGAAAAAGTCATGCAAAACGTAAATTCATTCGTGCCAAATGAGTTGCACTTCACATAAGGTGTTTTTGCTATCTTTCTTTTTCTGTCTGTCTCTTCTTACTTTTAGTCTTCTTATGGAGATTATAAGAGTGGGTTCTTTAAATATCAATGGGGGAAGAGACCGGAGCAAGAGAGCAAAGAACAAGAAACACATACTGATTATAACAATGAGATAGAATGGTGTAGATGGTGGGAGGGAAAATGTTTAATTAGTCATGGATCAAACACAAGTGCGGGTGTGGCTATCCTTTTTTCCAAAAAAATTAGATGTGAAAGTTTTGTCAACTATGGAACTAGAAAAAGGAAGACTTTTAATAGTTAAAGTAGAAGTTAAGGGGTTTGTATTTTTGTTCATTAATGTTTATGCTCCTAATAAAGGGCCAGATCGTGTAGAACTTTTTAGAAAATTACAAAATTGAGACTACAAAATGATGATTCTTGTGTGATAATGGGTGGAGACTGGAATTGCACCATACATTTTTTATTAGATAGAAATGGAGAAGAGTCTCACCCACAGTCAAGTCATGCACTTCTCAGTTTAACTAAAGAGTTTGAATTAATGGACGTGTGGAGCGATAGAAACCAGATGATTAAACAGTACACATGGATTAAGATGTTGGATTCTTCTATTACTGGTGCAAGACTAGACAGAATATATGTTAGGAAGAAAGAAAACAATAGAATCATGAATGCAAATATTTTTCCGAATGGTTTTTCTGACCATCATTTTGTTACTATTGATTTTAATATTATTAAAGTGTCACGTCCAAATTACAAACCCGATTCCAAAAAAGTTGGGACACTGTACAGATTGTGAATAAAAACAGAATGCAATGATGTGGAAGTTTCAAATTTCAATATTTTATTCAGAATACAACATAGATGACATATCAAATGTTTAAACTGAGAAAATGTATCATTTTAAGGGAAAAATAAGTTGATTTTAAATTTCATGGCATCAACACATCTCAAAAAAGTTGGGACAAGGCCATGTTTCCCACTGTGTGGCATCCCCTCTTCTTTTTATAACAGTCTGCAAACGTCTGGGGACTGAGGAGACAAGTTGCTCAAGTTTAGGAATAGGAATGTTGTCCCATTCTTGTCTAATACAGGCTTCTAGTTGCTCAACTGTCTTAGGTCTTCTTTGTCGCATCTTCCTCTTTATGATGCGCCAAATGTTTTCTATGGGTGAAAGATCTGGACTGCAGGCTGGCCATTTCAGTACCCGGATCCTTCTTCTACGCAGCCATGATGTTGTAATTGATGCAGTATGTGGTCTGGCATTGTCATGTTGGAAAATGCAAGGTCTTCCCTGAAAGAGACGACGTCTGGATGGGAGCATATGTTGTTCTAGAACTTGGATATACCTTTCAGCATTGATGGTGCCTTTCCAGATGTGTAAGCTGTCCATGCCACACGCACTCATGCAACCCCATACCATCAGAGATGCAGGCTTCTGAACTGAGCGCTGATAACAACTTGGGTTGTCCTTGTCCTCTTTAGTCCGGATGACATGGCGTCCCAGTTTTCCAAAAAGAACTTCAAATTTTGATTCGTCTGACCACAGAACAGTTTTCCACTTTGCCACAGTCCATTTTAAATGAGCCTTGGCCCAGAGAAAACGCCTGCGCTTCTGGATCATGTTTAGATATGGCTTCTTTTTTGACCTATAGAGTTTTAGCCGGCAACGGCGAATGGCACGGTGGATTGTGTTCACCGACAATGTTTTCTGGAAGTATTCCTGAGCCCATGTTGTGATTTCCATTACAGTAGCATTCCTGTATGTGATGCAGTGCCGTCTAAGGGCCCGAAGATCACGGGCATCCAGTATGGTTTTCCGGCCTTGACCCTTACGCACAGAGATTGTTCCAGATTCTCTGAATCTTTGGATGATATTATGCACTGTAGATGATGATAACTTCAAACTCTTTGCAATTTTTCTCTGAGAAACTCCTTTCTGATATTGCTCCACTATTTTTCTCCGCAGCATTGGGGGAATTGGTGATCCTCTGCCCATCTTGACTTCTGAGAGACACTGCCACTCTGAGAGGCTCTTTTTATACCCAATCATGTTGCCAATTGACCTAATAAGTTGCAAATTGGTCCTCCAGCTGTTCCTTATATGTACATTTAACTTTTCCGGCCTCTTATTGCTACCTGTCCCAACTTTTTTGGAATGTGTAGCTCTCATGAAATCCAAAATGAGCCAATATTTGGCATGACATTTCAAAATGTCTCACTTTCAACATTTGATATGTTATCTATATTCTATTGTGAATAAAATATAAGTTTATGAGATTTGTAAATTATTGCATTCCTTTTTTATTCACAATTTGTACAGTGTCCCAACTTTTTTGGAATTGGGTTTGTATTTGGGCCAGACTTCAGGGGTTGCTGGAGATCTAAATCAAATCAAATCAAATCAAATCACCTTTATTTATATAGCGCTTTTTACAATGGCAATTGTTTCAAAGCAGCTTCACAGTGGTAACAGGAAAATAATGCAACGGAATTTGACTCGGCTGTACAGCCGCTCTGGAGAAAACGGTGATGTCATCCAGCTCATTTCAATTATCATATAGTGTCAATGCGGGCGGATCAGTAATATAATTGAAATTTAGGTGTCCCCAACTCAGCAAGCCAAAAGCCAAAGGCGACGGTGGCAAGGAACCAAAACTCCTTCAGGGCCAGAATGGAGAAAAAAAACCTTGGGAGAAACCAGGCTCAGTCGGGGTGCCAGTTCTCCTCTGGCCGACGAACAAATAGTGTATGATTATGATTCTGGCAACATTACAGGTCAGAAGTCATATTAGATAAATAGATATTCGTAGGATTATTCGAAAGATTGGAGTTGTCACGCCGGGGACGGGTTTAATTAGGATGTCGTGTCGATGCGGCATTTACAGGGGGGAGTTTAATTGACACTATTGTCTCTACAGACACTTCAGGGATATGGTCATCATGTCCAGGCTAAGGTCCACCATCTGGTCTGGATACGGCCCGGATCCGGCCGACTGCAGTAAACCTCGGGATAAACAGAGAGACTAACATTAGCGTAGATGCCATTCTTCTTATGATGTAACGAGTACATCAGGTGTTATGGGAAGTGTTCCCGGTTCCGGCTGACCTAGTTAATGCAGCCTAAAACAATCATTTAACTGATTTGAATAACAGAAATTAAAAATGTTTTATGTGTATGCCATAGTAAAGAGATGTGTTTTTAGTCTAGATTTAAACTGACAGAGTGTGTCTGCTTCCCGAACAATACTAGGAAGACTGTTCCAGAGTTTAGGTGCTAAATAGGAAAAGGACCGACCGCCTGCAGTTGATTTTGATATTCTAGGTATTATCAACTGGCCAGAATTTTGAGACCGCAATAAACGTGATGGAGTATAATGCGTTAAGAGCTCGCTCAAGTACTGGGGCGCTAAACCATTTAGTGCTTTGTAAGTAATCAGCAAGATTTTAAAATGTATACGATGTTTAATAGGGAGCCAATGCAGTGTTGAAAGAACCGGGCTAATATGGTCATACTTCCTGGTTCTAGTAAGAACTCTAGCTGCTGCATTTTGGACCAGCTGCAGTTTATTTATTAAGCGGGCAGGGCAACCACCCAGTAGAGCATTACAATAATCTAGCCTTGAGGTCATGAACGCATGAACTAACTGTTCAGCATTTTGCATTGAAAGCATGTGCCGTAATTTAGATATATTTTTAAGATGGTAGAATGCAGTTTTACAGATGCTAGAAACGTGGCTTTCAAATGAGAGATTGGTATCAAAGAGCACACCCAGGTTCCTAACTGACGACGAGGACTTGACAGAGCAGCCATCGAGTGTTAGACAGTATTCTAGGTTACTACTTGTGGAGTTTTTTTGTCCAATGATTAAAAATTCAGTTTTTTCTGAATTAAGTTGCAGGAAATTACTAGTCATCCAATTTTTAATATCAGCTATGCATTCTGTTAATCTTGTGAATTGGTAAGTTTCGTCAGGGCGTGAAGAAATATAGAGCTGAGTATCGTCAGCATAACAATGAAAATTAACACCATGCTTCCTGATAATATCTCCCAGTGGTAGCATGTACAGGGTGAAAAGCAACGGTCCTAGCACTGAGCCCTGCGGTACTCCATACTGAACTTGTGTTCGGTGTGACATCTCTTCATTTACTGCTACAAACTGATAACGGTCAGATAAGTATGATTTAAACCATGCCAATGAAGTTCCACTAATGCCAACATAATTTTCGAGTCTATTCAAAAGAATATTGTGGTCGATAGTATCGAATGCAGCGCTAAGATCGAGTAACACTAATAGAGATATACAACCACGATCGGATGATAAGAGTAAATCATTTGTTACTCTGATGAGAGCAGTCTCAGTACTATGATACGGTCTAAATCCTGACTGGAAATCCTCACAGATACCATTTCTTTCTAAAAAGGAGCATAATTGTGAGGACACTGCCTTTTCTAGTATTTTTGACAGAAAGGGTAGATTTGAGATTGGCCTGTAATTGACTAATTTTGTAGGATCAAGTTGCGGTTTTTTAATAAGTGGTTTAATAATAGCCAACTTAAAAGTTTTCGGTACATATCCTAATGTCAAGGATGAATTAATGATATTAAGGAGAGGATCTATGACCTCTGGAAGCATCTCTTTTAGTAGTTTAGTCGGTATAGGGTCGAGCATACATGTTGTTGATTTTGATGATTTAACGAGTTTAGCCAATTCTTCTTCTCCTATAGCAGTGAATGAATGTAATTTTTCCTCAGTGACACTACAATGCACTGTCTGATGTGATACTGTATTAGACGGCTGCATGGTTATAATTTTTTTCCTAATATTATCAATCTTACAGGTAAAGAAGTTCATAAAGTCATTACTGCTGTGCTGTTTACAAACATCAGAAGGTGAAGCTTTATCTTTGGTTAATTTAGCCACTGTATCGAATAAATACCTAGGGTTGTGTTTGTTTTCTTCTAAGAGAGTCGAGAAGTAAGCAGATCTAGCAGTTTTTAGGGCCTTTCTGTATGCAATCATGCTCTCTTTCCACGAAATGAGAAAAACTTCTAGTTTTGTTTTCTTCCAGCTGCGCTCCATTTTTCTGGCTGCTGTTTTAAGGGCCCGGGTGTGCTCGTTGTACCACGGCGTTGGACTGTTTTCTTTAATCTTCTTTAAGCGCCGGGGAGCAACTGTGTCTAAAGTGCTGGAAAAGAGAGAGTCAATAGTTTCTGTTGCAACATCGAGTTCCTCTAGGCTATCTGGGATGCTGAGGAGATGAAACTGATGAGGAAGATTATTTACAAAGAAATCTTTAGTCGCAGCAGTGATAGTCCTGCCATATTTAAAGCGAGGGGACGGCTTTGCAGCCTTTGCTAAATTAAGTGTACATGATACTAGGTAATGATCTGAGATGTCATCGCTCTGCTGCAGAATTTCAATGGTATCAACATTTATTCCATGTGACAGTATTAGGTCTAACGTATGATTACGGCGATGAGTGGGTCCTGACACGTGTTGCCTTACTCCAATAGAGTTTAGAATGTCTCTAAATGCCAATCCCAGTGCGTCTTTTTCATTGTCTACATGGATATTAAAATCACCAACAATTAGGACTTTATCTGCAGCCAGTACTAACTCTGATAGAAAATCAGCAAATTCTCTGGTAAAGTCTGTATGGTGCCCTGGTGGCCTATATACAGTAGCCAGCAGAAATGTCAAACGGGATTTATCGATTTCACTACATAACGTTACATAAAGCACCAAAACTTCAAAGGAATTATATTTGAAACTAGACTTGTGAGTAATACTGAAGATATTATTATAAATTACAGCAACACCTCCCCCTTTACCTTTCAGACGTGGCTCGTGTTTATAACGGTATAGATCTCTGTACAAGCCTCCTATAGAGAAACGTACAGCAGATCTACAGTAATCACGGTATCATCGCTACGAACAGACACGTGGCGCACCTGAATCCAGAAGTAGTAAAACATTGTCCCTTTTGTGGAATAGAAGAAACTGTAGATCATTTGTTTATTTATTGTGAGAGATTAGGAGGTCTTTTTGATTTTTTTTTTTTTTTTTTTTTTTTTTTTTTTTTTTTTTAAGTTGGTTTGAAGGTTTTGGTGTGAATTTTTCTCATAAAGGTTTTATTAGTGGTCTGAAATATAACGTCCAGGAACGAAAAAAAGTGTGTTTATTAAACTATTTGTTAGGATCAGCAAAGATGGCATATGGATAACTAGGAGAAATAAAATATTAGGTACTGGATCACTTGATGTAGAGATGGTACTGAAAGGGTTGGTTGCTGCTCGAATTAAAATTGAGTTTTCATACTTTAATATGGTTAATAATGTATTAGAATTTTCAAATATATGGGCTGTGGGAGAAGTTTTGTGTGAAGTCGGAGATGAAGAAGTGCTAATTTTACATTTTTAAAGGTGTTTTTTTTTTTTTAATTGATTATATCTTTTGTTAAATTGAGGTTATATGTTGGAGTGAAATTATGATGAATTGTTTTGTGATATAATAAAGTTTTGTTAAACCTCTCTCTCTCAAACACACACACACACACACACACACACACACTCACTCACTCACTCACTCACATGCACACACACACACACACACACTCTCTCTCTCTCTCTCTCTCTCTCTCTCTCTCTCTCTCTCTCTGTGCGAGTGCATGCTGGGAGTGAGTGTGGAAGGAGCCGGTTGGCGAGAGTGAAAGTTTTTCAGTGAGATTTCTTTACTTTTCTTTTTCAGAATTTTATTTTGTTGTTAGATTTAGGTTTAGTTAAGGTTTTTCCTGACTTCGGTCAGTGAGTGGGGATAATGGGGTTGGAAGCGGGGGATTTCTCACAGTTAACACTCAAGCATGGTTGTAAATGCATGCCTGAGGCCGCGGTGTCGGTGGAAGATTGTTTGATAGCCGTGAGTGCGGCGATCGGTGGTGCTAATATTAGATCTGCCTCCCGAATGAACAAAGCCATTGTGTTCTTTCTCAGTGAACGGCAAATGGTGGACGAACTGATTGAAAATGGGTTGGTAATCAAAAACATTTTTGTGCCTGTATTGCCTTTGTCAAGCCCAGCCAAGAAAGTTATTTTATCAAACGTACCGCCGTTCGTTACGAATGAAAAACTAGAACAAATACTGGAGGTATGGTAAAATAGTGAGTACTATTAAAATGATTCCTCTTGGATGTAAAAATCCCGAGATTAAACACGTAATGTCTTTTCGTCGTCAGGCTTTTATGATTCTAAACTCTCAGAGTGATCCGTTAAATCTGTCAGTGAAACTAAGCATCGATGGCAAAGATTACACGGTTTTTATTAGTTCAGAGTCAATGAGATGCTTTGTTTGTGGTGATTTTGGACACGTCAGGCAAACTTGCCCGAGGCGAGACAGGCCGGCGGGCCTTCTTGCGGCTCCGGCTGCAGATGCGGAGAACAGCGAGAGGGCGGCCGGCGCGGATAGTGCTGCGACTGCTGAGGCGTCAGAACCCCAGCCGAGCGGAGCGCTTTCGGCGTCAGGTGACATGCCCGAAGGGAGACTGGTGCTGGAGGCCTCTGGAGGTGGCCTGGCGGAGGCCGCTGAGGAGGCGGCCGGCCCGGGTCATATCCCCGCTGGACCGCAGGTAGAGACGAGCCCGGGTCAGGTGTGCTTGCAGTCCGTGTCTGAAACGGAACTGATTTTTGATGCAAAACAAACGCAGCCTGATAAAACTGAAAATGAGACGACTACTGATGACTCGTATAATCAGAGTCAAGATGACATTGTTATCTCAAGAACCTGTGGATTTAATGGATGACTCTGACATTGAACACGAAGATGCAGAGATAATGGGGAATGATGCGGTGGATTCAGAGCTTGTCTCTGGAGGTAAGACCAAACTTTACTCTGTTCAGCAGATTAATCATTTCCTTGATACTACTAAGGGCCATCGTAAACCTAAAATTGAGTTGTATTTTCCGGATGTAAAGTTGTTTCTGTTGTCTGGTACGATGGCGATGAGAAAAGCTTCCTTGGAAGAGCTTGACAAACCCAAACGCTACCGTCTTAAGAAGCTTCTTAGTAATGTTAGAAGTTCTTTGAATTTACAAGTTAAAAAATGAGCATGGCTTGGTTACTTAATAACTCTTGTGGATTAGTTTTATTTTGTGTTTATCTTATAATTTTTCCCATGGCACCTTTGAGACTTAGTTCATTGAACGTTAATGGGTGTCGTGATGCTGTGAAAAGGGCTAGTCTGTTTGATTATGTAATGATGAAGAGTGCTGGTGTGGTGTTTCTACAGGAAACGCACACAGATGAGAACAATCAGATACAGTGGTTGAGTGAATGGAAGGGCCAGGCTATATTGAGTCATGGCTCTAGTGTCAGTGCAGGGGTGGCTATACTGCTGACACCTGAATATAAAGAGCAGCCGCTCAGTGTCGTTGAAGTGATTTCTGGTCGTTTGCTGAGAGTTGATGTAACTGTTCAGGGTAATAATTTTTCTTTTTTCAATGTGTATGCACCCAATATTGGGTTAGATCGGGTTGGTTTTTTTGAAAAACTTAAAATTGCTCTAAGTGATGTTTCTCATGATAGGACCATTGTTCTGGCCGGGGATTTTAACTGTACTTTAAGTCATACTTTGGACAGAAATCATGAAGAGCCCCATAGTCAATCTGCAGATGTGCTTAGGTCTTTAATTGTTTACCACAATCTTGTAGATGTTTGGAGAGAATCATTTCCTCAGGTCAGACAATATACCTGGGTGAAAATAAACTCCAATATGGTATCTGGGGCAAGGCTGGACAGGATATATGTACAAAAAGGCAAAAGAGATCATTTCTATAATACCTGTATATTTCCTACTGCTTTGTCTGATCACCATCTATTGATGTCACTACTACAGAGAGCACGTTCAAAAATTCTTTTTGGAAATTTAATAATAGATTATTATTAGATCAAAATTTTGTGCACTCTTTCACTCATTTCTGGGAGATCTGGAGAGAGAGGAAAACACAGTATAAGTCCTTGAGCCAGTGGTGGGACATCGGCAAAACTCAAATTAAACTGTTTTGCCAGAGTTACTCGGCTTACAACAAAAGCTTTTTGGACAAAAAGATGGCACAGCTTGAACAGGAAATACTTCTACTTGACATTGAAGGGGATGTTGTTGATACCACTGAGTCTTTGAAACACAGTAAATTCATTATACGGAATCTACTGGAGGAAAGAGCCCAGGAGACGCTGATTCGTGCAAGATTTTCCTCTTTTAATAGCATGGATGCTCCTACAACTTTCTTTTTTAACCTGGAGAAGAAGACTGTGGATAAGAAGATTTTAGGCTGTTTGAGGCTTCCAGAGGGGAGGAAAGTTACAGATGGTCATGGCATTATTTCTTACACACTGTCTTTTTATGAGGATCTTTACAGAGCTGAAACTTGTGATGAGGAGATGGCTGAACTTCTCTTTCAGGATTTACCTCAGCTTTCGGAAGGGGAGAAATCTAAGCTTGACAAACTATTGACTTTTGATGAACTATCTGTTGCTGTTAAAGAACTGTCTTCTGGCAAAGCTCCGGGATTGGATGGACTTAATGCAGAATTTTATAAACATTTATGGCCAGTCATTGGAAAGGATTTGTTTGCCGTTTTCATGGAGAGTTTTAAAAGAGGTACACTTCCACTGAGTCTAAGAAGAGCTGTGGTCACTCTATTACCTAAAAAGGGTGATCTTGAAGACATTAGATGTTGGCGTCCGGTCTCTTTACTCGGAGTTGACTATAAGATACTTTCAAAATCTTTAACTAACAGAGTCAAACTCTACATTTCCTCGGTGATTCATCCAGATCAGTCATACTGCATTCCAGGAAGGACTATTTTTGATAACCTTTTTTTGATTCGAGACCTGATTTCTTTTTCTAAGGTACATAATTTTAACATTGGTTTTGTTTCTTTGGATCAGGAGAAAGCCTTTGATCGGGTTGATCATGGCTTCCTGGTTAAGTGCCTTGAGGCTTTTGGTTTTGGTCCATCTATTATTGCTTATATTAAACTGTTGTATACTGACATATACAGCATGCTGAAAATTAATGGTACTCTTACAAGACCTTTCAGTGTAAGCAGAGGCATAAGGCAGGGGTGTGGTCTCTCAGGAATCCTGTATGCCATTGCAATTGAGCCACTTTTGGTTGCACTGAGAAACAAGCTGGGTGGTATATCAACAGTGTGTCCGTCGACCAGAACTGATGACTGCTAGGCTTAGTGCCTATGCTGATGACGTCACTGTTTTTATTAGATCTGCTCAGGATGTCATGAATTTGAGAGGATCTTTGGAGATTTATCAGAAAGCGTCATCATCTCGAATCAATTGGCAAAAGTGTGCTTCCCTTCTACTGGGTGAATGGGAGAATGTGGGCCCTCCAGTACTTCCTCAGAACTGCTCCTGGAGTCGAGAGGGGTTCAAAGTGCTGGGGGTTTTCCTTGGGACTGACCAGTATATTCAGAAAAACTGGGATGGTATTTTTGAAAAGGTTTCTGGACGTTTACAAAGATGGCGATGGATACTGCCTCAACTGTCATATAGGGGAAGAGTGCTCATTATTAACAACTTGGCAGCTTCCATGATGTGGCATCGTCTGAATGTGCTTGATCCACCAAAAGATTTGTTGCAACGTTTGCAGAAGACTTTCGTTGAGTTTTTCTCTATTTGCCAGTCAATGAAGGGGGTCAAGGGTTGATTGATTTGGCAGCTAAGGTTAAGGCTATGAGGTTAAAAACGGTTCAAAACCTACTCTACCCTGTGAATTTTAAGCCATGGGTGTCGTTTGGTCTGGCGTTGCTCAGAACTTTTGGGGGGTTTTGTCTTGATAGGCATTTGTTTTTAATGTTTTCTTATGAGGGAAAGTTTTCATCTGATGTAAAATTTTATGCTTCTGTGTTAAACTCTTGGACAGGTTTTAAATTGATTAGACATGAAAATAATCATTTTGGCCTTGAAGAACCACTGTTTTACAACTCATTTTTAGGTGATAATAGTGGTACATCTAATACTTTTGTTAAAACATTTTTGAAAAAAGGGCTGACAAAAGTTTCAGATTTGGTTGATACCTCGTCTAGAAAATGGAGGTCAATGATAGACATTGGTAATAGGGCGGGTGTTAGATCAGTGAGGATGATAGAGCGGCTCATAGGTGGACTGAAAGAAGCTTTTCCCTCCACACTCCTCCGGTTTGTTAACGGTTTTCTGTCTGGAGGTCCTTCTAGAGTTTTGTTTCCCAAGTTATTTGTGTCTCCCAAGGTTGGTTTTGAAGATGATCATGAAATAAAGCTACTGAAATTTGATAAATTACAAGAGCTTGATTTTCAGGTGGTCGGAAAAAAAGATCTATATCAGTTGTGTGTCAAAGTAGATCATTTTGAGCAAATTAAAGACAGAGGTGATACAAAATGGAGAGAATTAACCGTGCCTGTTGCACTTTCTCCATCTTGGAGGCTCTTTTATAAGGGTCCTCTGCCTAAACGATCTGGAGACCTACAGTGGAGGTTATTACATTGTGCGTTTCCCACTAATTCTCATGTTTCTAAATTTAACTTGAATGTTTTATCATCTTGTATTTTCTGTTCTTTACCAGAATCTGTTTTTCATGTTTTTACTGAGTGTTTTAGATTGGTTCCATTATATACGTGTCTAGAAAGATTACTTGGGAATTTGGGTTTTGTTTTTAACAAGACACTGTTCATCTATGGTTGCAAGTATTCTGGAGCGCACAGACAGCAGTGTACGCTAGCTAATTTCATCATTGGACAAGCCAAATTAGCCATTTGGAAGTCTTGTAGACTGGCTGCTGAAGGGCGAAAT
>CM077184.1:40196409-40223909 GCA_039654105.1 Coreius guichenoti
TTCAATTGTGCTTTATTGGCATGACAATTGTTACAATGTATTGCCAAAGCATTTCTAATTTTACAGAGAATCAACATACATACATTAAATAAAACAAATATATGTACATATACATACATTAAATAAAATAATAAAAACATATTATAAATAATAGTAATAGGTTGAACAATCAATCTCTCTCTCTCTCTCTCTCTCAAACACACACACACACACACACACACACACACTCTCTCTGTCTCTGTCTCTCTCTCTCTCTCTCTCTCTCAAACACACACACACACACACACACTCTCTCTCAAACACACACACACACACTCTCTCTCTCTGTCTCTCTCTCTCTCGCTCTCTCTCTCTCTCAAACACACACACACACACACACACACACACACACACACACACACACTCTCTCTCTCTCTCTGTCTCTCTCTCGCTCGCTCTCTCTCTCTCTCAAACACACACACACACACACACACACACTCACTCACTCACTCTCTCTCTCAAACACACACACTCTCTCTTTCTCTCTCTCTCTCTCTCTCTCTCTCTCTGTCTCTCTCTCTGTCTCTCTCTCTCTCTCTCTCTCTCTCTCTCAAACACACACACACACACACACACACACACTCTCTCTGTCTCTCTCTCGCTACAGTCTATCACTGCTATTCGTCAGAAGACATTAGTAACTGGCTGTAAAGAAAGAAACCACACTCTTTTATTTGTTATTTGCCCCCTCTCTACTCTTCCTCACTCGCAGTCCTTTCAGTGGATGTAAGTATTTAACGGATGCCGTCGAGGCAACAGACGGAATCCTCCAGACGATAAGGCGCGTGAGGATAAGAGAGACGTGCGGGAGCCGTCCTGAGGGAGTGGCGTTTGCTGCCTGCGCGCTCTGATAGCACACGTCTGCGTGCCAAACGGAGCTTCCCAAACAATCCGCGGCTCTGCCACTGAATGAAGACTCTGTCTGTGGAGCGACACTCCAGATATCCAGCGCTTCCTTACACTCCTGATCACTGGCTCACTAAATCAGACCAACCAACACACACCATCACACAACATTTCTTACTAAATGCTTTTATTCACAGGTCAAATGTGCAAGAAAAAGGTTGCAAAATGCTCCGTGCGAAGATAAAACATTGCACTTTTCTTTCACTTTAAGTCTGTGTTTTAATTTTACTCAACAATCCCAACACTGTGAGTGTGAGTGTGAGTGTGTGTGTGTGTGTGTGTGCGGGCGAGCGTGAGTGTGTGAGTGAGTGAGTGAGAGAGAATGTGTGTGTGTGAGTGAGTGTGTGTGGTTGTAAGTGTGTGATTGTGAGTGAGTGAGTGAGTGAGTGAGTGAGTGAGTGAGTGAGTGAGTGTGTGTGGTTGTGAGTGTGTGATTGTGAGTGTGTGTGGTTGTGAGTGTGTGTGTGAGTGTGTGTGTGAGTGTGTGTGGTTGTGAGTGTGTGATTGTGAGTGAGTGAGTGTGTGTGGTTGTAAGTGTGTGATTGAGTGAGTGAGTGAGTGAGTGTGTGTGGTTGTGAGTGTGTGATTGTGAGTGAGTGAGTGTGTGTGGTTGTAAGTGTGTGATTGTGAGTGAGTGAGTGAGTGAGTGAGTGAGTGAGTGAGTGAGTGAGTGAGTGAGTGAGTGAGTGAGATTGTGAGTGAGATTGTGAGTGAGTGAGTGTGATTGTGAGTGAGTGAGTGTGTGTGGTTGTGAGTGAGTGAGTGAGTGAGTGAGTGAGTGAGTGAGTGAGTGAGTGAGTGAGTGAGTGAGTGTGATTGTGAGTGTGATTGTGAGTGTGTGATTGTGAGTGTGTGATTGTGAGTGAGTGAGTGTGAGTGAGTGAGTGTGTGATTGTGAGTGAGTGTGTGATTGTGAGTGTGTGTGGTTGTAAGTGTGTGATAGTGAGTGAGTGTGTGTGGTTGTAAGTGTGTGGTTGTAAGTGTGTGATTGTGATTGTGAGTGTGTGATTGTGAGTGAGTGAGTGTGTGTGGTTGTAAGTGTGTGATTGAGTGTGTGTGGTTGTAAGTGTGTGATTGTGAGTGTGTGATTGTGAGTGAGTGAGTGAGTGAGTGTGTGTGGTTGTAAGTGTGTGATTGTGAGTGAGTAAGTGTGTGATTGTGAGTGAGTGAGTGTGTGATTGTAAGTGTGTGATTGTGAGTGAGTGAGTGTGAGAGAGATTGTGTGTGTGTGTGAGTTTGTGTGTGTGTGTGTGTGTGATTTTGAGTGAGTGTGTGTGATTGTGAGTGAGTGTGTGATTGTGAGTGAGTGAGTGTGTGTGATTGTAAGTGAGTGTGTCTGATTGTGAGTGAGTGAGTGTGTGTGATTGTGAGTGAGTGTGATTGTGAGTGTGTGAGTGTGTGATTGTGAGTGAGTGAGTGAGTGAGTGAGTGTGTGATTGTGAGTGAGTGTGTGATTGTGAGTGTGTGTGGTTGTAAGTGTGTGATAGTGAGTGAGTGTGTGTGGTTGTAAGTGTGTGGTTGTAAGTGTGTGATTGTGATTGTGAGTGTGTGATTGTGAGTGAGTGAGTGTGTGTGGTTGTAAGTGTGTGATTGAGTGAGTGAGTGAGTGTGTGTGGTTGTAAGTGTGTGATTGTGAGTGTGTGATTGTGAGTGAGTGAGTGAGTGAGTGAGTGTGTGTGGTTGTAAGTGTGTGATTGTGAGTGAGTAAGTGTGTGATTGTGAGTGAGTAAGTGTGTGATTGTGAGTGAGTGAGTGTGTGATTGTAAGTGTGTGATTGTGAGTGAGTGAGTGTGAGAGAGATTGTGTGTGTGTGTGAGTTTGTGTGTGTGTGTGTGTGTGATTTTGAGTGAGTGTGTGTGATTGTGAGTGAGTGTGTGATTGTGAGTGAGTGAGTGTGTGTGATTGTAAGTGAGTGTGTCTGATTGTGAGTGAGTGAGTGTGTGTGATTGTGAGTGAGTGTGTGTGATTGTGAGTGAGTGTGTGTGATTGTAAGTGAGTGTGTCTGATTGTGAGTGTGTGTGATTGTGAGTCAAATCAAAAATCAAATCACCTTTATTTATATAGTGCTTTTTACAATGCCATTGTCTCGTCGGGCCGCGGGAATGACAGTAACCCTCGTGTGTTTGTTTTAAAGCGTCAGACACATGAACATCACGGGTTTTGATCAGCGCCCTTTTTACTCTTTCGTTTTGAATGGCGGTACAGACGTGACTGAAAGTGTGTGGATTTGTGCTGCTGTATGTGAAGAAGGCATTATGGGAGAAATACGGTTTGTTTGTTTCTGGTTGATGTGTGAGAGATTGAGCGTCTCATTCGAGCACTGCTTGTTTCTCGTGTGATGGAGCTGTCAGTCTCGAAGGGGGTTTTGATTGACAGCTCTCAGCTGTTCAGTCGTCATTAATCATCTCTTAATCAGAACAGCAGTGGAGACGGAGACGCACTCACACTCACACAGTCTACAAAACATACACAAATAAAGATAAAGAGCCTTTAACATCCATAGAATCTTTCCATTGAACTAAAGGTTCTTTAGGGAATTAAAATGTTCTTCACACTAAGAAAAAATGTTTCTTTTAAGAACTGATCCCTGAAAGGTTCTTTGGGGAATAAAAAATGTGAGTGAGTGTGTGAGTGTGTGTGTGTGTGTGTGTGTGTGTGTGTGTGTGTGTGTGTGTGTGTGTGTGTGTGTGTGTGTGAGTGTGTGAGTGAGTGTGTGAGTGTGATTGTGTGATTGTGAGTGAGCGTGTGAGTGTTATTGAGTGTGTGAGTGATTGAGTGTGAGTGAGTGAGTGTGTGAGTGAGTCAGCGAGTGTCTGTGAGTGTGAGTGAGTGATTGTGAGTGTGACTTTATGAACTTCTTTACCTGTAAGATTGATAATATTAGGAAAAAAATTATAACCATGCAGCCGTCTACTACAGTATCACATCAGACAGTGCATTGTAGTGTCACTGAGGAAAAATTACATTCATTCACTGCTATAGGAGAAGAAGAATTGGCTAAACTCGTTAAATCATCAAAATCAACAACATGTATGCTCGACCCCATACCGACTAAACTACTAAAAGAGATGCTTCCAGAGGTCATAGATCCTCTCCTTAATACCATTAATTCATCCTTGACATTAGAATATGTACCGAAAACTTTTAAGTTGGCTATTATTAAACCACTTATTAAAAAAACGCAACTTGATCCTACAAAATTAGTAAATTACAGGCCAATCTCAAATCTACCCTTTCTGTCAAAAATACTAGAAAAGGCAGTGTCCTCACAATTATGCTCCTTTTTAGAAAGAAATGGTATCTGTGAGGATTTCCAGTCAGGATTTAGACCGTATCATAGTACTGAGACTGCTCTCATCAGAGTTACAAATGATTTACTCTTATCATCCGATCGTGGTTGTATCTCTCTATTAGTGTTACTCGATCTTAGCGCTGCATTCGATACTATCGACCACAACATTCTTTTGAATAGACTCGAAAATTATGTTGGCATTAGTGGAACTTCATTGGCATGGTTTAAATCATACTTATCTGACCCTATCAGTTTGTAGCAGTAAATGAAGAGATGTCACACCGAACACAAGTTCAGTATGGAGTACCGCAGGGCTCAGTGCTAGGACCGTTGCTTTTCACCCTGTACATGCTACCACTGGGAGATATTATTAGGAAGCATGGCGTTAATTTTCATTGTTATGCTGACGATACTCAGCTCTATATTTCTTCACGCCCTGACGAAACTTACCAATTCACAAGATTAACAGAATGCATAGCTGATATAAAAAATTGGATGACTAGTAATTTCCTGCAACTTAATTCAGAAAAAACTGAATTTTTAATCATTGGACAAAAAAACTCCATAAGTAGTAACCTAGAATACTGTCTAACACTCGATGGCTGCTCTGTCAAGTCCTCGTCGTCAGTTAGGAACCTGGGTGTGCTCTTTGATACCAATCTCTCATTTGAAAGCCACGTTTCTAGCATCTGTAAAACTGCATTCTACCATCTTAAAAATATATCTAAATTACGGCACATGCTTTCAATGCAAAATGCTGAACAGTTAGTTCATGCGTTCATGACCTCAAGGCTAGATTATTGTAATGCTCTACTGGGTGGTTGCCCTGCTCGCTTAATAAATAAACTGCAGCTGGTCCAAAACGCAGCAGCTAGAGTTCTTACTAGAACCAGGAAGTATGACCATATTAGCCCGGTTCTGGCAACACTGCATTGGCTCCCTATTAAACATCGCATACATTTTAAAATCTTGCTGATTACTTACAAAGCACTAAATGGTTTAGCGCCCCAGTACTTGAGCGAGCTCTTAACGCATTATACTCCATCACGTTTATTGCGGTCTCAAAATTCTGGCCAGTTGATAATACCTAGAATATCAAAATCAACTGCAGGCGGTCGGTCCTTTTCCTATTTAGCACCTAAACTCTGGAACAGTCTTCCTAGCATTGTTCGGGAAGCAGACACACTCTGTCAGTTTAAATCTAGACTAAAAACACATCTCTTTACTATGGCATACACATAAAACATTTTTAATTTCTATTATTCAAATCAGTTAAATGATTGTTTTAGGCTGCATTAACTAGGTCAGCCGGAACCGGGAACACTTCCAATAATACCTGATGTACTCGTTACATCATAAGAAGAATGGTATCTACGCTAATGTTAGTCTCTCTGTTTATCCCGAGGTTTACTGCAGTCGGCCGGATCCGGGCCGTATCCAGACCAGATGGTGGACCTTAGCCTGGACATGACGACCATATCCCTGAAGTGTCTGTAGAGACAATAGTGTCAATTAAACTCCCCCCTGTAAATGCCGCATCGACACGACATCCTAATTAAACCCGTCCCCGGCGTGACAACTCCAATCTTTCGAATAATCCTACGAATATCTATTGATCTAATATGACTTCTGACCTGTAATGTTGCCAGAATCATAATCATACACTATTTGTTCGTCGGCCAGAGGAGAACTGGCACCCCGACTGAGCCTGGTTTCTCCCAAGGTTTTTTTCTCCATTCTGGCCCTGAAGGAGTTTTGGTTCCTTGCCACCGTCGCCTTTGGCTTTTGGCTTGCTCAGTTGGGGACACCTAAATTTCAACTATATTACTGATCCGCCCGCATTGACACTATATGATAATTGAAATGAGCTGATGACATCACCGTTTTCTCCAGAGCGGCTGTACAGCCGAATCAAATTCCGTTGCATTATTTTCCTGTTACCACTGTGAAGCTGCTTTGAAACAATTGGCATTGTGAAAAGCGCTATATAAATAAAGGTGATTTGATTTGATTTGATTTGAGTGAGTGAGTGAGTGAGTGAGTGAGTGAGTGAGTGAGTGAGTGAGTGAGTGAGTGAGTGAGTGAGTGAGTGAGTGAGTGAGTGAGTGAGTGAGTGAGTGAGTGAGTGAGTGAGTGAGTGTGTGATTGTGAGTGTCAGTGAGTGAGTGAGTGATTGATAGTGATTGTGTGAGTGTGTGATTGTGAGTGAGTGAGTGAGTGATTGTGAGCGTGAGTGAGTGAGTGAGCGTGTGATTGTGAGTGAGCGTGTGATTGTGAGTGAGCGTGTGATTGTGAGTGAGTGTGTGAGTGAGTGAGTGTGTGTGTGTGTGTGTGTGAGTGAGTGATTGAGTGAGTGAGTGAGTGAGTGAGTGAGTGAGTGAGCGAGCGTGTGAGTGAGTGTGAGTGAGTGTATGAGTGTGTGATTGTGTGAGTGTGATTGAGTGTTTGAGTGAGGGAGTGAGTGAGTGAGCGTGTGATTGTGAGTGTCAGTGAGTGTCTTAGTGTGAGTAAGTGAGTGATTGTGAGTGAGTGATTGATAGTGATTGTGTGTGAGTGTGATTGTGTGTGAGTGAGTGAGTGATTGATAGTGATGTGTGATTGTGTGATTGTGTGAGTGAGTGAGTGTGAGTGAGTGAGTAAGTGATTGTGTGTGTGTGTGTTTGTGAGTGAGAGTGAGTGAGTGATTGTGAGTGAGTGTGAGTGAGTGATTGATAGTGATTGTGTGATTATGATTGTGTGATTGTGTGAGTGAGTGTGTGAGTGTGTGTGTGTGAGTGTGAGAGTGATTGTGAGTGTGTGTGTGTGTGTGTGTGTGTGTGAGTGAGTGATTGTGAGTGTGAGTGTGAGTGTGAGTGAGTGAGTGAGTGAGTGAGAGTGAGTGAGAGTGAGTGTGAGTGAGTGTGAGTGAGTGAGTGAGTGAGTGATTGTGTGATTGTGTGAGTGTGATTGAGTGTGAGTGAGTGAGTGAGTGAGTGTGAGTGAGTTAGAGTGAGTGAGTGATTGTGTGTGTGTGTGTGTGTGTGTGTGTGAGTGATTGATAGTGATTGTGAGCGTGTGATTGTGTGTGTGTGTGATTGAGTGTGTGAGTGTGTGAGTGTGTGAGTGTGTGAGTGTGTGAGTGAGTGAGTGAGTGAGTGAGTGAGTGTGTGAGTGTGTGAGTGAGTGAGTGAGTGATTGTGAGCATGTGAGTGTGAGTGAGTGAGTGTATGAGTGTGTGATTGTGTGAGTGTGATTGAGTGAGTGTGAGTGTCAGTGAGTGTGTGTGAGTGAGTGAGTGAGTGATTGTGTGTGTGTGAGTGAGTGATTGATAGTGATTGTGAGTGTGTGAGTGAGTGTGTGATTGTGTGTGATTTTGTGTGTGTGTGTGTGTGTGTGAGTGTGAGTGATTGTGAGCGTGTGAGTGTGTGAGTGAGTGTGAGTGAGTGATTGATAGTGATTGTGAGTGTGTGAGTGAGTGAGTGTGATTTAGTGTGTGAGTGTGTGTGAGTGTGTGTGAGTGAGTGTGAGTGAGTGATTGTGAGCGTGTGAGCGTGTGAGTGAGCGAGTGAGTGAGCGAGTGAGTGAGTGAGTGATTGTGTGTGTGTGTGTGAGTGAGTGTGAGTGAGTGATTGTGAGCGTGTGAGCGAGTGAGTGAGCGAGTGAGTGAGTGATTGTGTGTGTGAGTGTGAGTGAGTGATTGATAGTGATTGTGAGTGTGTGAGTGAGTGTGTGATTGTGTGTGATTTTGTGTGTGTGTGTGTGTGTGTGTGAGTGAGTGAGTGTGAGTGATTGATAGTGATTGTGAGCGTGTGAGTGAGTGATTGATAGTGATTGTGAGTGTGTGAGTGAGTGAGTGTGATTGAGTGTGTGAGTGTCAGTGAGTGTCAGTGAGTGTCAGTGAGTGTCAGTGAGTGTGTGTGAGTGAGTATGAGTGAGTGATTGTGAGCGTGTGATTGTGAGCGTGTGAGCGAGTGAGCGAGTGAGCGAGCGAGTGATTGTGAGTGAGTGAGTGAGTGAGTGAGTGAGTGAGTGAGTGAGTGATTGTGTGTGTGTGTGTGTGTGTGTGTGTGTGTGTGTGTGTGTGTGTGTGTGTGTGTGTGTGTGAGTGAGTGAGTGAGTGAGTGAGTGAGTGAGTGAGTGAGCGAGTGAGCGAGTGATTGTGAGTGTCAGTGAGTGTGAGTGAGTGAGCGAGTGATTGTGAGTGTGTGAGTGAGTGATAGTGAGTTTGTGATTGTGAGTGTGTGATTGTGAGTGAGTGAGTGAGTGAGTGAGTGATTGATAGTGATTGTGAGAGTGTGAGTGTGTGTGTGAGTGTGATTGAGTGATTGTGAGTGAGTGTGAGTGTGAGTGAGTGAGTGAATGAATGTTGCCGGTGGAATGAGGAAAGTACTTTATTTTTTTTAAATAAAGCTTAATGTTTTATGTTTTTGTGCTTCTCAAGTAAGTTAGTCTTGTTTTAAGGGTGTTTAGATGTTTATTTGCAGTGTTTGCTCATAAACCTCACTCACTACTCCTGAAAGTGTTGCATTTGGGCCGGTTGTAATTTGTCTAACAGTGTTGAACACACAATGCATGGATCTGACATGATTCTGGCAGCAGGAGAACGATATAATCAGATCTTTATCAGACGGTTGTCACCTGCCAATCTCAGGCAGAAGATCTTCATCTCTGAGTGTTCTTGTTCTGATGTACGGCTGTGTGTCTTCGTCTGTCTCTTCAGCGCCGTCTCAGGTGAACGAGCTGCGAGCGGAGAAGGTTGAGCAGCGCAGCGTCGCTCTGGTTTGGAGGGAACCCGTCGTCTTCCCCAACAGCAGCCGCACTGAATACGAGATCAAATACTATGAGAAGGTAGAGTTATGTCCCGTGTCCTCTCCGCTGGAGCATTAAATCTCCTTCCTGAACCCACACACACACACACTCACCAACAGGCCTGGAGCTCATCCATCATTCAGTCACACACTGAAGTCTTTCACAATATGAGTGTGTTCATGATCAGAGTGTTACACTGGTTATACTCGATTACAGGGTTTCTGCGGGTCTTAAAGTCTTAATTTGACCTTCCACATTTTAAGGCCTTAAATTGGAGCAGAAAGTCTTAAATTCAATATCATGGCATTAAATTAGGGCCCTATGATTTTTGCGATGCAGAAATGTGGATAGAATTGCAGAGGTCAGTCACTTAAAGGGCCAGTTCACACAAAAATGAGAATCCTGTGATCATTTCCTCGCCCTAATGTCGTTCAAACCCGTCAGACGTTCCTTCCTCATATAAAGCCATCGAGTCTCTTCAGAACATCTGGAATAATCCGCTCGATCCGTATGGATCAGTTTCACCATCTCTTTATGAACTTTCTGAAGCGTCAGTGGAAGTTGCTGAGACTGTCAATGGAGGACAGAAATCTTTCCCATTTCATTACAAATATCTTCATTTGTGTTCAGAAGATGAACGAGAGTCAGTCACATTTAATCCAGCCATTAAAGCAGAGGCCAGAAAAATTAAATTAAATAAACATAAATAAAACAGATTTCATAAGGCCCTACATTTAAATTGCATGCGTTGCATAAATGATGTTCTTCCTCAGGATTTTTGTTTTTCAGCACAAATATCTAAACATCCTTAAATCAAGAGACATTTAATGACATGTGAAATGAAGAAATGAAGTCTCGTTTTCTGAGAAATTGAACAAAATTAAGTGAGTTTGTGCTTAAAACAAGAACAAATATCTGTCATTGGGTATGAAAATTACTTACATTTGAACACATTGGCAGATATTTGCTCTTGTTTTAATCATAAAATCACTTTCACAAGATTTCCCAAGCTATTTTTTGTAAAAATCAATTAAAGTGATGGAGATTTGTTGGGATTTGTATGTTCAAACTCTGAAGTGTCACTAACACAACTCATTTACATTAGAGAATGTGGACGTGTTCCCTTCAGTTCATTCCTTACATTTTCTTTAATTGCTCTTAAATTTAGCTTCATAAAACCTGCAGAAACCCTGGATTCTATCGTTTCATCACTTTCATAAGCTCATCGGCGGTTATTTCCCACATGTTTTGTTGGTTCAGGACCAGAAGGATCAGAGCTACTCCACGGTGAAGACGGCCGCCACCAGAATCAGCGTCCACAACCTGAAACCAGGAACCACCTACGTCTTCCTCATCCGCACCTGCTCCAGCCCAGCGCTTTCTTCTCTCTCCTCCTCTCCTCTTTCCTCTTCCTCCTCCTCTTCCTCTCTGTCTCCCTCGTCCCCGTCTGCGTCCTCTTCCTCCTCCGGGCCCGTGGCGGCCGCGTCTCCTCCTCCGCTCGACTACGGGGCGTTCAGCTCGCCGCTGGAGCTGCAGACGCTGGGCGAACGTGAGTGTCTTTAATGTGGAAGGAGTAGGAGAATCTTCTGGTTTATTTCATGTTGGTACACAAAACATTCTGGCTTTACTGTGAAACAATGGCTTTAAAGTGCAAAGGCTTGCTGTCATCTTTAATTTAAGAGGACGCATTCATATTGAATGAACTCTCCGGAAGGAACCGCACATGACCTCGTCCGTTCACTATTTGAGCAGCTTTAGGTTATGCAGAGCTGCCGTGTTTAGTCTCAGTCCAGATCCTGACACATATGCAGAATGCTTCGCTAGGTTGAAAGCGGTTGATTAAATCGGATAATAGGGAATCAGCCCTTAAAAACATTTTGTTTTTGGCATTAATTGTATGTCATAGAGTGACTGTCAAGATGGAGCGTGTTCTTTTTTTTTTTTTTGAAAAAATATTTTAATTAGTTTTAGATTATATTTACTAGTTATTTTATTTTATTAATTAAATTCTAATTATATTCTGTGATATTATATTATATGAATTCTATTCTATTCATTATATTATATTGTATTGTATTATTTTATATTAATTATATTACTATATTATATTACATTATATTATATTATATTATACATATTCAGGAAAGAAAACTGAATAATAGGTCTTTGCGATTGATACTCATTGCATAAAACAAAATACAAATTTATATTTTATATACACTAACTTTCAAAACTTTGGTGTCAGTAAGAATTTTTTAATAAATTATTATCTATTTCAAATAAATGCTGTTCTTTTGAACTTTCTATTCATCAAAGAATCCTGAGAAATAACACACATGACTGTTTTCAACATTGATAATAATCATAAATGTTTGTTGATCATCAAATCCTCATATGAGAATGATTTGTGAAGGATCATGTGACACTGAAGACTGGAGTAATGATGATAAATTCAGCTTTGATCACAGGAATAAATTACACTTTACTATATATTCACATAGAGAACAGCTGATTTACACTGGAGTAATATTTCACTGTTTTACTGGATTTATGATCAGATAAATGAGCAGAAGAGACTCTTTCAGAAACATTAAATAATCGTACCGACCCCAAACCTTGGATCGGCAGTGTAAAGTATTTATTTAACATATAATTTTATATAAACATATAAATAAAGGCTCACTTTCACAAAAAAGAACAGATTATTTTTTATGAATGTCAGTGTTTTGCTTGTGGTTGATATTTCATTTGTTGAGTTTCAGTGATAATGAAATATCACTTTAAATGTTATGACTTTTGTTAAATGTCCCATCAGAGTTTTCCTCCATTATTTACTGATGCACAACTAGATCGTCTTTACATTTGAAAGCCAAAGAGTTTTTAGTAACTGTGAATAGTGTCTGTGTGTCCAGATGGATGGATAGGGAACATTGGGAGGAAAGTCGTAACTTTTTAACTCACAAAAATGTATTCCCATTAGGATCCTATCAAAATAAATAGGGAAGGACTTCAAAGATCAATCCTCTTGTCAAGCTCCAGTGCTTTTAGAGCTGATAATGACTGGTGCCATCATGAATACTAACCCAATCTCCTGTGTGTGTGTGCGTGTGTGTGGGCGTGTGCGTGTGTATGTGTGTGTGTGTGTGTGTGTGTGTGCGTGTGTGTGTGTGTGTGCAGTGGCTCTGGCCTCCAGTGAACAGAGTCCAGTGGTGATCATCGTGGTGGTTTCTCTGGCCGCTCTCATCATGTTACTCACTCTTGGAGTTGGATTGCTGATCTGGAGAAGGTAAAACTGCTCTTCACAAAGACTGAAGGCCTGTTCACACCAGGATCCATAACTATAACCATAACTCTATTAGCATCCACACCAGCGAACTATATCGTTCTGTTTATTATAAGCGCTGCAGTTTTGTCGACTGTCTCTTTAAATGCTCGAGCTCTTTAAAGCAGGACAGATTCTGATTGGCTGTCAATGTTTTTATCATTCATCAGCTTGAAAAAATGTGATTCCAACGATATTGTTCCTCTGTGTCATATTTAGAATGATTTTCAGAACTTTATTGTTATGGTTATCGTCCTGGGTGTGAACGGGCCTTTACTTGCTTTCCGCCTACAGCTCCTTCTGATTGTTTATTTTGCACAGTTTAAAGATGAATGCCAAAACAAAACAAAAAGAGAATACAATTAATATTCAGTTCAGGACTGAGAACAAAAAACCCGTAAGGGCTTGTTTAAAACCTCCACCTAAACAATATAAAGTGTTCTCAAAATTATAGAGATTAGCATTCATTTACTGGACAAGCAAATTGACTGAAGATATTAAGTGTTGTTTACTGTCATTTTCCTTCTCCCGTTAACATCGCAAGTGTTACAATGTGGAAACAAAACACAAAAAATTACAAAAAGTATCAAAAATATTGAGAAGTTGTTAGACTCTGGGTGAGTAAAGTCAGTAAATCTTAGTCCAGTGCAATATCATTTACTAGCATTTTCAGGTACGGGGAAATCCTCTCCGGGTCAAAATGAGCCGAACACAACATGAGGGTTAAAGGGATAGCTCACCCAAAAATGAGGATTAGCCCATGATTTACTCTCCCTCAAGCCATGATAGGTGTGTATGACATTCTTCTTTCAGACGAACACAATCAGAGTTATATTAATAAATGTCCTGGCTCTTCCAAGCTTTATAATGGCAGTGAATGGATGTTTCTGTTTTGAAGTCCATAAAAGTGCATCTATCCATCATAAAAGTGCATCTAACCATCATAAAAGTGCATCTATCCATCATAAAAGTGCATCCATCCATTATAAAAGTGCATCTATCCATCATAAAAGTGCATCTATCCATCATAAAAGTGCATCTATCCATCATAAAAGTGCATCCATCCATCATAAAAGTGCATCTATCCATCATAAAAGTGCATCTATCCATCATTAAAGTGCATCTATCCATTATAAAAGTGCATCTAGCATCATAAAAGTGCATCTATCCATTATAAAAGTGCATCTATCCATCATAAAAGTGCATCTATCCATTATAAAAGTGCATCTATCCATTATAAAAGTGCATCTAGCCATCATAAAAGTGCATCTATCCATCATAAAAGTGCATCTATCCATCATAAAAGTGCATCTATCCATCATAAAAGCGCATCTATCCATCATAAAAGTGCATCTATCCATTATAAAAGTGCTCCACACGGCTCCAGGGGTTAATAAAGGCCTTCTGAAGCGAATCGATGGGTTTGTGTAAAATATCCATATTTAAAACTTATAAACTAAAATAACTAGCTTCCGACAGACTACCATTATAAAGCTTGGAAGAGCCAGGACATTTATTAATATAACTCTGATTGTGTTCGTCTGAAAGAAGAATGTCATACACACCTAGGATGGCTTGAGGGAGAGTAAATCATGGGCTAATCTTCATTTTTGGGTGAACTATCCCTTTAAGAATGTTTGATATTTGTTCTGGAAAACAAGACAGAATCACTGAGGAAGAACATGATTTTTTTGCATATGTACATGTATGTGTTCATCTGTGATCATCGTTTGGTGGAAATCATCGATTGCATGCTCATTTTGTTTCTGGATGAATTATCCCTTTAACTGAAACAGGATCCAGTCGCACGTTCATTTTCGCATCAGCCAAAGGCTTTTTCTCCTTATGTGAAATCCTCCATCAGAATGAATCCGGTTTAGTGGAGTCCGTCTGCACAAACTCATCCGTCGTCCCACAGGAGCCTCGATCCCTCCTCTTTGTTAGAATCACAATGCCTTTGTTTGCTGCTTTGACGGGCAGCGCAATCGCTCAAACCAATGAGACGTGTGTGTCACGTGTGTGTGTAACGGCTGCGTCTCCCAGCAGGGAAATATGAAGACGTGCCTTCTGCTCCTGCAGCGTTATTGTACAGATCTCTCTCTCTCTCTCAGTGATGACATACAGTAAACCTGTTACAGTACGTGAAGAACGTCTGTTTTCACAAGGTCAAGTTCCTCCTCAGTGAGAGAAAGAAGTCTCGAGACCTTTCATGGCAATGCTTTACTGCGGTGTTAAAATCAAAGGTTTGGCTGTAGAAAGTGTTTATGCCAAGAGAAGTGTGACAGGAATTTGGAGATTCACTTAATTAAAGGGGACATATTATGCCCCTTTTCACAAGATGTAATATAAATCTCTGGTGTCCCCAGAATGTGTGTGTGAAGTTTCAGCTCAAAATACCCCTCAGATCATTTATTATAGTTTGTCAAATTTGCCCCTATCTGGGTGTGAGCAAAAACACGCCGTTTTTGTGTGTGTCCCTTTAAATGCAAATGAGCTGCAGAAGAGGGCGGATCCTTTACACGAAATTTGGATACTCTGTCAACAACAAAACAGGCAAATCTCACTCAGCCAAAATGTCAGAACTAACAAAAACTAGCATTTTCGGGTACGGGAAAGAAATTTGGATATTCACATAATTAATATTTCTCTTTTAATGCTGTTACTTTTAGTCTTGTATTTTTTTATTTTATTCTCAATTTTACTACTTCAATCTAGTAAAAAAAAAAAAAAATTCTTACACAATTACTATTTTATTCTCAATGATTCATTGTCGCAATTGATTTGATCTCATAATGACTTTGTTATTTTGACGTTATTTTCAAAGTATATAAATATATAATAAATACTACTTTAATATTGTAATATGACTCTCATAATTGGCTTTTTCAAAATATTTCTGCTTTCATCTCGCAAGGACTTTTGTGTAATTTTGACTATTTTCAAATTATTACTACTTTAATCTTGTAATGTTACAACTCTATAATCATAATAGACTTTTCAAAATATTGCTACTTTCACCTCATTATGACTTTATTGTAATTTTGCCTTTTTTTTCCAAAATATTACTACTTCAATCTTGTAATATGACTCTCATCGTTTTGGCTCATAAAATTACTATTTTATTCTCTTAATGACTTCATTGTCGCAACTGATTTTATCTCATGATGACTTTATTTTGACTTCATTTTCAAAATATATAATAAATACTACATTAACATACTTTAATATACTTTTCAAAATATTACTGCTTTCATCTCATAAGGACTTTATTGTAATTTTGACTATTTTCAGAATATTACTACTTCAATCTTGTAATTTTACCAGTTCATTCTGTAATCTTTGACTTCATTTTTTCATAAAGGCCTTATAGCATACAAGATTAATCTCAGAACATGATGACTATATTCTTGTAAAGCTCTGATTTTTTATTAATCTGAGTTCATTATATTGAGTCTTGTTTTGGAGTCTGATGTGTTCTGCACTGATGAATAAAGCGGAGAGTCCTGCAGTCATAAAGGCATCTGAAATCAGAGGGACTCGTGATGCTTGTGCTGCTGATCTGTCCAGGTGTGACGCTGCAGACAGAAAACACACGCTCCTGTAGCTCTCCATTAATCAGTCTGATGAGAATGGATTATATTGAGCCGCTGTGAAATGCTTCTCATTCATTCTCAACCGCACACAACGGATCCTGTCAATCACACACACACACACACACACACACACACAATCCCTTTCATATGCAGCCACAAACTTCATCATCAGCTCACACATCAACACGTGTCGTCTAACACACTGATAGAGCGCTTTATATTGATGAACGGTGTGTGTGAGAGAGGCTGATTAGAGATGCAGGCCTACATCAGGTGTGAAGCGCTATTGGACAAACATCGTGCCAGTCTGTAGTTGTACGAGACGCTGAAAGAAAGCCGAACACCGGCCAAAGATGCTAAAACACTTGACACTTATAAAGTCACAATAATCTTACGTCTAAGTTATCTTCATTTGCGGGCTACATTATGTGATTTAATGCTGGTTTATTTGATTAATAATTGGCATCTGATGAGATTGATTTGATTGATAGCCCTTAGTTTTTGCACATCTGGATCTTTAAACACCAGCAGTTCTCTCTCGTTTCTGTCTGATCTGTTTTTGTAGATCCATTTTGGTTCCTGTTTTTTTCTCATTCTATTTCAGGAATAACATCTTTTATTATTAATAATATTCATTTACTGACATACAGTCAGCGGATTATTGCACCTTGTGTACATTTAATATTCTTGCATCACCTGGAGCCGCTGGCCTGTGTGTCTGCGACTGTGTTTGAGATTAAATACTAGCAAACTGCATCATGTTTTTGAAAAATAGAATGTGAATAGAGTACAGCAGTCGGGCTCCGGAAGCCTTATATAACCATCAGAATATGAGGAAAATATTAAAACAAATTTTTAGGTAGATATGAAGGAAGAACAAAACACTAAACTTGGTTAAGGTATTCATCTGACAAAATGATTTGGCAAAAAAGGCAAATTACAGCTTCAGGCTTTATTTTTAGTTCATAGAAAAAGAAAAAGCAAACATTGATTACAACATTTTATTTAGTTCTTAAACATAAATTTGGTTCTCTCTTGTTTTTGTATGTGTTCATAATTTCTTTGTATGACAGCCTGGACAAAAATTATGACAGCACAATTTGGCATGTTATCAAATGATAATCAGAATGAACTCGTTTTATATTTGTTCATTGTTTTTAATTAGTCAGTGGCAGTGCTTCATGGGATTGTAGTTCTTTCCCTCGTTAAGTTCACAGGCTTGTCCTTTGTCTTGTTTGATTTTCAAATAATTTTTTTTTTGTTTCAAATCAAAGTTTGTAATAGATTATAGTTTTATTATACTATATATATACTATAACAAAGACCTTTTTTACTTTTTCATGTTATCCATTTTCATATTTAATTTTCAAAGGAATATACGTGGTTATTTATTGGTTATATTTTCAATCCAATTTTGTGTAAAATGTCTTGGCAGTCCAATCAGTCACAACTATTTCTGTGATTTAGTGCTGAAGTTTTAGATTTATTTTAAGTCTGTATACATAAAGATTTAAAGATTATATCTGCGTCTCGGATCTGATTACATTGAGAATCTCCTGCAGGGTGTTTTCATCCACTCACATGTTCACCTTCCTCTCACCTTCACTCCTCTCCTCCTCTCCTCTCTCTTCCTCTCACCTTCACTTCTCTCCTCCTCCCCTCTCCTCCTCTCACCTTCACTTCTCTCCTTCTCTCCGCTCCTCCTCTCTCCTCCTTGCTCCTCCTTGCTCCTCCTTTCTCCTCCTTTCTCCCTCTCTCCTCGTCTCTCCTCTCCTCTCTCCTCTCCTCCTTTCTCCTCCTCTCTCCTCATCTCTCCTCTCCTCCTCTCTCCTCTCCTCTCCTCCTTTCTCCTCCTCTCTCCTCATCTCTCCTCTCCTCATCTCTCCTCCTCTCCTCTCTCCTCGTCTCTCCTCTCCTCATCTCTCCTCCTCTCCTCTCTCCTCCTCTCCTCCTCTCCTCTCCTCTCCTCTCCTCTCCTCTCCTCTCCTCTCCTCTCCTCTCCTCTCCTCCTTTCTCCTCCTTTCTCCTCCTCTCCTCCTCTCTCCTCGTCTCTCCTCTCCTTCTCTCTCTCTTCTCCTTCTTTCTCCTCCTCTCCTCCTCTTTCCTCGTCTCTCCTCCTCTCTCCTCTCTCCTCTCCTCCTCTCTCCTCTCTCCTCTCCTCCTCTCTCCTCCTCTCACCTTCACTCCTCTCCTCCTCTCTTCCTCTCTTCTCTCCTCTCCTCCTTTCTCCTCCTTTCTCCTCCTCTCCTCGTCTCTCCTCCTCTCTCCTCTCTTCCTCTCTTCTCTCCTCTCCTCCTTTCTCCTCCTCTCCTCCTCTCTCCTCATCTCTCTTCTCCTCCTCTCCTCCTCTCCTCATCTCCCCTCCTCTCTCCTCTCCTCCTCTCCTCTCCTCCTCTCTCCTCCTCTCTCCTCTCCTCCTCTCTCCTCCTCTCCTCCTCTCTCCTCCTCTCCTCTCCTCGTCTCTCCTCCCTCCTCCTCTCCTCCTCCTCTCCTCCCTCCTCCCTCCTCCTCTCTCCTCCTCTCCTCCTCTCTCCTCGTCTCTCCTCTTCCCTTCCCTCTGCTCCTCCTCTCACCTTCACTCCTCTCCTCCTCTCCTCTCCTCTCCTCCTCTTCTCTTCCCTCTGCTCCTCTTCCCTCTGCTCCTCCTCTCTCCTTCACTTCTCTCCTCCTCTCCTCCGCTTTCCTCTCCAATCCTTTCTCCTCCTCTCTCCTCATCTCTCCTCATCTCTCCTCTCCTCATCTCTCCTCTCCTCCTCTCTCCTCTCCTTCTTTCTTCTCTCCTCCTTTCTCCTCTCCCCTCCTCTCCTCCTCTATCCTCTCCTCCTTTCTCCTCCTCTCTCCTCTCCTCTCCTTTCCTCCTTTCTCCTCTCCTCTCCTTTCCTCCTCTCTCCTCCTCTCCTGCTCTCTCCTCTCCTTTTCTCTTCTTTCCTCCCCTCTCCTCCCCTCTCCTTGTTTCTCCTCTCCTCCTTTCTCCTCTCCTTTCCTCCTCTCTCCTCCTCTCCTGCTCTCTCCTCTCCTCGTCTCTCCTCTCCTCCATTTTCCTCTCCTCTCCTCCTCTCCTGCTCTCTCCTCTCCTTTTCTCTTCTTTCCTCCCCTCTCCTCCCCTCTCCTTGTTTCTCCTCTCCTCCTTTCTCCTCTCCTTTCCTCCTCTCTCCTCCTCTCCTGCTCTCTCCTCTCCTCGTCTCTCCTCTCCTCCATTTTCCTCTCCTCTCCTCCTCTCCTGCTCTCTCCTCTCCTTTTCTCTTCTTTCCTCCCCTCTCCTCCCCTCTCCTTGTTTCTCCTCTCCTCCTTTCTCCTCTCCTTTCCTCCTCTCTCCTCCTCTCCTGCTCTCTCCTCTCCTCGTCTCTCCTCTCCTCCATTTTCCTCTCCTCTCCTCCTCTCTCCTCATCTCTCCTCTCCTCTCCTCTCCTCCTCTCTCCTCCTCTCTCCTCTCCTTCTTTCTCCTCTCCTTCTTTCTCCTCTCCTCTCCTCCTTTCTCCTCTCCCCTCCTCTCCTCCTCTATCCTCTCCTCCTTTCTCCTCCTCTCTCCTCTCCTCTCCTTTCCTCCTCTCTCCTCCTCTCCTGCTCTCTCCTCTCCTTTTCTCTTCTTTCCTCCCCTCTCCTTGTTTCTCCTCTCCTCCTTTCTCCTCTCCTTTCCTCCTCTCTCCTCCTCTCCTGCTCTCTCCTCTCCTTGTCTCTCCTCTCCTCCATTTTCCTCTCCTCTCCTCCTCTTTCCTCTCTCCTCTTCTATCCTTTCTCCTCGTCTCTGGATGCAGACTATCATAATCGCTTAGACTCTCATACTAAGTTATAAAAGAAACGGAATGCTCTCTATTTTACTCCCCATTTTTAAGGGCTATTTGCCCTAGTATTTTCCTCTTAAAATGATTCACATGAAAGTGAACGTTTTGTCATTGTTTACTCAACCTCGTATCAGTTTTAAATGATGTGAGGGCGAATAAATGATGATAGAATATATATTTTTTTTGGGCGATGTGCTCCTCTGTCAAAGACACAATAGTGACACAATAGTGAGGCCTTCCTCCCTCTCTTCCTTTAGTGGCTTCTCCAGACCCTCCAATGTAGCTCCTACTCGCGTGGTGCTGCTCTCTACCTCCTTCTCTACTCTTCCTCCTCCTCCTCCTCCTCCCTCCACGCAGCTGTCTCCCAGGTACAGGCATGCGTGCGTTTCTCCTCCCTTGCTCTCGTTTGTCCCGTCTGTCACGTTTCCTAACAGAGGCCCTGTTTACACCTGGTATTGTCATCCGTCTCCGGTCACAGATTGCATGAGCGTTTGTGATTGGATTTTGAGTGGAATTTTGTGATTCAGAGTCAAAGCGCCATAAGCACTGTCTTCTCCAAAAACTATTTAATCTTTATTATAAATGTGGTGTTATGAGCATTTTTGATTACCTGTATAAAACGAACATTTATGTGCTAAGATGATCTCATTGTATATTGATTTCAGGCACAACAGGGATGTTCTGTGTCAGGACCGTGTATGAGGCTTTTCCATTTAATCCAATCAGACATTTGTTTTATTTTAAAGCCGCTCACAAGATCAAAGTTTAAAACTTGTATTTTAACACAAGGGATGATTGACAGCTCAGGACAAATCAGGACGGATTAGCATTCACAAATTTGTACTTAATTTACTTGTGACCATGATAATAATAATTATAATAATTAGTGTTTTGAAAAAATGCTAGGTAACTTAAACACACTATTTGATAGTAATAATAATGGATTAATAATAATAATAATAATAATAATAATGATAAATTATTATCATTATTATTATTATTATTATTATTATTATTATTGAAAAGGAAAAGTGTTTTGGAAAGTGCTATGTAATTTAAATCAATATTAAGTGACAACAATAATAATAATAATTATTATTATTAGTAGTAGTAGTATTGCATTTGGCAAATGCTTTTAAAAGTAATTTTTTGTACTAAATTTACTTGCAAAGCAACCATGAGCTCAGGAAAGGTGCTTTAATTTTTTTATTTACTTCTTTATTTGTTTATGTATGTATGTATGTATGTATGCGGCAGATGTTTTTATCCAATCAAACCCATGTCCTTGTCGTTGCAGCACCATGCTCTGTTGAGTATCATAAAACATTTTGGACCCTGTTTACACCTGTATTAAGTGCCGTCCAGCAGATGTCAGGTGTAAACACGGTCAGAGAGCTCAAACCCAGCCGTCTGTGTGCCTTCTCTTCTGCCTGCATGTGTCTTTCTCTGTCCGACAGCTTTTTAGAGTAGATGGTGAATGCTCTAATCAGATGCCTGCACTCACACACACACACACACACACACACACACACACACAGTTTAAGGTCTGTCCGGTGTGCGTCTCTTTCTTCTCAAATAACGGCTCATGCTCTAGCAAATAACCTGAAGTCTCCAAAACCTTGTCAGTGTCTCCTTTTGAGTGCTTTTCCACCCCTGCTGTGTGTGTGTGTGTGTGTGTGCACGCCTCTATTCTGTAATCCCTCCTGCGGTGCATGACTTTCTCCAGTGTCTCCGTCACACTAATCCTCAAGCTAAAATCACCCAAATGCCATCAGATCCTGCGGCGTCCTGATTCTTCTCGCGCTCACGTTGCGACTGTCAGATCAGCGTTTCACCAGGAAATCTCAGCATTTACACCGTGAACTCCAAACCTGAGATAATACCTCGTGTGCTCTGAACAGAATGATTTTAACTGAACAGTCATGTTGTTTTTACCTCAGAGGAATCTTAAACAGATAGTTCACCCCAAAATTAAAGTTTTCTCATTTTGTTTGTGACTTTTGTGCAATCCCAGCCACTCTTTTCAGTGTAATGAAAGTGAATGAGGACTGTCAAATTCAGAAAATGACAAAAAAAAAAGCACCATAAAAATATGACTCTTGTTTTGTCTTCTGATGCAGTATGAGAGCTTTATGTGAGGAACAGACCAAGATTTTAAGTCTTTGTTCAATGAAAAGCAGCAACGATTCGTTCATGAACCAGACATCCTGATCTTTTCACTGAATGATTTAAGGTCTGTACCTCACACAAACCTATTATAAGACTTCAAAAGACAAGAGAAATATAGCTCACTGCAAAAAATGATGTTCTTCCTCAGTATTTGTGACTTGCTTTTTATTAGATGTTTTTAATAAATATATCTTGATTTAAGAATGTTTAGATATTTGTGCTGGAAAACGAGATAAAAATACTAAGCAAATACTTTTAAAGTTTTTTGCAGTGTACGGGACAGTTTTATGGTGTTATGGACTGAAATTTAAGCACATATAAAATTGTTCATATACACCGATCAGGCATAACATTATGACCACTGACAGGTGAAGTGAATAACACCGATTATCTCTTCATCACGGCACCTGTTAGTGGGTGGGATATATTAGGCAGCAAGTGAACATTTTGTCCTTAAAGTTGATGTGTTAGAAGCAGGAAAAATGGGCAAGCGTAAGGATTTGAGTGAGTTTGACAAGGGCCAAATTGTGATGGCTAGACGACTGGGTCAGAGCATCTCCAAAACTGCAGCTCTTGTGGGGTGTTCCCGGTCTGCAGTGGTCAGTATCTATCAAAAGTGCTCCAAGGAAGGAACAGTGGTGAACCGGAGACAGGGTCATGGGCGGCCAAGGCTCATTGATGCACGTGGGGAGCGAAGGCTGGCCCGTGTGGTCCGATCAAACAGACGAGCTACTGGAGCTCAAACTGCTCAAGAAGTTAATGCTGGTTCTGATAGAAAGGTGTCAGAATACACAGTGCATCGCAGTTTGTTGTGTATGGGGCGGCATAGCCGCAGACCAGTCAGGGTGCCCATGCTGACCCCTGTCCACCGCCGAAAGCACCAACAGTGGCACGTGAGCATCAGAACTGGACCACGGAGCAATGGAAGAAGGTGGCCTGGTCTGATGAATCACGTTTTCTTTTACATCACGTGGATGGCCGGGTGCGTGTGCGTGGCTTACCTGGGGAACACGTGCTGTTTTGGCAGTGGGACCAACACAATATTAGTCATAATGTTATGCCTGATCGGTGTATAATGACAGATTGTTCATTATTGGGTGAACTAATTCTTTAAACTAATGATTTTGATAAAATAAGATGTCTCAAGGTAAATAATAGTTATAAGCAATCAGTTACAGTTTTGTTTAGACTGTTCAGACATGTTCATAAATAACTTTAATATGCATGTTGTACATGTTATTTTCTTTAACACGAAAGGTTTTAATGACTGTTCCTTCCTTGTGTCTTGTTTTCTCCCTCACAGACAGTGTAGCTACAGTAAAGCCAGTCAGGAGGGAGACGAGGAGCTCTACTTCCAGTGTGAGTATCATGTGTTTCCACACACACGTCTGCGTTCATTCCACTAATCAACTGCGCTGCTGCTTTATTTCTGAAGGTGGTAAGGGATGCAGCTTCTCAAAGACTGAGAGCTTAGGAGGGAGAGAAGGGGAAAACAGAGTGATCAGTGATGGAGAGAGATTAAAGTGGCACTGCATTAGCGTCTAAGTCCATGTGCGTGCCTTTACATCAGCCGGTCTAATGCTGGAGTCCATTAGCATGTTTCAGACGCCCTCTGTGATGAAAAGAAGTTTCCAGCCTCGGAACAAAGACGGATGCTGCATTTAGTTTTACAAAAATAAAGCATTTTAATACATGCGCTGATGCTTTTAATGGACAAAAATGTGTTAAAGTTGTCATGAAAGGGATGTTACACTCGTCTTTTCTTCCCTATTGTGCCGTATATGCGAGTGAAACGCTTCAGGAACAAGAACAAATGTAGGGCGGGGCTTGATTTTGTCTGTGGGGAATTGATTGGATGGTTGTGGTTTGCTATTGGTGGATCTCATGTGAGTGACAGGTTGCCCCGCCCTCGTCATCAGAGAAGAGAAGAGATGAAGTTATTCTGATTCAAGATTATTAAAACAATAATAATGAATCATTTAGACAGTGATATTCCATAAAAAACAAGAATTGTCCATTTTGATTTCATGGTGACTTTGTTACTTTTGCATTAGTTTTTATTCTGGTCATTTGACTGAGACTCTGATCTCTGTAGCGTAATGGATGGATTTTGGGCTTTTTGAGCCGCTGTATGTCGGATCCCTGGTGTTTTAATGCGTGCTTCAGGTGTGACGGCAGTGTTTATAGACAGATTTGAATCCGGATTGAATCTGGATGTTCCGATCTCATTTCCTCTGGTTTTCCAGTAGTTTCTTGTCTCCTCTTAACTGTCTTTATTTAATAAAAGTGGCAAAAAGCAGAACAATCAAATTAATTAATGAAATAAAAACAGCTGTAGTGTGTTGGTGATGCAGTTATCTCTCTTTCTCTCTTTCTCTGCTGTTTTCCCTCAAAACTTTCTAAACTCTAGCCAGATGTTAGTGTTATGTTCCATGGGCATTAATATTCCTGCCTACATGCGTGTGAGTGCGTGTGAGTGTGAGAGTGCGTGTGAGTGTGAGAGTGCGTGTGAGTGTGAGAGTGCGTGTGTGAGAGTGTGTGTGTGTGTGTGAGAGAGTGTGTGTGTGTGTGAGAGTGTGTGTGTGTGAGAGTGTGTGTGTGTGAGAGTGTGTGTGTGTGAGAGTGTGTGTGTGTGAGAGTGTGTGTGTGTGTGTGAGTGTGTGTGTGTGAGTGTGTGTGTGTGAGTGTGTGTGTGTGAGAGTGTGTGTGTGAGAGTGTGTGTGTGAGAGTGTGTGTGTGAGAGTGTGTGTGTGATTTGTGTGTGTGCGTGTGATGTGTGTGCGTGTGATGTGTGTGCGTGTGATTTGTTTGTGTGCGTGTGTGTGTGTGTGTGTGTGTGTGTGTGTGTGTGTGTGTGTGGTGAGTAATCAGCGTCTGTGCAGCTGAGGCATTAAATCTGCTGAAACAATGAACGCACTGAACCGGGTCTGTCTTACGGCGGATCTGTACAGTGTGCAGTGAGAGCAGGATGAACTACACACTCATAAACTGATATTTGAATGTTTTTATTCAGCTCATATTGTGATGTATAGTATGCATATGTCCACATTAAGCCAGAATGGACACGTACTGTACACAGCAGGAAGATTGCCATAAGGATGCGTGGAATGGACACAGATTGGTTATATGTGATAAATGTTATTAATTTAGTTTATTGAAGCCAGATTTGTAAACGAAATGTGATGATGCGAGGCTTTGTTCTGAGAGCAGGAGTCGTCAGAGATGTTCAGAGCGCCAGTGTTGTGCTTCTTCTACAGTAAAGCATAAATGTGATATTCTCTCGCTCTGGTTCTGTTCTGGTGACCCGTCGTGCGCACTCTCTCTCTCTCCCACCGCCGTTTGTTTTACTGATTTGTTCTTTAACCCTTTCATGCATGAATTATTATAACCTCAGTCAGGATTTTTTTCCTGTGTTTTTATTGCTCTTAGGGCATGAAAAACAAGATTAGAATATTAAATTTTTTTTACACATATTTTTCAGAGAGATTTTTAGATGTCCACTAGAGTGGACAGCATGCGTTTATGGTTTAAACTGAAGATATACTGTATTAAACATAATACAGTAATAACACGGCAATATTGTGTGTATTTAACAAACCAACCAATAAAATTGTATAAAATCATGTGAAAACTATAAAATATATACAAAAAATATAGATGTGAAATATTGCAAACGCAATTGAATTTCATACAAGTTGAACTTCGCGTGTCTTTGATATCAGAACATGAGGATGTGATTCCATCAGAGATCTCTACAACCTGTCAACTGTGGAAACCCAACTCAGATGCTTCCTCCAGTGTACCAGAGTATGTTGACTTTACCCTTATTAGCTGATATTTCTGATTATGTTCAAGATGGACATATTTCTACCATAGCTCTCCTCTGAGAAAACCTAGCGATCAGGTGTTTTCAATCTCAATTGAAATGAGCAATGTTGGGGGAAACGCATTACAAGTAACATGCATAACGCAATCAGATTACATTTTGATGTTAAGAGTAAAGTAATGGATTACAAGTACCGGGCATTATGTAATCAGATTACTTTTTTGATGTTACAAGTAAAGTAATGCATCACGAGTAACATGCATTACGTAATCAGATTACTTTTTGATGTTACGAGTAATGTAATGCATTACAAGTACCGTGCATTATGTAATCAGATTACTTTTTTGATGTTACAAGTACTGCATCACGAGTAACATGCATTACATAATCAGATTACTTTTTGATGTTACAAGTAAAGTAATGCATCACGAGTAACATGCATTACGTAATCAGATTACTTTTTGATGTTACGAGTAATGTAATGCATTACAAGTACCGTGCATTATGTAATCAGATTACTTTTTTGATGTTACAAGTACTGCATCACGAGTAACATGCATTACATAATCAGATTACTTTTTGATGTTACAAGTAAAGTAATGCATCACGAGTAACATGCATTACGTAATCAGATTACTTTTTGATGTTACGAGTAATGTAATGCATTACAAGTACTGCATCACGAGTAACATGCATTACATAATCAGATTACTTTTTGATGTTACGAATAAAGTAATGCATCACGAGTAACATGCATTACGTAATCAGATTACTTTTTGATGTTACGAGTAAAGTAATGCATTACAAGTACCATGCATTATGTAATCAGATTACTTTTTTGATGTTACAAGTACTGCATCACGAGTAACATGCATTACATAATCAGATTACTTTTTGATGTTACAAGTAAAGTAATGTATTACAAGTACCGTCCATTACGTAATCCGATTACTTTTTAAATGTTACGAATAAAGTAATGCATTACAAGTACAGTCCATTACGTAATCAGATTACTTTGTTACGAATAAAGTAATGTATTACAAGTACTGTGCATTACGTAATCAGATTACATTTCAATTTTATGAGTAAAGTAATGCATTACAAGTACCGTGCATTACGTAATCAGATTACTTTTTGATGTTACGAGTAAAGTAACGCATTAAAAGTACTGTGCATTACGTAATCAGATTACTTTTTGATGTTACGAGTAAAGTAACGCATTACAAGTACTGTGCATTACGTAATCATATTACTTTTTGATGTTACGAATAAAGTAATGCATCACGAGTAACATGCATTACGTAATCAGATTACATTTCAATGTTATGAGTAAAGTAATGCATTACAAGTACTGTGCATTACGTAATCAGATTACTTTTTGATGTTAAGAGTAAAGTAATGCATTACAAGTACCGTGCATTATGTAATCAGATTACTTTTTGATGTTACGAATAAAGTAATGCATCACGAGTAACATGCATTACGTAATCAGATTACTTTTTGATGTTATGAGTAAAGTAATGCATTACAAGTACCATGCATTATGTAATCAGATTACTTTTTTGATGTTACAAGTACTGCATCACGAGTAACATGCATTACATAATCAGATTACTTTTTGATGTTAAGAGTAAAGTAATGCATTACAAGTACTGTGCATTACGTAATCAGATTACTTTTTGATGTTATGAGTAAAGTAATGCATTACAAGTACCGTGCATTATGTAATCAGATTACTTTTTGATGTTACGAATAAAGTAATGCATTACAAGTACCGTGCATT
>CM077184.1:40228909-40241409 GCA_039654105.1 Coreius guichenoti
CATGATTTATTCATTCATTTTGCTTCTCCAGTAAATGTGTCTTGAGAATGTTCAGATATGTGTGCTGGAAAACGAGAAAAATACTGCAGTGTACCAAAAAAACAAATTAAGACTTTTTACATGTACAGTGGTGTGAAAAAGTGTTTGCCCCCTTGTTAAATATGATCAAATATGGCTGTAAAAAATAAATCTGCATTGTTAATCCTTTTGATATTTTATTAAAAAAATTAGCAAAAATCTAACCTTTCATTGAAGTAAAAGAATTGAAAGTGGGGGGGAAATCACATTATGAAATAAATACTTTTCTCCAAAACACGTTGGGAACAATTATTGGCACCCTTTTATTAAATACTTTTTGCAGCCTCCTTTTTCCAAGAGAACAGCTCTGAGTCTTCTTCTATAATGCCTGATGAGTTTGGAGATCAGAGCCCATTCCTCCATACAGAATCTCTCCAGATCCTTCAGATTCCCAGATCCATGTTGGTGCTTCTTCTCTTTAGTTCACCCCACTCATCTTCTATAGGGTTCAGGTCAGGGACTGGGATGGCCAGGCTGTCAGGTTTTCATTTTTTATCTGTTGGTATTTGATCGAATCCATGATGCCATGTGTCTGAACAAGATGTCCAGGACCTCCGGCAGAAAATTAGGCCCACAGCATTAAAGATCCAGCGGAGTATTTAATTTTACACATGGGGTACTTTTTTATCCCTGTGTGCACCAAACCCATCTTAAGTGTTTGCTGACAAAAAAGCTAATTTTTTTGTTTCATCTGACCAGAGAACGTTTGAAAAGTAACTGACACTGGAACTTCAAACGAGACGTGTGTATGGAGGAATGGTCTCTGATCTCCACACTCATCAGGCGTGATAGGAGAAGACTCAGAGCTGTTCTCTTGGAAAAAGGAGGTTGCAAAAAGTATTTAATAAAAGGGGGCCAATAATTGTTCCCAACGTGTTTTGGAGAAAAACATTTATTTCATAATGTGATTTCCCCCCACTTTCAATTCTTTTACTTCAATGAAAGGTTAGATTTTTGCTAATTTTTTTAATAAAATATCAAAAGGATTAACAATGCAGATTTATTTTTTACAGCCATCTTTGATCATATTTAACAAGGGGGCAAACACTTTTTCACACCACTGTACATGTAAAACGTCTTAATTTTGAACTGCTGTATTTTTCTGTCTTTGTTTGGTTTTTATTTTTATTTTATTGTATTTATGCAACGCTCGTGTAAATAAATTAATTAAATACATTTTTGTAGATAAATATATCTAGTAATTATACACTGTAACAAATGATTGTCGAATGTTTTGAATGTTTTACAAGAAAATACTTCAAAATTTCACATTTAATTCAACTTGCTATTTTTTACTGTTTATTTTACTAGTATATATTTACTAGTAGTTTACTATTTATTTTCTACTATTAATTTACTAGCAATTTCTGAGTGAAAATTGTTTCTACATTAATTTGTGTTTCAGTGTTCTAAGTGTGCAGCACAGGAAATGATGTCAGAATTTGCACTTTGTGTGACAGTTCCTTTAAATAACGAGCACCCTTTGACCTTTGAGACATGACGTGTTCTCAGGAGACTTCGGCGAGGTGTGCCGCGGATGCCTGAAGCTGCCCAGCAAACGCGAGCTGCCCGTGGCCATAAAGACGCTCCGCGCCAGCTGCTCCGAGAAACAGAGGCGCTCCTTCCTCAGCGAGGCCGGAATCCTGGGACAGTTCGATCACGCCAACATCGTGCGTCTGGAGGGAGTCATCACCAGAGGTCAGTAGAGACAGAGAGAGGGGAAGAAAAGAGAGATGTATGGAACGTCCTGTGAGCCGATCGGGACGATTCCTCGCAGGATAGAGAAAGACAAAGAACGAGAGAATTAGGGATTTGATGGCCCTCGCCTGAAAGAGATTCAGGGGGCGGGATAGATGGTATGTCCTTCCATTGAAAGAGAATAAAGGAGGGATGAGCCGCTTGTCCTGCTGCAGTAATGGAAAAGAGAATGATAAGCCATTGATTGGACGCTTTATTGGGAAGTGGAGCTGAATAAATGGGCCGGTCCTCAAAAGTGCCAGGACAGAAAGGGAGGAGCGGTCGATACATGTAGGATGGATGAGCATCAGAGGAAAAAGATCAAAGACAATGAGGAGCTGTAGATGTTATCACCTCCAGGAAGGACAGGACGAGGAGAATCCAGGGAAACTCAGAGAACAGATCCATCTTTAGATTGATCGATGTGGAGCTCCTGGAGATAAAGCAGACGGATGGGTTTGCCGAAGGGGCTGAGGGATGATGAAGGTGTTTGGAGAGAGCAGATCTGCTGAATTAAAGAGCTGATATTAATCTGGGACTTTGAGTATTAGTGCTGGAGGAATTATTAACATTGATTCTACACGCAGAAAGTGATAGAAGTGCATGAACGCATGAAGAGACGTGTTGAGATGTGTGTGTGTGTGTGTGTTAGAGAAGTGGAAACCTAATACTGTACTAAACAAAAACACCCTGAAATTCACATATAGAAATGCATTAATATTACTCTGAACAACATAAATGAAAAAACAACAGCCGAAGTGTTTATGCTTCATTCTTTTGTCAGTCAATTTTAAAGACAATTTTGTGTTGTTGTTGTTTGTTTTTTGTAATTTCTGTAAAAAATAATTTTATTTTTTTATCTCTGAAGTCTGTCTTGCACCATAAAGCAGAGTCTTAGTTTTCAATGACAGCTTTTCTCCTCTCTGACCCTTAGAATTAAACTTAGTAGCAAAACAACATGTATATTAAATTATTTCTATGTACATGTAACGCTTAAAAGTTTGGGGTCGGTAAGATTTTTAATGTTTCTGAAAGAGTCTCTTCTGCTCACCAAGGCTGCATTTATTTGGACAAAAATACAGTAAAAACAGTTAAATATTACTCCAGTGTATAACAGCTATTTTCTATGTGAATATACACCGATCAGGCATAACATTATGACCGGGGAAGTGAATAACACCGATTATCTCTTCATCACGGCACCTGTTAGTGGGTGGGATATATTAGGCAGCAAGTGAACATTTTGTCCTCAAAGTTGATGTGTTAGAAGCAGGAAAAATGGGCAAGCGTAAGGATTTGAGCGAGTTTGACAAGGGCCAAATTGTGATGGCTAGACGACTGGGTCAGAGCATCTCCAAAACTGCAGCTCTTGTGGGGTGTTCCCGGTCTGCAGTGGTCAGTATCTATCAAAAGTGCTCCAAGGAAGGAACAGTGGTGAACCGGAGACAGGGTCATGGGCGGCCAAGGCTCATTGATGCACGTGGGGAGCGAAGGCTGGCCCGTGTGGTCCGATCAAACAGACGAGCTACTGGAGCTCAAATTGCTCAAGAAGTTAATGCTGGTTCTGATAGAAAGGTGTCAGAATACACAGTGCATCGCAGTTTGTTGCGTATGGGGCTACAGAGCCGCAGACCAGTCAGGGTGCCCATGCTGACCCCTGTCCACCACCGAAAGCACCAACAGTGGCACGTCAGCATCAGAACTGGACCACGGAGCAATGGAAGAAGGTGGCCTGGTCTGATGAATCTCGCTTTCTTTTACATCACGTGGATGGCCGGGTGCGTGTGCGTGGCTTACCTGGGGAACACATGGCACCAGGATGCACTATGGGAAGAAGGCAAGCCGGCGGAGGCAGTTATTACCTTATTTACATTTCCATCATAATTTGTCAACAAAACTGAATTGATTCTTGTTTTAATTGTTGTTTTAAATAGAGAGTAAGAGGCTGTTTATGCAGTGGCATGTTGGAGAGAATGAGTCGAGACTTTGGGATTAAATTAGCGTTTCTAAGTGTGTGTGTGTGTGTGTGTGTGTGTGTGCAGTGAGTGCAACAGCAGATGTTCATGTTTGAATAATTGGTGGCCTAATCACAGCAAGCCTCTTAATGACTCTAATCTTTCTCCCTGACGTCTCCACCTCCACCTGCAAATCTCAATTTTTCCTGCCGTTTACCTCCTGAGAGCTACACCCCTCCTCTTCATCCGCCTGTCAGACTCGGGTGGGACGGGCCCAGTAGGAGGTGGTGTGATTGGGGTGGTCAGGCACAGGAGGTGTGATGGGAGATTGAGCAGACTGATAGCCTCCTGTTCATTGGGCTGCTCGCTGAATTCTGCAGATTGTTGGTGCCGGTGTACATGATTGAGGGATCTGTCTCTCTCTCTCTCTCTCTCTCTCTCTCTCTTCCTCTCTTCCTTGCTCTATCGTTTGCTCTAACACCAGGGGATTTACTGCTGCCCACCTCCTTAATGGAGCGTACTTCCCTTGTCTTTCTTTCAGCTGCTTTCTATCACTCGCTTCTAACACTCACTGGAAATACAGACACGACAGACATATCTATCCATCCATCCATCCATCTATCTCTCCATCATCTATACATCCATCCATCCATCCATCCATCTATCTCTCCATCATCTATACATCCATCCATCCATCATCCATCCATCCATCCATCCTGTACGTTCTATGTATCATTCTATTGTTTTTTATTCTATTATTCTAAGGTTCTATACATCTATTGTTCCATCATTCTTTCTATCACTCTATTTCTCTTCAGTGTCTGTCTGACTGTATGTGATCTCTTAACACTTGGACTTTAATGAAATTGTGGTTTTTGTGAGTTTTTGGACGACCCCAGCATGTCCTCTTTCCCACTGATGCATTAAACAAACACATGATCTGATCATCTTCTTCGTGTGTGTGTGTGTGTGTGTGTGTGTGTGTGTGTGTGTGTGTGTTTGCTGCAGGAAACACTATGATGATCGTGGTGGAGAGTATGGCCAACGGAGCCCTGGACGCTTTCCTGCGGGTACGGGAATGTGTGTTTGTGTCCGTTCGTTCTGCTGACTTTAATATTCTGATAGTGATAGTACAGTAAATGGTACATGTGAAATATTTAAGAGACATCACAAAACATGCAGATGTGAGTTGATGATAAAAAGAAAACAATAAGCAAGAGCCAAGTGAAGCATTTTATCTTGTCAGACGAAGTGAAATTCTTCAAAAGACGTGAAATTATTGTTTTTGTTCCAAGATCTCATAAATATTTGAGTGTTTGCATTCTGAACTGTTTTTTACCTTTTCCTTTCCATTCCCATTCTTTTCCTGTTCACTTCCTTTGCAATGTTCTTTCCTTATCCTTATCCTTTTTCCTTTTCCTCCCTCTCCAAATACCATTCCTTTCTTTTTCCCTTTCATTTCCTCTCAAATGTCCTTTACTTCCTTTCCCATTTTCATTTTTTCCTTACTTCATTACTTTTCCCTTTTCTGTCTACTCCAATGTCCTTTCTTTTCCTCCCGGCCGTCCCTTCCTTCCCTCTCTCCTCTGCTCAGAAACACGAAGGTCAGCTGACGGTCCTTCAGCTGGTGGATCTGCTGAGTGGAGTGGCGTCTGGGATGAAGTATCTGACAGAGATGGGTTTTATCCATCGCCGGCTCGCCGCTCACAAAGTCCTGGTGAACTGCAGCCTGGTGTGCAAAGTGTCCGGCTTCAGGCCGCTTCAGGACGACAAGATCGAGGTGGTCTACAGCACACTAGTGAGTGTTTACCATAATGCAGCACAGCACTCTCAAACGCTTCCCGACGGTAGTCAGCACATTCCTCTGAAAGTCAAAGCACAGCTCTTATCAGCTTCATCAAACTTTTATGTGGTTTCTTGCAAGTGTGTGGTGTATTTTAAGAACGCCTCAGTGCTTCATGCTTCTGTTATGTTAAAATGAATACAGAAGTCAGGATACAGTACGACACAATACTCTCACTCCAGGATATCACTTTCCTGTGTTTGTTTTTAGATCAACATTTCTTTCCCTTTCTTTTAAAAAAAACAACTGATTGATTACCATTTTAAAGCCGAAGTTAAATTGACTAAATTAAAAAATGATAAAGTAGGGATGCACAATATATTGCCACCATATTGGCCGATATATGTTCATTTTTACTGTTATCGTTATTGGCCCGATATACAGTGCATCCAGAAAGTATTCACAGCGCTTCACTTTTTCCACATTTTGTTATGTTACAGCCTTATTCCAAAATGGATTAAATTCCTTATTTTCCTCAAAATTCTACAAACAATACCCCATAATGACAACGTGAAAGAAGTTTGTTTGAAATCTTTGCAAATTAAAAAAAAAAAAAAAAATCACATGTACACACGTTAACAGTGCATGTCAGAGCACAAACCAAGCCATGTAGACCTCCGAGACAGGATTGTATCGCGGCACAGATCTGGGGAAGGGTACAAAACATTTCTGCAGCATTGAAGGTCCCAATGAGCACAGTGGCCTCCATCATCCATAAATGGAAGAAGTTTGGAACCACCAGGACTCTTCCTAGAGCTGGCCGCCCAGCCAAACCGAGCGATCGGGGGAGAAGGGCCTTAGTCAGGGAGGTGACCAAGAACCTGATGGTCACTCTGACAGAGCTCCAGTGTTTCTCTGTGGAGAGAGGAGAACCTTCCAGAAGAACAACCATCTCTGCAGCACTCCACCAATCAGGCCTGTATGGTAGAGTGACAGCCCGCCTGGAGTTTGCCAAAAGGCACCTGCAGGACTCTCAGACCATGAGAAACTAAATTCTCTGGTCTTATGAAACAAAGATTGAACTCTTTGGCCTGAATGGCAAGCGTCATGTCTGAAGGAAACCAGGCACCGCTCATCACCTGGCCAATACCATCCCTACAGTGAAGCATGGTGGTGGCAGCATCATGCTGTGGGGATGTTTTTCAGCGGCAGGAACTGGGAGACTAGTCAGGATTGAGGGAAAGATGAATGCAGCAATGTACAGAGACATCCTTGATGAAAACCTGCTCCAGAGCATTTTTCATTTTTTTTATAAATTTGCAAAGATTTCAAACAAACTTCTTTCACATTGTCATTATGGGGTATTGTTTGTAGAATTGAGGAAAATAATAATTTAATCCATTTTGGAATAAGGCTGTAACATAACAAATTGTGGAAAAAGTGAAGCGCTGTGAATACTTTCCGGATGCACTGTAATAAAGCCAATAAATAATGTATTATTTCCTTCAGCTGAGACACTTCAGATGTGCACTGTTCGCCATGATGGTTTTGAATATCTTGAAATATAACTGGAATCACTTCAAAAAGGAAAATATGGTTAAGTGCAACATGTGTTGTCACATCGGCTGGATAAAATTATAATGAGAACATGTTTGGGACATAGATATAATGGTGAGACTTTTGTTTTTGTTATTGGCTTTCAAATATAAAGAATTATCGGTTATCAGTATCGGCCAAAATTTTCATATTGGTGCATGCCTAATTAAGAGGCTTCTCCAACAATAGTTCCTTTACTGTTACTGCTCTGGTAAACATATGATTACTTGTGTTACATGTAGAAATATAAACCTAAATACAGAAATAATTTGATATAGAATGTAAATTTGGTGTATATGTATATCCTGTTCTACTGCGCTTGCTGTCAGGTTATGCAAAATGAAAATACATTTACAGATAAGAATATAACCGTAAAATGTAAGTTATGTGCTGAGGAAAACACGTCTCAAAAGCATTAAACAACACACGCGTCTGTCAAAGCACGTGGTAAACACGTATGTTAGCATTCTCATGTTTCGGACGTGTTTGAGTCCTGCTCGTTTCCCGCAGAGGCTCATTCTGTGTCCTCCGCTGTTTTCCATATGCGTTTTGTCCATAGAAATAAGTTATTCTCTACTGTAAAGTGACCTGACGGGCTGATGGGTTCAGGATAAAACCCTCTTCTAAGGTCTTTTAGGTTTGGAGTGTTTGTTTCGGAACCTGGTGTGTTTTCTCCTTTCGTTTGGCTCGTTTAGGCATATCTGAACACAGCAATCCCGTTCGGATTAGCACCTAAAAAATCAGTCTCAGAATGCCTGAACGAGGTCTCGGCCCACTTGAGAACGAACTCTAGAGCGGTTCGCTTGTGGTGACCCAACGGACCAGTGAACCAGGCTGTATCACAGTGTATGATGGGTAATTACATATGGTGCATGAGAAGCAGTGTTTGTTTTGCTAATTCCTCTCAGAATGAATCGTGTGTTAACCTGGAGCAAAGACAAAGCACCGTATCAACAAAATCTGGTCTGGTTAGAAATGTTGCAAACCGAACCAAGCAGAAATTGCAACATTGTAACAGTTTTAATCCCTGTTTCAGAACAAAGCAAACGATCTACAGGTCTGAAAACGACCAATGACCAATTACTAGTTAGTAGTCGTAACTAGAAAGACGGAGTACATTAGTGCTGATTTCATGGAGTTTGTTTTGTTGTTTCGTTCAGCACGCAGGGAAGAGTTTGGTGCTGTGGACGGCTCCGGAGGCCATTCAGTACCACCGTTACAGCTCCGCTTCGGACGTCTGGAGCTTCGGGATCGTCATGTGGGAAGTCATGTCCTTCGGCGAGAGACCGTACTGGGACATGGGCAACCAAGACGTATGTCTGTCCCTTTGTGCTTCTTCTGATGCATCACCACCTGTCATCACTCTTCTTCTGGTGTTTCCAAACCTTCTCTCTCTCTCTCTCTCAGGCGACTGCTTTTCTTCCTCCTCCTTTAGATCTCCCTAAAATCCTTTTATGTTTGTTTGTGATGTACATTCTGTTTCTTCCTCCCTCCCTCTCTCTCTCTTTCTCTCTCTCTCCTGCCTCTCTCTGTTGGCCGGATGGGATTTTGCTGTGTGAAGTTAAGAGTTATGCATTTGTATAAAAATTTAAAAGTAGCTAAAGTGAGGGTCCTTTAAAGACCCCAGATAAAGTGTGTGTGTGTGTGTGTGTGTGTGTGTGTGTGTGTGTGTGTGTGTGTGTGTGTGTGTGAGTGTGAGTGTGAGTGTGAGTGCACGCGCACTTTGAGTTCAAGTCCACTTCAGCTCCGTGACCAATCAGACTCAGAAGTCGCGCGGCGTGTGGCCTCCTTTTCACGGCTGCAGCAAAGATCCTCATAGTCTCTGAAATAAACCCCGGCTGAAGGACAGCACACTCGTAATAAAGTCTCTAAAAATGTAAAGAAACAGCATCATAACAATTCAACGCATACATAACCTTAGTATAAAAACAAAAGCTACTGCTTTATTTTATTTTATTTTATTTTATTTTATTTTATTTTATTTTTTATTATTTATTAAATTTATTTCAGTTTATTTTTTCATATATTTTTTTATTTTATTTTTTACATTTTATTTTTTCATTTTATTTTATGTTTAATTTAATTATTTATTTTATTTTTTATAATTTAATTTAATTTAATTTAATTTAATTATTTATTTTTATTTATTTTATTTTATTTTATTTTATTTTATTTTATTTTATTTTATTTTATTTTATTTTATTTCATTTTATTTTGTTTAATTTAATTATTTATTTTATTTTTTATAATTTAATTTAATTTAATTTAATTTAATTATTTATTTTTATTTTATTTTATTTTATTTTATTTTATTTTATTTTAGGTTTGATTATATTTGATTTGATTTACAGATCTGAAATTAATAAAGGTTTGTTGTGATCATCTGATATGACCAGATGGCCAAAGCGGTTTCTCTTCTGTGACGACACAAAACACATTTAAATCTATGAAGTCATTATGAATTAAAGAGCCTCACAACGTAAAGGTTTTAAACAAAAAAACAGGCCATCATTCGTTACAAAGAGTGAAATGCTTGACTCGTTCTGCATGTTTATGGTTAAACAAATGCTTGCTGGGAAAAGCAAAGACATTAATGCATTCAAAGCAAGAACCTTTTGTTTTATTCATTTGGTTTAAATCATGTTTGTGTTGTCATTGTAAGTGACTTTTAAGCAGTACTTTTATTGAATTAAATGGCATTCAGGATTTCTAATAAAGAGAGGCTCATGGAGAGACGGCCGTCAAACACACATTCTATAAATAATTTTTTAATTTACTAATTTCTCTCAGGAATGTCAGTATCGGTGGTTTGAGAGAACATTTCATTAAAAAAAATGCATTGAGATGTTTATCCATGTACAAATAACTTATGTATACAATGTATACAGTGGGTCCAAACGTTGCACTGAGAATCTGAGATTGAAAATCTATTTTAAAAACCGGCAATAAACAAAGAAAAAAACCTTTTAAAATAAAGAAATGATATGTAAATGAGATTCTGCAGTATTTCTGTGTACTCCCAATGCTGAATATTCAGTTGTGTGTGTGTGTGTGTGTGTGTGTGTTGATCACAGGTAATAAAGGCGATCGAGGACGGCTTCCGGCTGCCTGCCCCGGTGAACTGCCCCGCGTCTCTGCACCAGCTCATGCTGGACTGCTGGCAGAAGGAGAGGACGGAGCGGCCGAGCTTCACTCAGATCCACAGCGCTCTCAGCAAGAGCATCAGGAGCCCCGACAGCATCGGCTCCTCCAGCCTGGGCCGCAGGTACTGCTTCCTGTCTGTGCACTTCCTGTTTCACACCCTCCCCAACAATAATCATCAAAAAAAAAGTTTAATAAATATTAATAAAGTGAAATGCTGTTTACCTACCTGACCACATATGTTAAAATATTTAAAAACTAAATAAATAATATTTAATATAATAATATAATAATTTTTAAAGATTTTTGAGCAAAAAAATGTTAAACTATTATCCCTTTTGCTTAGCAAAATGATGCTGTGACCTTGAAAAAAAATGATTATTAGCAATATATGAATAATAAATATAAACTCATATGAAATTATTTATATATAGAATAATATTAAAATAAAATATTATAATATCAAAATGTCAGATTTACATTAAACAGTTATTCCTTTTGCTTGGTGAAAGAGCGCTATGGCATTGAAAATATATTATTAATAATGTATGAATAATAAAAATAAGATGAAATGCTATAAATAGTCAAGTCTCCTTCCTTTATAGCGCTTTCACAACACAGATTGTTTCAAAGCAGCTTTACAGTGATAACAGGAGATTAATGAAGAGAGATTGTTTTGTCTGTACATCAGCTCTAGAATAAAGTTATTGTCCAGCTAAAGTAAGTTTTTGATTGATTCATTTCCGCTGTAAATAATCATTAGTTATTTACTTTGGGTCACTTACACGACACCATTTTCAACTAAAATAGAAACTCTCAATGCGTTCCGGCCGCTCATCCGCACGGCAACAGAGAGTTTTGAAACCATACCGTTATCATCTTCATGTAAACTTCAAAGAAACGTGAATCTGTGAGGACGGTGACGGCATGCACGTAAGCATCACGTGTTTAGTCTATAGGCAAGAGCGTTTGAGTGTGTGTGCGCAGGCGTGTAGTTTTCTTTATAAAATGGCCGCCAAATTACTCTGGCATGCATAATACAGCGTTTTTAGTCGTTTCCGATCATTTGATAACGTTTTTATCTGTACAGAGAGAAAGTGAAGGGAAGGAGGCGTCACAGAGGAGAGTCTAGTTGACACGGTCTCTCTGACACTTCAGGGATGAGTTGTGCTCGTGTCTCGGCGCAGGTCCACCATCTGATCCGGATCCGGCCGACTGCAGTAAACCTCGGGATAAACAGAGAGACTAACATTAGCGTAGATGCCATTCTTCTTATGATGTAACGAGTACATCAGGTGTTATGGGAAGTGTTCCCGGTTCCGGCTGACCTAGTTAATGCAGCCTAAAACAATCATTTAACTGATTTGAATAATAGAAATTAAAAATGTTTTATGTGTATGCCATAGTAAAGAGATGTGTTTTTAGTCTAGATTTAAACTGACAGAGTGTGTCTGCTTCCCGAACAATGCTAGGAAGACTGTTCCAGAGTTTAGGTGCTAAATAGGAAAAGGATCGACCGCCTGCAGTTGATTTTGATATTCTAGGTATTATCAACTGGCCAGAATTTTGAGACCGCAATAGACGTGATGGAGTATAATGCGTTAAGAGCTCGCTCAAGTACTGGGGCGCTAAACCATTTAGTGCTTTGTAAGTAATCAGCAAGATTTTAAAATGTATACGATGTTTAATAGGGAGCCAATGCAGTGTTGCCAGAACCGGGCTAATATGGTCATACTTCCTGGTTCTAGTAAGAACTCGAGCTGCTGCGTTTTGGACAAGCTGCAGTTTATTTATTAAGCGAGCAGGGCAACCACCCAGTAGAGCATTACAATAATCTAGCCTTGAGGTCATGAACGCATGAACTAACTGTTCAGCATTTTGCATTGAAAGCATGTGCCGTAATTTAGATATATTTTTAAGATGGTAGAATGTAGTTTTACAGATGCTAGAAACGTGGCTTTCAAATGATAAATAAAAAATGATAAATATATAGTAATATGAAAATAAATTGTTTTTTCAGTGTCTTGGCTTCATTTCAGCAATCAAAACAGATTGTTTAACAAAACTGAAATTGTTGCTCAAAAAATTGACATTATTATTAACAATAATCAGGATTATTATTGTCAACTAAAACTAGTAATAAAATTATTATACTAACATTTCTGTTAATTGAAATAAAGTAAATAAAATATAAATTTTAGTTGAAAAAC
>CM077184.1:40246409-40374564 GCA_039654105.1 Coreius guichenoti
GTGTGTGTGAGAGTGAGTGAGTGAGTGAGTGAGTGAGTGAGTGAGTGAGTGAGTGAGTGAGTGAGTGAGTGAGTGAGTGAGTGAGTGAGTGAGTGAGTGAGTGAGTGAGTGAGTGTGTGTGAGTGAGTGTGTGTGAGTGGGTGAGCAAGTGGATGTGATGTAAACACACACTTACAGACTTTAATTTCCCGCCGTGACAGCAGTTGTCCGATTCTCTCGGATGTGTGTACTACTTGATGTTGCCGTTTTCTACAACAGAAGTGGTTGTTGTTTAACAGGAATGTTCTGAATGTTCTAGTGTTTTTTTGAATTTAGATTATTGTGTGACGTGAGCGCGTGAACAAGACTTGTTTGGATTTGGATGTGTTTAAGCTGTATTGAGCGAAACCCTGATCATAGAAACTGGTCTGTGAAAATCACATTAACAAACACCGTAACACACGCCATGACAAATACATATAGTTCAAAACATATTACTGGATTTTTTTTTCTCATATTGTATTGGGTTGTTCTTGATTTTCAGGATATAAACAATTGAAGCATTTTGGAATTAAGTGATTGGAGCATCATTTTCACACAGTTTGTCATTATTGCAGCCGTATCATATCTGAAGGTGGCGCAACCGAATTAATAATCGCTTCAGAATCTAAAGGACGAAGACATGCTGTACTGTAGTTTAACAGCCCTTTACTGAAGAAGACTCCATTCCCCTTTGCATTGTGTATCATTCTGATCTCTGTTTGATACTGTAAATATGTATTTGAAAATGCAATCTATTTTTATAATTTGTTTGAATAATAATGTGTTGAATGAGATCCTCTCACTGTGTTAATATGACTTATTGTTTGAGTTAGGCGAGTAGCGAAGAAAAGTTGTTTGAAATTATTATTAGTATTATTATTATTTTTTTCTTTTCGGTTTGGAATTTTTCATGATTTTTACCTGTTAGAAAAGCAGATGGCTGTTGCAATATTGAAACATGTTATTAAAAAAATACAATACAGGTACCCTGGACTTTATTGTGTTTGCTCGTGGTCCTCCAGCATCCATACACACCTCATGAAGTCTATTTTAATCATGTGTAATCAATGTCGAGCCTCGGCAATCAAGTGTTTCCCGTCAGCTCTCAACCCCCGGAAAAACAGCAGGAAGCAAAAAAGTTCTGTATTTTTATCAAAAGGTTTCTTTTTAATAAACGGGTTTCTTTCTTGCTAGATACTTTTTTTTATGAGAGTGGAAATGAAATAACACCAGAATATCTATTAATATTTCATTTTGTCTTTCCCAATGTTTTATGTGTCTAATCCTGATTAAAATATAAAGTCGTCATTCAGTCCAAGAAATTTAAAGATGAGCTTTAGTCGATCCAAGCGTGCTCATTTATGTCAGTAATAATTCCAAGGGTTTTGTTTCTCTCCTTTCATTTTTCTTAGTACAAAAAAATCCCTTGGAGATGATAATGGAGGAGAGCTGAGAGTGAGAAGAGAATACGCCAGTTAATATTCCCAGTAGTGATAAAGCAAAGCGTGAGTGTGAGTGTGTGTGTGTGCGCATGTGCGTGAGTGTGTGCAAGGGAGTGTTTACATGTTTTGTGTTCAGATTAAAAGACTCTTCGGTAAGACTCAAGAACTGTCCACCTCTAAGTCGGTGTGAAGGGTAAAGTTTCCTAATACAAAAGTTTGATCCGAGTGGTTAGAGTGCCAGGCCTCAAATCGGATTTGGGGAATTAATCCGGATCGGGAGCAAGTGTGAGCAAACAAAGTGGAGTGTGGAGTGGGGCTTGATCTAGTCTCTCTCGGGTAGCATGTCGTCTCACGAGGTCCAAACACTGCTCTATAGTTCAGTTCATTCACTGAGGATAGAGACATTAAAGTGTGCGTGTGTGTGTGTATGTGTGTGTGTGTGTGTATGTGTATATATGTTGTGAGGAGGGTCACATGAAAGGAGCAGATGAACAGTGTGTTCTGGAATTCCTGCTGAGCTTTTAGTGGCTTTAAAGTGAACCGTGATTAAATGCTCAGGAGGCTAACACACTAAAAACCGTTCATTATTATGCATTAATCTTGAATGACGTGTGTGTGTGTGTGAGTTTGAGTGTTTGAGTGTGTGTGTGTGTGTGTGTGTGTGTGTGTGTGTGTGTGTGTGTGTTTGAATGTGAGTGTGTGAGTTTGTGTGTGTATGTGTGTGTGTTTGAATGTGAGTGTGTGAGTTTGAGTGTGTGTGAGAGAGTGTGTTTGAGTGTGTGTGTGTGTGTGTGTGTGTGTGTGTGTGTGTGTGTGTGTGCGTGTGTGTGAGAGTGTGTTTGAGTGTTTGTGTGTGAGTTTGAGTGTGTTTGAATGTGTGAGTGTTTGAGTGTGTGTGAGTGAGTGAGTGTGTTTGAGTGTGTGTGAGAGAGTGTGTGTGAGAGAGCGTGTTTGAGTGTGTGAGTTTGAGTGTGTGTGAGTGAGTGAGTGAGTGACTGTGTGTGAGAGAGTGAGTGAGTGTGTGTGTGAGTGTGTGTTTATATACAGATACAAATTATATATATATAGTGACTTACTACATCGATAAGCTCGTCGGTGTGAGTGAGTCTTCATGAGTGAGTCAACAAATATTTGATCATTTTCAATTCGTTCAAAACACTCATTCATTAAAGAACAAAATTCCTTTTTCTGCTTTATGTGGTGAAATAGTAAAAGTAGCTCGTGTGCAATATAAAGTCTTCATGAGTGAGTCACTGAATCACTCGACTCGTTCAAACACTGATTCGTTCAAACACTGATTCGTTCAGGAATGCTGTGGCTTCTTTCGGAATCTTTTCCATTGCTGGAGCAAAAATAGACAAAGTAACTGGCAATACTGGTGTCTAAAATGTACCTTTCTCATTCTTAACATTTCTTGTTAATTAAACTGTTGTATAAAAGCATTATAACACTCATAATGTTGCTGTTATGCAGATCCCGAGTCTCGACTCTTCAGCTTTGAATAAATATCTGGTCAGAATCATCTCGTCTGGGTCCTGTTCTGTTGAGAGCCTTCACGCTTCATCTGATTAATTCTCCGATTTTGGCCAAGCCCAGATTAAACTTTCTATGACCACACAAGATTTTTGATTTCTTTTCATGTCTGCTCTTTTCCCCTCTTCACTGCCCTAAATGTAGGTCACACTTTACTACAGTATCCAGTGTGATTACAGTACTGTGTAATTATGCCATTGAACAGTCTATAATTACACACTGTTATCGCTTTTGTAATTGTGTTAATGTGTAATATGGACAATGCAATGTGTTTTTCCCCAGTATTTTTATCCAGAACTGATCTCAGGTCAGCATTGCTCTCCTCATCACGATGTTCTAATGACAGACTACAGCTTCAGCTTTCTCTGAGAGTTTCACTGAGGTCAGAACTAACTTTACTTTACTCTGCTGTTTTTGCAGTCACTTCTAATTGGGAAGTAATGAAGTGATTCCCCACCGAGTTCACACAGGTTTCCCAGCTGTTTAAAGGGGGGGTCTAATGCTATTTCCTGCATTCTGCCTTATTTACACTGTTAAAGAGTTCTCATGATAAACATGGACAAAGTTTTAAAACACGAGTTGAACGTATGACGGAGTATTTCTGTGCTAAATACACTCCTTCAGGATTCGAAAAAGTTTAGGAAAGTTTTTTCCGAGTATGGCCCTGTATGACGTCATAAAGGGCGGAACTCCTTGTATGGGCACTTCTCCTGGATGAGCACACACACACACACATCAACGAGCTTCGTTCGGGTTACGGGAGCCGTCGGCGGCGCTGACATTGTGTGTTTAGAGCATGAGATCAACAATGTCACTAAAGAAGTGTGTTTCCGGAGTTCTGCAAGTGTGTGTGTTTGTTCCCGGTCATGAGTGGAAACCGCAGGCGGTGAGTGAAACTGCATCAAATGTGTGTGTTTCGTTGGCAATCGGCACGTAAGTGCATATAATGTGAACAACACCAACGTATAGAGAATCGAGAGTTATCCAGGGATAATGCCATTGTGTGTGTGTGTGTGTGTGTGTGTGTGTGACTCTGTAGCTCCGCCCACTGCACGCCTCCACGAGCTCGGCTGTTTTCAGAAAGAATCGGTACAGTGTATCTGTCTTTTATAAATCTGATAAACTAAAGACTCTTGGGAGATATGAAGGATCAACACTACTCTATAGATACTCAAGATTAACATGAGACTGGCAGAAACTGTGTGTGTTATGACCCTTTAACCTCAGGTTAACGTTTGATAACTGGAAAGTGTCTTTGATATGCCTTGCTGAAGAAACTGCTAAAACCAACCTAAACCGGTTTGCTGGCCTCCCAGCCTGGCCAAGCTATAAAAGCCACAACCGCTTTAAAACCAGATGGAGGGGTTTTGCGGTCCTTTACTGCCCTCTAGTGTTTGTTTGAGGTAGTGCAATTATGGCAAAACATTGGACGGCTGTAGAATAGAATAGGCCTACATGGATTGATCAAAAAAGAAATTGTTTATTGTTACAAAAAACATAATTTTATGGATATTGCTGTGCTTAAAAGAAAAAATCAATTGTTACAAAACAATCAATTCAGTGTGTTCCATGTTTCATACCTCCATTCCTTTACTCACTACACAGAAAAGGTTCTATATAGAAGCTTAAAGGGTTCCGTTATGCGATCATTTTATGAGTTTAGTTTTAATTAATTTGTTCATTTTTAATGAAATTTAATGAATTAAACAGCTCATAAGCATTCTTTATCACTAGAAAAAAACTGAAATAACCTGCCGTAAAGAGTTCTTTAAACTGAGACAAGAACCCTAGTGCTCTATATAGAACCCACTGAACCTTTTTTCTAACACGCCTCTCTCTGCATAAAGAAGATATCTTTAGACATCACTTTTGTGCCTAACTCTGTTAATCTTCTGCAGCTCTCCGTCTCTTGCTCATTCTCTCCAGCTGAGGCCCAGTGTCTGAGCTATAAAAGAGAAGATGTGTGTGTCCTCCAGGATGGCTTTAGCGGTGGGTTTCCCGGCTCCGTGTCCGCTCCGTGTGTCCACTCTGACCAGCAGCGGCTGCTTCTGTCCGGGGCTGCGGCCCACGCTGTGCTGGAGAGTGGCCGCGTACTTCAGAGTGTGCAGAGGAACCACGCGGTCATCGTGATCGGCCGTCAGCAGCAGCACAGCGGGGTACGACTTCCCGTCACCAGGAGCCTGAGGAAGGTTATGGAGAGGAGAGTACCTGTGGAGGAAAAGATCACACTTATGTTTTGTTTTTGGACATAATGTGGCATGAATGAGGCGAAGTCTCTCTGCAAGCGCACTGCACTCGCAACCAAATCAATCCAAAATCACAGCCAATCAGAAGAGAGTGTGGGCGGAGTCTCACTGCAAGTACACTGCACTCGCAACCAAATCAATCCAAACTCACAGCCAATCAGAAGAGAGTGTGGGCGGAGTCTCACTGCAAGTACACTGCACTCGCAACCAAATCAATCCAAACTCAGCCAATCAGAAGAGAGTGTGGGCGGAGTCTCACTGCAAGTACACTGCACTCGCAACCAAATCAATCCAAACTCAGCCAATCAGAAGAGAGTGTGGGCGGAGTCTCACTGCAAGTACACTGCACTCGCAACCAAATCAATCCAAACTCACAGCCAATCAGAAGAGAGTGTGGGCGGAGTCTCATTGCAAGTGCACTGCACTCGCAACCAAATCAATCCAAAATCACAGCCAATTAGAAGAGAGTGTGGGCGGAGTCTCACTGCAAGTACACTACACTCGCAACCAAATCAATCCAAACTCAGCCAATCAGAAGAGAGTGTGGGCGGAGTCTCACTGCAAGTACACTGCACTTACAACCAAATCAATCCAAAATCACAGCCAATTAGAAGAGAGTGTGGGCGGAGTCTCATTGCAAGTGCACTGCACTCACAACCAAATCAATCCAAAATCACAGCCAATCAGAAGAGAGTGTGGGCGGAGTCTCATTGCAAGTGCACTGCACTCGCAACCAAATCAATCCAAAATCACATACTGAGCGACTGAAACAATCTTTGTCATACAATACATTTGTTTGTTCACAGTTCTAGTTTCCTTTAATTTTCTTTTCAGGATCTGAGATCAATGAACCATCGTCGCTTTCAGTACAGCTATAAATGATATTCAAACTCAGATTAAATTCTTTTAACATTAAATAAAGCACATAATCAGTCCCTGAGATTATCATTGTCATACTTTGTATGTTGTTGTTCCAGCCGTGACGGCGCAGAAAAAGAAACTGTTTCTAAAATAGAATTGTTGCGTATCACCGTTGCAGCTGGTTAGGACTCTCTGATTAACATATAAAAGTTATTGCATTTATTGCGTGTCACGTCTGGTTAGGACATGGTGTTGCTTTTATGAATACTCATTGGTTATATGGTTCTAGGTTGTTCAGAAGACAGGAAGCCCTACTTGATGAGCCATTTAAACTGTTCAGGATCATCCGAACAGCCGTAGTCAGTGGTCCAGGCGTGACCGATGGTGAACTTGTGAAACTTGAGCATGTCCATTACCCCGACCTCAGCTACCGCACAGCCGAAGAGCTCGGGACGCTGGTTCACACAGGCCCCTGAAACAGAAACACAGAAGAAAGCACAGATCAATCTTCTCCCATTGCACGAAATGGCCAAACACAGTCCGCATTTACCAGACACACTGACTCACACACCTGAGCTTATATGAGTGGGCTTAAAATGTTTGGATTACTCAGATTGAACAGCCCGATTTGACACACCTCACATTTTTAAAGGCCATGTAACCAAAGTGACTAAACATCAGGATCAGCACAGACTTACTAACCTCGCTAACATACACAGTAAAGAAACTTTTTCAAATGCTTAGTAATTTATTCACCGCCACTGTTTTCAAACCGGTGCACCACCCACACACACTCGTCTTGTTCTGATTGTCTCCTCACTCTCACACACACACACACACACACACACACACACACACACACACACACACACACACACACACACACACACACACACACACACACACACACACACACACACACACACACACACACACACACACACACACACACACTCTCACACACACTCTCACACTCACACTCACACTCACACTAGTAACCCACAAACAGGTGCAGATGGAAGCTGGTATTGAGCATTTTGGGGGAAAATTTGTGAATATTTTTGCGGAATGAAGTTTGTTAGTGTTTTTAAGTGCCTTTCTGTTTTCCTGCATTTCCCACATCCTTTTTCTACTGTGCAACTACAAAAAAATCCAATAGTTTTATATATATATATATATATACAGATTTTTGCTTTTTGTGTGTGTACTGAAAATGAAAAAAAATATTGTATTATAACAATAATTGTAATTATAATTTATATTCAAATTATTTAAATTATATATAAATTCATATAAAATATAATAACAGCACAATCCCACATATACTCAATAACACAATCCTGCATATACTTAATAACACAATCACTCATATACTCAATAACACAATCCCGCATATACTCAATAACACAATCACACATATACTCAATAACACAATCACTCATATACTCAATAACACAATCACTCATATACTCAATAACACAATCACTCATATACTCAATAACACAATCACTCATATACTCAATAACACAATCACTCATATACTCAATAACACAATCACTCATATACTCAATAACACAATCACTCATATACTCAATAACACAATCACTCATATACTCAATAACACAATCACTCATATACTCAATAACACAATCACTCATATACTTAATAACACAATCACTCATATACTCAATAACACAATCCCGCATATACTCAATAACACAATCACACATATACTCAATAACACAATCACTCATATACTCAATAACACAATCACTCATATACTCAATAACACAATCACTCATATACTCAATAACACAATCACTCATATACTCAATAACACAATCACTCATATACTCAATAACACAATCACTCATATACTCAATAACACAATCACTCATATACTCAATAACACAATCACACATATACTCAATAACCGCACAATCACTCATATACTCAATAACACAATCACACATATACTCAATAACACAATCACTCATATACTCAATAACCGCACAATCACTCATATACTCAATAACACAATCACACATATACTCAATAACACAATCACTCATATACTCAATAACCGCACAATCACTCATATACTCAATAACACAATCACACATATACTCAATAACACAATCACTCATATACTCAATAACACAATCACACATATACTCAATAACACAATCACACATATACTCAATAACCGCACAATCACTCATATACTCAATAACACAATCACACATATACTCAATAACACAATCACTCATATACTCAATAACCGCACAATCACTCATATACTCAATAACACAATCACACATATACTCAATAACACAATCACTCATATACTCAATAACCGCACAATCACTCATATACTCAATAACACAATCACACATATACTCAATAACACAATCACACATATACTCAATAACACAATCACTCATATACTCAATAACACAATCACGCATATACTCAATAACACAGTCACGCATATACTCAATAACACAATCCCGCATATACTCAATAACACAATCACTCATATACTCAATAATACAATCACACATATACTCAATAACACAATCACTCATATACTCAATAACACAATCACACATATACTCAATAACCGCACAATCACTCATATACTCAATAACACAATCACTCATATACTCAATAACACAATCACACATATACTCAATAACACAATCACACTCAATAACACAATCACTCATATACTCAATAACACAATCCCGCATATACTCAATAACACAATCACTCATATACTCAATAACACAATCCCGCATATACTCAATAACACAATCACACATATACTCAATAACACAATCACACATATACTCAATAACACAATCACTCATATACTCAATAACACAATCCCGCATATACTCAATAACACAATCACACATATACTCAATAACACAATCACACATATACTCAATAACAGCACAATCACACATATACTCAATAACAGCACAATCACTCATATACTCAATAACACAATCACACATATACTCAATAACACAATCACACTCAATAACACAATCACTCATATACTCAATAACACAATCCCGCATATACTCAATAACACAATCACTCATATACTCAATAACACAATCCCGCATATACTCAATAACACAATCACACATATACTCAATAACACAATCACACATATACTCAATAACACAATCACTCATATACTCAATAACACAATCACACATATACTCAATAACCGCACAATCACTCATATACTCAATAACACAATCACTCATATACTCAATAACACAATCACACATATACTCAATAACACAATCACACTCAATAACACAATCACTCATATACTCAATAACACAATCCCGCATATACTCAATAACACAATCACTCATATACTCAATAACACAATCCCGCATATACTCAATAACACAATCACACATATACTCAATAACACAATCACACATATACTCAATAACACAATCACTCATATACTCAATAACACAATCCCGCATATACTCAATAACACAATCACACATATACTCAATAACACAATCACACATATACTCAATAACAGCACAATCACACATATACTCAATAACACAATCACACATATACTCAATAACAGCACAATCACTCATATACTCAATAACACAATCACACATATACTCAATAACACAATCACACTCAATAACACAATCACTCATATACTCAATAACACAATCCCGCATATACTCAATAACACAATCACTCATATACTCAATAACACAATCCCGCATATACTCAATAACACAATCACACATATACTCAATAACACAATCACACATATACTCAATAACACAATCACTCATATACTCAATAACACAATCCCGCATATACTCAATAACACAATCACACATATACTCAATAACACAATCACACATATACTCAATAACAGCACAATCACTCATATACTCAATAACACAATCACACTCAATAACACAATCACTCATATACTCAATAACACAATCCCGCATATACTCAATAACATAATCACTCATATACTCAATAACACAATCCCGCATATACTCAATAACACAATCACGCATATACTCAATAACACAATCCCGCATATACTCAATAACACAATCACACATATACTCAATAACACAATCACACATATACTCAATAACACAATCACTCATATACTCAATAACACAATCCCGCATATACTCAATAACACAATCCCGCATATACTCAATAACACAATAACTCATATACTCAATAACAATCCCGCATATACTCAATAACACAATCACACATATACTCAATAACACAATCACACATATACTCAATAACACAATCACTCATACACTCAATAACAGCACAATCACTCATATACTCAATAACACAATCACACATATACTCAATAACAGCACAATCACTCATATACCCAATAACACAATCACACATATACTCAATAACACAATCACACATATACTCAATAACCGCACAATCACACATATACTCAATAACACAATCCCGCATATACTCAATAACACAATCACACATATACTCAATAACACAATCACTCATATACTCAATAACAATCCCGCATATACTCAATAACACAATCACACATATACTCAATAACACAATCACTCATATACTCAATAACACAATCACTCATATACTCAATAACAGCACAATCACTCATATACTCAATAACACAATCACACATATACTCAATAACACAATCACACATATACTCAATAACAGCACAGTCACTCATATACTCAATAACACAATCACACATATACTCAATAACACAATCACACATATACTCAATAACAGCACAATCACTCATATACTCAATAACACAATCACACATATACTCAATAACACAATCACACTCAATAACACAATCACTCATATACTCAATAACAGCACAATCACTCATATACTCAATAACACAATCACACTCAATAACACAATCACTCATATACTCAATAACACAATCACTCATATACTCAATAACACAATCACACATATACTCAATAACACAATCACTCATATACTCAATAACACAATCACTCATATACTCAATAACAGCACAATCACTCATATACTCAATAACACAATCACTCATATACTCAATAACACAATCACACATATACTCAATAACACAATCACACATATACTCAATAACACAATCACTCATATACTCAATAACACAATCACACATATACTCAATAACCGCACAATCACTCATATACTCAATAACACAATCACTCATATACTTAATAACCGCACAATCACTCATATACTCAATAACCACACAATCACTCATATACTCAATAACCACACAATCACTCATATACTCAATAACCGCACAATCACTCATATACTCAATAACCGCACAATCACTCATATACTCAATAACCGCACAATCACTCATATACTCAATAACACAATCAATAACCGCACAATCACTCATATACTCAATAACCGCACAATCACTCATATACTCAATAACACAGTCACTCATAAACTCAATAACCGCACAATCACTCATATACTAAATAACCGCACAATCACTCATATACTCAATAACACAATCACTCATATACTCAATAACAGCACAATCACTCATATACTCAATAACTGCACAATCACTCATATACTTAATAACCGCACAATCACTCATATACTCAATAACCGCACAATCACTCATATACTCAATAACACAATCACTCATATACTCAATAACCACACAATCACTCATATACTCAATAACACAATCCCGCATATACTCAATAACACAATCACTCATATACTCAATAACCGCACAATCACTCATATACTCAATAACACAATCCCGCATATACTCAGACACAATCACTCATATACTCAACACAATCACTCATATACTCAATAACACACTCATATACTCAATAACACAATCACTCATATACTCAATAACAGCACAATCACACATATACTCAATAACACAATCACACATATACTCAATAACACACTCATATACTCAATAACACAATCACTCATATACTCAATAACAGCACAATCACACATATACTCAATAACACAATCACACATATACTCAATAACAGCACAATCACTCATATACTCAATAACACAATCACACATATACTCAATAACACAATCACACATATACTTAATAACACAATCACACATATACTCAATAACCGCACAATCACTCATATACTCAATAACACAATCACACATATACTCAATAACACAATCACACATATACTTAATAACACAATCACACATATACTCAATAACAGCACAATCACTCATATACTCAATAACACAATCACTCATATACTCAATAACAGCACAATCACTCATATACTCAATAATAACACAATCACTCATATACTCAATAACAGCACAATCACTCATATACTCAATAACACAATCACTCATATACTCAATAACACAATCACTCATATACTCAATAACAGCACAATCACTCATATACTCAATAACAGCACAATCACTCATATACTCAATAACACAATCCCGCATATACTCAATAACACAATCACTCATATACTCAATAACACAATCCCGCATATACTCAATAACACAATCACTCATATACTCAATAACACAATCACTCATATACTCAATAACACAATCACTCATATACTCAATAACACAATCACTCATATACTCAATAACACAATCCCGCATATACTCAACACAATCACTCATATACTCAATAACACAATCACTCATATACTCAATAACCGCACAATCACTCATATACTCAATAACCACACAATCACTCATATACTCAATAACCGCACAATCACTCATATACTCAATAACCGCACAATCACTCATATACTCAATAACACAATCAATAACCGCACAATCACTCATATACTCAATAACCGCACAATCACTCATATACTCAATAACACAGTCATTCATAAACTCAATAACCGCACAATCACTCATATACTCAATAACCGCACAATCACTCATATACTCAATAACCGCACAATCACTCATATACTCAATAACACAGTCACTCATAAACTCAATAACCGCACAATCACTCATATACTCAATAACCGCACAATCACTCATATACTCAATAACACAATCACTCATATACTCAATAACACAATCACTCATATACTCAATAACACAATCACTCATATACTCAATAACAATCACTCATATACTCAATAACCGCACAATCACTCATATACTCAATAACCGCACAATCACTCATATACTCAATAACACAATCACTCATATACTCAATAACCACACAATCACTCATATACTCAATAACACATTCCCGCATATACTCAATAACACAATCACTCATATACTCAATAACCGCACAATCACTCATATACTCAATAACACAATCCCGCATATACTCAATGACACAATCACTCATATACTCAATAACACAATCACTCATGTACTCAATAACACACTCATATACTCAATAACACAATCCCGCATATACTCAATAACACAATCACTCATATACTCAATAACACAATCCCGCATATACACAATAACACAATCACTCATATACTCAATAACAGCACAATCACTCATATACTCAATAACAGCACAATCACTCATATACTCAATAACCGCACAATCCCTCATATACTCAATAACACAATCACTCATATACTCAATAACCGCACAATGACTCATATACTCATTAACAGCACAATCACTCATATACTCAATAACAGCACAATCACTCATATACTCAATAATCGCACAATCCCGCATATACTCAATAACTGTATATACTCAATAACTGCACAATCCCGCATTTACTCAATAACTGCACATACTCAATAACCGCATATACTCAATAACTGCATATACTCAATAACTGCATATACTCAATAACCGCATATACTCAATAACCGCATATACTCAATAACTGCATATACTCAATAACTGCATATACTCAATAACCGCACAATCCTGCATATACTCAATAACCGCATATACTCAATAACCGCATACACTCAATAATCGCATATACTCAACAACTGCATATACTCAATAACTGCACAATCCCGCATATGCTCAATAACAGCACAATCCTGCATATACTCAATAACCGCATATACTTAATAACTGCACAATCCTGCATATACTCAATAACTGCACATACTCAATAACTGCATAATCCTGCATATACTCAATAACCGCACAATCCTGCATATACTCAATAACTGCACAATCCCGCATATACTCAATAACTGCACATACTCAATAACTGCATAATCCTGCATATACTCAATAACCGCACAATCCTGCATATACTCAATAACGGCATATACTCAATAACAGCATATACTCAATAACTGCACATACTCAATAACCGCATAATCCTGCATATACTCAATAGCGGCATATACTCAATAACGGCATATACTCAATAACCGTACAATCCTGCATATACTCAATAACCGCATATACTCAATAACCGCATATACTCAATAACCGCATATACTCAGTAACTGCATATACTCAATAACACAATAACGCAATCACTCATATACTCAATAACACAATCACTCATATACTCAATAACCACACAATCACTCATATACTCAATAACTGCACGTACTCAATAACCGCACAATCACTCATATACTCAATAACAGCACAATCACTCATATACTCAATAACACAATAACACAATCACTCATATACTCAATAACCACACAATCACTCATATACTCAATAACTGCACGTACTCAATAACCGCACAATCACTCATATACTCAATAACAGCACAATCCCGCATATACTCAATAACTGCACAATCCCGCATATACTCAATAACCGCATATACTCAATAACTGCACAATCCCGCATATACTCAATAACTGCACATACTCAATAACCGCATAATCCTGCATATACTCTATAACCGCACAATCCTGCATATACTCAATAACGGCATATACTCAATAACCGCATATACTCAATAACCGCATATACTCAATAACTGCACATACTTAATAACCGCATAATCCTGCATATACTCAATAACCGTACAATCGTGCATATACTCAATAACGCATATACTCAATAACTGCACAATCCCGCATATACTCAATAACTGCACATACTCAATAACTGCATAATTCTGCATATACTCAATAACCGCACAATCCTGCATATACTCAATAACGGCATAGACTCAATAACGGCATATACTCAATAACTGCACATACTCAATAACCGCATAATCCTGCATATACTCAATAACCGTACAATCCTGCATATACTCAATAACGCATATACTCAATAACTGCACAATCCCGCATATACTCAATAACTGCACATACTCAATAACTGCATAATTCTGCATATACTCAATAACCGCACAATCCTGCATATACTCAATAACGGCATAGACTCAATAACGGCATATACTCAATAACTGCATATACTCAATAACTGCATACTCAATAACTGCATATACTCAATAACCGGATATACTCAATAACCGCATATACTCAATAACCGCACAATCCCGCATATGCTCAATAACAGCACAATCACTCATATACTCAATAACCGCATATACTCAAACTGCTTATACTCAATAACCGCTTATACTCAATAACCGCACAATCCCGCATATGCTCAATAACAGCACAATCACTCATATACTCAATAACTGCATATACTCAATAACCGCACAATCCCACATATGCTCAATAACCGCACAATCCTGCATATACTCAATAACCGCATATACTCAATAACTGCATATACTCAATAACCACACAGACTCGGTCATGTTTCTCTCTCTCTCCTGTGAATCAGACAGAGATTGAAACTGTATTTGCACTGGCAGATGCTGTGTTCCGCCCATCTAACGACTGCATCTCCTGCTAAACGTGCTGTTTAATGAGAGTGAAGCGCGAGCACATCGTCTGAGTGTGAATGTCATGTTTACTCCACAGATGAGCTCGCTGTGAGTAACGGCACAGACGGCTCACATCATTAGAGCCGCACATCTGCACCGCCATACTCTTCCATTACAGTGCGACTCTAATTTAACCATGTGCGAAGAAGGCGTGTGAGTCGCATTGGCTGTGTTCTTCATTAGTGTCTGTCTGCCTTCCTCACAGCTCTTCAGAGACACTCACCCACCAGCAGGCCACCGTTAGAGGCTCCGTTGATGGTGATCCGGCCGGCCGTGGTCAATCCCTCCCGGATCAGGTACTCGGCCGCACACTGGAAGTCATCGAAACAGTTCTGCTTCTTCCCAAGAGTGCCAGCTGAAATCAAAAGTCTTTCTTTAGTGGGGTAAACTGTGCCACTTTTACTGAAGTTATGAGGTCATATTAGGTAATAATAACTTCTACTGTAATTAAATTTCCCTTATGAACTGTGAGTTGAAGTTTCCTTAGAAAAATGACTTCTCAAAAAAATGTTAGGGGTTCTTACCTCATGTTAGGGGTAAGATGAGTCATTTGGAAATATGGGAACATAAATAATTATTTATTCACAAAATATTTAATATGTTTCAACAAAGTACACACTGCAAACACGATGTTCCTCCTCAGTGTTTCTGTCTCGTTCTCCAGCACAAATATCTAAACATCCTTAAATCAAGACACATTTACTGGAGAAGAGAAATGACTGAAGATATTAAGATGAAAATGAAGAGAGTTTGTGCTTAAAACAAGAACAAATATCTGTCAGTCAGTCAGAAAAATACAAACCGACTGATTGAAAAACCAAAATGTCAGAACTATTAAGTATTTATGCTCTTATGTTATTAATATTCAAATAACATAAAACAATTAAATATTTAAAAAAGGAATGACTTTATGCATTCAAGCAGTGAACAGTGTCCTGCAGTGTTCATCTATAAAAAATATCTCAAAAGTTTAAACACTCAATTGTTTTCATTTGACCATATATTTAGAAAGTGCACATCATATTCAGCTTTTAATTAAGAAATTTAAATGTGGTAAATTTTTAAATTTTTCCTTACATCAAGATAATTATTTTGTTTTTATATTTTTAAAAACGTAAAACCAAAATGAACTAAATTCAAATTCCATGAACCTTTTCTGGTTACAAAAAGTGATTTTCTTCTTCTGTGTTTCTGTCTTGTTATAAAGATCCATTTACTGTCAGTGGAGTCGAGATGATTCCAGTCCTAAGAGGAACTCAGTGTTTGTCAGATGATTGACTCAAACAGAGACTTCAACATTTCAAAGTTCATCAAGTTCACTTTCATGAGCGAGTTTCACACCAGTGACAGCTCCAGTTCAACTAGTGCTGAGGAAAGCTGACTTACTAATTAGAGCTGTAATTCAACTTTTATTTGTTTGTTTGTTAATTGATTATATATTTTTATGTATGATTTATATATATTATATTTTTTATTTATTTATAATTAATTTTATTTTATTATTTGTATGTTTATTTGTTATTATATGTATTTATTTGTTAATTAAATAATTATATTATATTATTTAAATTGTTATTTATTAGTTTTATTTAGTTTTTATTTATTTATTTATTATTGTTTATTTCTATTTAATTAATCATTTTAATATTTATATATTTTTATTTGTTATTAATTCATATTTATTATATTTTTATTTTTTATTTTTATTTATTTATTATTTTAATTATTAATATATGTTTATAATTTATATTTTTAATTATTTAGTTTTTATAAATGTTTAATGTCTGTATGTTTCGTGCGGATGATACCTTTGTGCCAGGTTTGTCCGTACTCTCCTCCTCCTCGGATGTTTGCTACAGCCAGGATCCCTCCCAGGTGTCTGATAAAGAGCAGGTATGCAGTACTGCACACAGACAGAGAAATATCGTGTTATTTTTGTATATTCATATTCCACACACTCTCTCCCTTTCCCATTCCTCCTGTCAAACACACACAGAGAGCTTCATACGGACTTGTAGTACGGCTGAATTGAGTTCTCGAAGCCTCCGTATCCGTACAGGAAGACCGGATGAGAGCCGTCTCTCTCAATGCCACGCGCGTGAACCAGGAACATCGGGATCTGTGTGCCGTCTTGACTGGGGTAAAACACCTGCAACACACACATTCAGCTGTGCATTATTACACTACCACTCAAAAGTGTGTGTGTGTGTCCTGGTAAACCCTACGTTATGAGGACAAAATGTCAATTGTTTGGTCCCCATGAGGAAAACAGCTGATAAACCAGACTAAAGGATGTTTTTTGAAAATGTAAAAATGCATGTAGTTGTGTGTGATGGGTAGGTTTAGGGGTAGGGTGTGTGTGTGTGTGTGTGAGTGTGAGTGTGAGTGTGAGAGTGTGTGTGTGTGTGTGTGTGTGTGTGTGTGTGTGAGTGCATGTGAGTGTGTGTGTGTACGTGTGTGTGTGAGAATGTGAGTGTGTGTGTGTGTGTGTGTGAGAATGTGATTGTGTGTGTGTGTGTGTGTGTGTGTGTGTGAGAGTGTGTGTGTGTGCGTGTGTGTGTGAGAATGTGAGTGTGTGTGTGTGTGAGTGTGTGTGTGTGTGAGTGCATGTGAGTGTTTGTGCGTGTGTGTGCGAATGTGAGTGTGAGTGTGTGTGTGTGTGTGCATGCGTGTGCGTGTCAGTGCGTGCGTGTCAGTGTGTGTGTGTGCGTGTAAGTGTGTGTGTGTGTGTGAGAATGTGAGTGAGTGTGTGTGTGTGCGTCTGTGTGTGTGTGTGTGTGTGTGTGTGTGTAATTTAGTCCTCTTATGGCAATTCATATTCTTAATATTTTTGTGGAAACCATGATACATTTTATTTTATTTCTCAGGATTCTTTGATGAATAGAAAGTTCGAAAGAACAGCATTTATTTGAAATAGAATCTTTTGTGACATTATGAAAGTTTTTAGTGTCACTTTTGATCAATTTCATGCATCTTTGCTGAATAAAATTATTAATTTCATTTTTTTATTGTTGTTTTTTTTGTCTTCCCTCATACTTTTGAATGGCAGCATATGACGGTTTCCACAGAAATCTAAACTGTTTGCTATATATATATATAAACTATATAACACTGATAATAATCATAAATGTTTGTTGATCATCAAATCCTCATATGAGAATGATTTGTGAAGGATCATGTGACACTGAAGACTGGAGTAATGATGATAAATTCAGCTTTGATCACAGGAATAAATTACACTTTACTATATATTCACATAGAGAACAGCTGATTTACACTGGAGTAATATTTCACTGTTTTACTGGATTTTTGTAGGCTTGGTGAGCAGAAGAGACTTATTCCAAACTTTTGAGGCTAGTGTATATATTATCCAGTATATTTGTAGTGATTGATGTGTGATTTCAGGGCAGACCTGAGTTGTCTGGTAGTCTCTCGGCTCGACTCCTTTCACTTCCACCTGCCGGAAGACGGTGGACTCCGGCTCGGCCTGACTCAGGTCACAGTGGTAGATTATACCTGAGCGATTAGATATAGACAATAAAAACACTTTTCTTGCTCTGGAAAACCATGTGAGCTACGGTTTTTACTGCCACAGTAGTTTGCTCATGCTTAGGTTATGAGTTGAGTATTTAGGTGCACTCACCTGGTGTAGTGAAGGAGGTGAACTTGTAGAAGAAGTCAGGGTGCTTCTTCTTGCAGCTGAGCCCGACGACAGTGCCCACATCTAACGGCAGGTCTCGGATCAGTCTCCCTGACTGCAGCTCATACAGCTGGAGGATGTCCTTCACGTCATGCACATAATTCACCAGCAGGTGGCACTGGTTCACACACTCCACAAAGCCTGCGGACCGGATATAAACACTTACCTTTAAAAATAAACCAACCTCAATAAATATTCACTGTGAAAAGTGCCCTCTCCAAAAAGAAAAGAAAAGCAAAAGAATTTACAAATCGTCCATGTATCATCAAATCATCACAGGACTGTAAATGTGTGATCAACAGCTGTCTAACATCAACCCCATATTTCATATAACTAATCAACCCCATATAACTTTTTCTTATTTTTCTAGATGTTTATAGGGGTTCTGCAGATGTTGTCGTACCCAGGACGTCCTTCTCGTGTTGGGGAATGAGGGTTTTCCAGTGCTTCTGCTCTGGTTTCTGCAGGTCTATGGTAATGAGGCGGTAACGAGGAGCCTCCAGGTTGGTGCGTAAAGTGAAGACGGTGGCCTCGTTGGTGATGTACGTGTACTGCGCTTCAAATGTGTCAACCAACTTCACCCACGGCAGCAAACCTGCAATAACAGCATAATATATATTTTATAATATATTGTATATTGTGTGTGTTTGTGTGTGCGTGTGCATGTGTGTACACACACGTACATGCATGCATGCATACATACAGTACATACATGCATACATACAAACAGTGTATACATACATACAGTACATACATGCATACATACATACATACAGTACATGCATACAGTACATGCATACATACACACACACACACACACACACACACACACACACACACACACAGTACATACATACATACATACATGCATATATACAAACATACATGCATACAAACAGTGCATACATACATGCATACATACAAACATACATACATACATACTTATATACAGTACATAAATGCACACATACATTCATTCATACAGTACATGCATATATACATACATACATACATACATACATACATACATGCACACATACATACAGTACATACATACATACATACATACACTCACCTAAAGGATTATTAGGAACACCATACTAATACTGTGTTTGACCCCCTTTCGCCTTCAGAACTGCCTTAATTCTACGTGGCATTGATTCAACAAGGTGCTGAAAGCATTCTTTAGAAATGTTGGCCCATATTGATAGGATAGCATCTTGCAGTTGATGGAGATTTGTGGGATGCACATCCAGGGCACGAAGCTCCCGTTCCACCACATCCCAAAGATGCTCTATTGGGTTGAGATCTGGTGACTGTGGGGGCCATTTTAGTACAGTGAACTCATTGTCATGTTCAAGAAACCAATTTGAAATGATTCGAGCTTTGTGACATGGTGCATTATCCTGCTGGAAGTAGCCATCAGAGGATGGGTACATGGTGGTCATAAAGGGATGGACATGGTCAGAAACAATGCTCAGGTAGGCCGTGGCATTTAAACGATGCCCAATTGGCACTAAGGGGCCTAAAGTGTGCCAAGAAAACATCCCCCACACCATTACACCACCACCACCAGCCTGCACAGTGGTAACAAGGCATGATGGATCCATGTTCTCATTCTGTTTACGCCAAATTCTGACTCTACCATCTGAATGTCTCAACAGAAATCGAGACTCATCAGACCAGGCAACATTTTTCCAGTCTTCAACTGTCCAATTTTGGTGAGCTCGTGCAAATTGTAGCCTCTTTTTCCTATTTGTAGTGGAGATGAGTGGTACCCGGTGGGGTCTTCTGCTGTTGTAGCCCATCCGCCTCAAGGTTGTGCGTGTTGTGGCTTCACAAATGCTTTGCTGCATACCTCGGTTGTAACGAGTGGTTATTTCAGTCAAAGTTGCTCTTCTATCAGCTTGAATCAGTCAGCCCATTCTCCTCTGACCTCTAGCATCAACAAGGCATTTTCGCCCACAGGACTGCCGCATACTGGATGTTTTTCCCTTTTCACACCATTCTTTGTAAACTCTAGAAATGGTTGTGCGTGAAAATCCCAGTAACTGAGCAGATTGTGAAATACTCAGACCGGCCCGTCTGGCACCAACAACCATGCCACGCTCAAAATTGCTTAAATCACCTTTCTTTTCCATTCTGACATTCAGTTTGGAGTTCAGGAGATTGTCTTGACCAGGACCACACCCCTAAATGCATTGAAGCAACTGCCATGTGATTGGTTGATTTAGATAATTGCATTAATGAGAAATTGAACAGGTGTTCCTAATAATCCTTTAGGTGAGTGTACATCCATGCACTCATACATACACACATGCATACATACAGTATATACATGCACACATACATACATTCTTACAGTACATACATATATACATACGTCCATGCACTCATACATACAGTACATACAGTACACACATACAAATCAAATCAAATCAAATCACCTTTATTTATATAGCGCTTTTTACAATGCCAATTGTTTCAAAGCAGCTTCACAGTGGTAACAGGAAAATAATGCAACAGAATTTGATTCGGCTGTACAGCCGCTCTGGTGAAAACGGTGATGTCATCAGCTCATTTCAATTATCATATAGTGTCAATGTGGGCAGATCAGTAATATAGTTGAAATTTAAGTGTCCCCAACTGAGCAAGCCAAAAGCCAAAGGCGACGGTGGCAAGGAACCAAAACTCCATCAGGGCCAGAATGGAGAAAAAAACCTTGGGAGAAACCAGGCTCAGTCGGGGTGCCAGTTCTCTGGCCGACGAACAAATAGTGTATGATTATGATTCTGGCAACATTACAGGTCAGAAGTCATATTAGATCAATAGATATTCGTAGGATTATTCGAAAGATTGGAGTCGTCACGCCGGGGACGGGTTTAATGAGGATGTCGTGTCGATGCGGCATTTACAGGGGGGAGTTTAATTGACACTATTGTCTCTACAGACACTTCAGGGATATGGTCGTCATGTCCAGGCTAAGGGCCACCATCTGGTCTGGATACATATGGTACATACATACATACATACATACATACAGTACACACATACATACGTACATACATACATACAGTACACACATACATACATACATACATACATACAGTACACACATACATACATACATATATACATACAGTACATACATAAATCCATGCACACATATACAGTACATACATCCATGCACTCATACATACATACATACAGTACACACATACATGCATACATATATACATTTTTTTTTAAAAACATTTTGAACAAATAGTGAGAGAATTTCGTCAAAAACTTTATCCAGATGGGATTCAGAGCGATGATCAAACACAGATGGAGTCGATCGAGTCCATCAACACTTCACAGGCATTTCCTCTTCATGGGTTCAACATTACATTCAGTAACGTTCGGCAGTTTTGATTTATATAACATTACAACAATACATACATTATTTTACATGTGCGTCAGCAATGCGTCTATCGCTTGTTTCTGCTTCTTCTTCGCCCGTGTTTTGATCCAGAGATTCTGTACTCTTTCAGAAGATGTGTAATAGCGCCCCCTACCGTAAAACAGTGAAAACAGGGATTGCCGGAAATTTCCTTCAATGGTGGGAAAGCGTTGTCATAAATGATGGAAAATTCCATCAATTGCAGGGAAAGAGTTAAGACATGTTGTTTTTCTTTGCTGCCAGGAATGGCCCACACATAGACCGCCGGCTCCTGAGACTGACCTGTGATGCCGTCGGGCAGCTGCTGAAGGTCACAGTACCACAGACGGTTGACCCGCTCACAGCCTTCAGTGATGGACAGCACGGCATACCTGCCGTCATCAGAGACCTGCACACAGCAGCGGGAGAAAGAGAGAACCACATGGAAAAGGAGAACAATTAATTTTAGACTAGGTTATTTATATAAATACTACATTGCATGAAACGTTGAAGCAAGTTGCATCATGTTATCTTCTTGAATATTGTGTTTTGTTTAAATTTGTGAGGTAAATTAGCTGTCCGCTTACGGTAAGGCTACTGTGCCATTTTGGGTTGTCAGGAAATTCTGCCACCAGGATGTCTTCTGATTGGCTGGTGCCAATGACGTGGTAGTACAGTTTCTGGTTTAGGTTTGTTGTGGTCTCAGTGCCTAGAATGGAAATAACACAAGCAAATTACATGGCTGTTTTTTACTTCCATATTGTAAAACAAAGTGTCTGGATTGTGAAAGGTGAGTGTACTGGAACCAAACCAACACAAATTTACTGCAAAAAAGTATTTTCTTCAAGGAAGACAATAATTTTTTTTGCAGTATATATACACTATATTGCCAAAAGTTTTGGGACGCCTGCCTTGAGCACATGAACTTTAATGACATCCCATTCTTAATCCGTAGGGTTTAATATGGAGTTGGCCCACCCTTTGCAGCTATAACAGCTTCAACTCTTCTGGGAAGGCTTTCCACAAGGTTTAGGAGTGTGTTTATGGGAATTTTTGACCATTCTTCTAGAAGCACATTTGTGAGGTCAGGCACTGATGTTGGACGAGAAGGCCTGGCTCGCAGTCTCCGCTCTAATTCATCCCAAAGGTGTTCTATCGGGTTGAGGTCAGGACTCTGTGGAGGCCAGTCAAGTTCCTCCACACCAAACTCGCTCATCCATGTCTTTATGGACCGACGCTTTGTGCACTGGTGCGCAGTCATGTTGGGACAGGAAGGGGCCGTCCCCAAACTGTTCCCACAAAGTTGGGAGCATGAAATTGTCCAAAATGTCTTGGTATGCTGAAGCATTAAGAGTTCCTTTCACTGGAACTAAGGGGCCAAGCCCAACCCCTGAAAAACAACCCCACCCCATAATCCCCCCTCCACCAAACTTTACACTTGGCACAATGTCAGGCAAGTCCCGTTCCCCTGGCAACTGCCAAACCCAGACTCGTCCATGGGATTGGCAGACAGAGAAGTGTGATTGGTCACTCCAGAGAACACGTCTCACTGCTCTAGAGTCCAGTGGCGGCGTGCTTTACCCCACTGCATCCCACGCTTTGCATTGCACTTGGTGATGTAAGGCTTGGATGAGCTGCTCGGCCATGGAAACCCATTCCATGAAGCTCTCTACACACTGTTCTTGAGCTCATCTGAAGGCCACAGAAGTTTGGAGGTCTGTAGCTATTGACTCTGCAGAAAGTTGGTGACTTCTGCACACTGTGACCCTCAGCATGCGCTGACCCCGCTCTGTGATTTTACGTGGCCTATCACTTCGTGGCTGAGTTGCTGTTGTTCCCAATTGCTTCCACTTTGTTATAATCCCACTAACAGTTGAGCGTGGAATATTTAGTAGTGAGGAAATGTCAGGAATGGACTTATTGCACAGGTGGCAACCTATCACGGTACCACGCTTGAGTTCACTGAGCTCCTGAGAGCGACCCATTCTTTCACAAATGTTTGTAGAAGCGTCTGCATGCCTAGTGCTTGATTTATACACCTGTGGCCATGAAGTGATTGAACACCTGAACTCAGTGATTTGGAGGGGCGTCCCAATACTTTTGGCAATACAGTGTAGCTAAATAGCCTAAGTGATGAAGGAAAGCAGTGTAGTTTGCCGTGGATCATGTGCATGCACCGTCAGCTTTGCCATCCTGTCGAGGGTAGCAGTTGTAGAAGATGCCCTTGGCGTCGTGTGTCCAGGCCAGGCAGCTGAACTTCACCCTCTCCAGGACGTCCGGCAGCTCGCTGAGGTCATCGGCCTTCAGGAAGTGCATAGTCACCCAATCAGAGCCCGCAGTGCTCAGACCGTATGCAAAATACTCACACTCCTCGGACAGGCGGCCCACTGCGCATCAACATGCAAATGAGAAACAATCTGAGATGAAATCCCAATCTGATCATTTAAGAGCAAAACTGTCCATTTGAGTGCGACTGAAGCGACTGCACTAAATAAAGACAGCCGGTAAGAAAGAGATGAAAGGAATGGAAGATAAAAGGAGGAAAGATAAAGCGGTATGGGAAGAGTTCTTGGCAGACATGCTGTCAGGTTTACAGTAATAAAAATTTGTACTTTCAGAGTTTAATTGATTTGATTCCATAAACACCATGTATGAATGTGCAAACATTCCAGCTGTGTTTTACTGAAGATCCCTCAGGGCTCTAAACCTGTTCCACAAAAACACCAATGCACTTCTAAAACAGCTCCAGGAAACACTGGCAAGGGAAAGTATTCTGGTTTCCCATTTATGCAAATAATCTGGTTTAAAGATTTCTGCAGAGAGAATCTTAGACGGCCAGAAAACTACTGTATTAAAATAGAAAGTAGAGAAATGCAGAAATGAAGGGAGATGTGGTCAGGCTCAAGAAAAACTCCAGTACTGTGTATGTAATGTGTATAATCATACATTTCATACACCATTCATTTATTAATGTATTTACTCAACTGTTCAAACGTTTGGGGTCAGTAGGTTTGTTTTCTGAAAGGAATTTAATAGTTTTATTCATCAAGGCAACATTAAATTGATCAAAAGTGACGGTACAGACATTTATATTTCAAATAAATGCTGTTCTATTCTTCACAGAATCCCGAAAACACAATCATAAGCAGCACAACTGTGTTCAACACTGATAATAATCATAAATGTTTGTTGATCATCAAATCCTCATATGAGAATGATTTGTGAAGGATCATGTGACACTGAAGACTGGAGTAATGATGATAAATTCAGCTTTGATCACAGGAATAAATTACACTTTACTATATATTCACATAGAGAACAGCTGATTTACACTGGAGTAATATTTCACTGTTTTACTGGATTTATGATCAGATAAATGAGCAGAACTCAAACTTTTGAACGCTAGTGTATTTATAGAAACCAAATATTAGTATTGTTTATTTAGTCAATATTCCAAAGTCTATATTCTTTCATTTGAATTAGTATATTTTTATGAACTTTATTTAATCATTTTTGTTTACAGAATCAAAATACTTCCATATAATGTTTTAAAAATCTACATTCTTTCATTTTATTGAGCATAATTGTGTTTTTATGTACTTAATATTCCCATTATTTATGTATTTTTTTGTTTTTGTTTGACTATGGATATTGTGTCTGTTTTTGAAAATGAATGAAAACTGTCAGGACATGTAAGGAAAGGGTGAAAAGGCAGTGTCCTGCTGTGTGTGTGTGTGTGTGTATTCTGACTCACTCTTGAGAGCCACAGTCCCGTCCTCTGAGAGTGTGTTGGGGTCGAAGAACACCGTCGCTGGGCTGTCCAGAGAGTCCTGCACGTACAGAACATTCTGGTTCTGCAGACCCTCGTTATAAGAATAGAAATATCTGCAATACAGTATTGATTACATGCATTTAATTTCAATTATTAATTATTTAAATCACATACAGATATGCATTGCACAAGGTGACATTTAATATCGTGCTATTTTTACAATGCATTTATTCAGGTTACACTTTATTTTGATAGTTTACTTTCTTACTTTTAGACATTCTGCTAACTATAAGTGACTTTGTAACTCCATCTCAACTCGCAGTCATTAGAGTATTAGTAACTGACGACACTTTATTCTGATGCTCCTATAGACATTCTACTAATGAGAGTTAGTTGACATGTAGTTGCAAAGTTACTTACAGTTAGAATGTCTGAAGTGGACAATGGCAATAAAGTGTAGTAAGAGTGTAAAGGGCAGGGCTGTGTGTGTGTTCTGACCTCGTCCCTCTCTTGTAAGGACAGCTGTATTTGGGGTAGTTGTAGAGGTCGGTGAGGCGCTGGTGGAAGCGCTCTCTGACCGCACACGCGTCCAGGAACGGCATGCTCAGCTTATTCTGCTCTTCCACAAACATCTGCGGGATGGGTGAGCGACTCAGTGTCATGCACACACACACACACACACTCATCTTGTTTATATGTAAATTGTTCTGCTCATGTCTTTGTTCCGGTGATGTGGGCCACGGGTGGAGCCAGAAAACACCAGCAATGATGGACGGATTGTTTACATCGTCCAATGAAGAGAAAGTCGTTACGACTCATAAAAACTGAAAACTGTCCGTCAGCATGATAATATCAGGGGTATTAAAGTTAAAAATCATGAAGAAACACCTGTTACTTAAAATAAAATGAACATTAACTGAAATAAACTCACACTTATTTTATTTCAGCTATTTGCCAAGGCAAGATTTCTTATTTTCATTTACTGGTAGTTTAACTTCATGGACTAAAATAACCAAAACTGAAACTGAAATAAAAATTAATAAAACGTACATAGACCTATTAAATCTTTTTTTTTATAAAAATTTAAAAAAAAATAACATAATTACTAAAATTTTAACTGAAATAAAAATTAATAAAAAGTACATAGACCTTTTAAAAAAAATTATAAAAATAAAAAAAAATAACAATTACTAAAATTTTAACTGAAATAAAAATTAATAAAAAAATATATAGACCTATTTAAAAAAATGTAACATAATTACTAAAATTTTAACTGAAATTAAAAAGAAACTAGAAAATATAAAAACAAGAACTAATTCAAGTTATTATTAATAAATAATAATATTAAATATAATATGAATAAAACTATTAAAATAACACTGGTTAATATCAGTACAGTAATGCACAGATTTTTCAAGGAACTTCATTGTCTGTCCTAAAATATTTACTTGAGCTTCCCCTGAGATATTAATATTTGAATAACTTAACTTGAATAACTTTCATGTCAGTTTACCGTCACATATTTTTCAAACATTTTTAGCAGGTGTTTATTATTTAAAATGATTATTTATTTGAGTTTGTCATCTTTCTGATTGAATTCATCATCAGCTTCATCTGTGATTAGTTTTAATGCAAATAAGCTGCTGAAACTAATGATGATTAAACTAACTGGTTAGTGCTGTGATATACTTTATTCTTCTTTTGAACCCAGGATATGAACATGAATGTAAGTCTGAGATTGTGGAAGATGTTGTATGGTTGTGAACAGATAAAAGTGTTTTAGTCCTTCAGTCTCATCTTATTCCAGTGCGGAAGTGGATCTGAGTGTGGAATGGCTGATGGCGCTGTGGGAATGAGTTTCGCTTCGGTTTGGCTGGTTTATTCGTCTCAAAGGCTCCAGTGCTTTTGGACTCTACAGTGTCTATCTTTTGCTTTGGCTGTTTTCTTTTGTATTATAACACACATATCCATACTGCATGTTCTTGGATTCAACCGTAATGATTTTTTGCGTGTTTAGTGGTGGTTCGTCATAGGAAGCGTCTGACTGTGGAATCAGTTGCATGAGAAAAACATCATGTTAATGAAAATGCTGTTCATCTTACAGCTTTCTTTATTTGTAAGCGCACCTGTAAGAGGCGTAGAGTTAGACGCGTCTTTAAATGAATTTGTGTGGACGAACGCTAACAGCGATCAAGCAGCTGCATAAACAGACAGTGATTGTTTCTCATGAGGATGTAAAGCCATTTCTGTATTTACAGGAGCTAGTCTGGATTTTATTGCCGTCTGAATCCAGAAAGTTGTTTTTCTTGCTCCACCCACGTAAAAACGTTTTGTGTGTTGTGTGTTCATTTAATTGCCATTATTTTTATGCTATGGAATGCATTTTTTAAATATTTATCATAGGACACAGTTGTTGTCAAAAGATAGCATACACCTTGCAATCTGTAAAATCTTAATTATTTTAACAAAACAATTGCATGCATGCCAAAAATGCATGTTATTTTTATTTAGTACTGTCCTGAATATGATACATTACATGCTGTAAAAGATGTTTACATATACATAAGACAAAATGAATAATAGCTGAATTTCTAAAAATGACCCTGAGTTTACACACACTTGATTGTTAATCCTGTGTGTTGTTCCCTGATGATCCACGGCTGTGTGTGTGTGTGTGTGTGTGTTGTGTGATGGTTGATTGTGAGTTCATAGTTTGTCCTGAGCAGTTAAACTTTCACATATTTGAACCCTTGATGAACGCATTCCCTGACGCTCCAGAAGGAAACACGACGCATTCAGAGCCGGGGGTGAAAACTTTTTGAATTTGAGGATCAGGATAAATTGTAACTATTTTGTCCTTTATGAAACATCAACATGTAAGTATCTTTTTAGCTTCTGAAGGGCAGCACTAAATGAAAAAAAAATATGATATTTTAACAAAGTAAGAAAAATGTACACATCTTCATCCTGTTCAAAAGTGTTCACCCCCGGCTCTGAATGCGTCGTGTTTCCTTCTGGAGCGTCAGGGAACGTCTGACCCTGTTGTAATAGTTGAGTTTGAGTCGCTCAGTCGTCCTCAGATCTCAGAATCATTCAGTCACTGCTGGAGAGCCTCAGATATACAGAAGATGCTGGAAAACTGAAGAATCTGCAGGACCTGGAGGACTTTTCTGAAGAACGTTGGTCAGTTTCACTGATCAGGACAAACAAGAGACTCATGAACAACCATCACACACACACACACAGCCGTGGATCATCAGGGAGTGACACACAGTATTAAAGGGATAGTTCACCCAAAAATAAAAATGATTTCCTCACCCTCAAGTCATCCATTATAAAAGTGCATCCATCCATTATAAAAGTGCATCTATCCATTATAAATGTGCATCCATCCATTATAAAAGTGCATCCATCCATTATAAATGTGCATCTATCCATTATAACAGTGCATCCATCCATTATAAATGTGCATCCATCCATTATAAAAGTGCATCCATCCATTATAAATGTGCATCCATCCATTATAAATGTGCATCTATCCATTATAACAGTGCATCCATCCATTATAAATGTGCATCCATCCATTATAAAAGTGCATCCATCCATTATAAATGTGCATCTATCCATTATAAATGTGCATCCATCCATTATAAAAGTGCATCCATCCATTATAAATGTGCATCCATCCATTATAAAAGTGCATTCGTCCATTATAAATGTGCATCCATTATAAAAGTGCATCCATCCATTATAAATGTGCATCTATCCATTATAAATGTGCATCCATCCATTATAAAAGTGCATCCATCCATTATAAAACTGCATCCATCCATTATAAAAGCGCATCCATCCATTATAAAAGCGCATCTATCCATTATAAAAGTGCATCTATCCATTATAAAAGTGCATCCATCCATTATAAATGTGCATCCATCCATTATAAATGTGCATCCATCCATTATAAAAGTGCATCCATCCATTATAAATGTGCATCCATCCATTATAAAAGTGCATCCATCATCATAAAAGTGCACGATACGTTTGTGTAAGAAAAATATCCATATTTAACACGTTATAAAGTAAAATATCTAGCTACCGCCAGACCGCCTTCCGTATTCAGCTTACGCAGAAAGTGTAACTGATGCGACGATGAAGTTGGACGTAGCGTAAGCATTTTGAATGGCGAGAGGCGCTACACTATCTTAAGTTGAATACGGAAGGCAGTCTGACGGAAGCTAGATATTTTACTTGAAAACGTGTTAAGTATGGATATTTTTCTTACACAAACGCATCGCTTCACTTCAGAAGGCCTTTATTAACCCTCCGGAACCGTGTGGAGCACTTTTATGATGGATGGATGGATGCACTTTTATGATGTATAGATGCACATTTATAATGGCTAGATGCACTTTTATGATGGATAGATGCACTTTTATGGACTTCAAAACAGAAACATCCATTCACTGCCATTATAAAGCTTGGAAGAGCCAGGACATTTGTTAATATAACTCAGATTGTGTTCGTCTGAAAGAAGAATGTCATACACACCTAGGATGGCTTGAGGGAGAGTAAATCATGGGGTCATTTTCATTTTTGGGTGAACTATCCCTTTAAGAATCCCTGAACATGAGGTTTATCACCGAGGTGCACATTTATTTTTACAGATATCTTAATTACCATCTGAGTGGGGTTTACGTCTTATTTTATGCGTGTAATATTAGTCTTGGGGTTAGAGCATGACACAATAAGAGGTTGGCAGATGTTCCTGGTGAGAAGTGCACATTGTGTAAGTTTAGATCCTGTCTGGTTATTTCCCAATCCCAGCCTCCCCTCTTCTTCCCATCATTCCCTGTCACTCCTCCGCTACCCTATCCCGTTAATGATGAGGAGGTCAGGTGTGTGGGTCACCTTAGTCTCCTCACAGTCGGGGTCCTCCAGCCAGTGGTACGGATCCGGGACCTTCATTCCATGATACTCGTCCACCTGTGAAACACAGAAACACCTTCACTTTCAGTTGTGTATCTGTTATGTCTGGCCTTGAGACAAACCCACACCGCACAGAAACAAATGCAACACATAAGTGCTGGATATCAGCACAAACACCCCTGAACCCCATGTGTGTGTTCATCTCATGTGTGTGTTCATCTCATGTGTGTGTTCATCTCATGTCTGTGTTCATCTCATGTGTCTTCAGCAGAACGAGGAAGAGAAGCGAATGAATGAAGGAGTATGTGTGTAAACCCCCGAGTGAAAGCACCACTGACCTTACTGTCATCCCTCCGCGCCTCAGGGTATCTGAAAGCCATGCTGGGTGTGTTTGGATAAAGTGATGTTCTTTAAATTCTGTGTATATTTGTGTGTTTGTCCGTGTGTTTCACGCCCGGGTGAGTCAGCTCTGAAAAGTGAAAGTGAAATCAAACACCTCTCTCTCTCTCTCTCTCTCTCACACACACACAACCAGCAGCTCTTCAGACAGGAAATGAAAAGTGGGCGGAGCTAGAGACACACACAGGTCACTTAGGGTTGTTGTTGTAAAATTTGCGTTTTAGTGGGTGATTCAGCATATTTTTTCTTTTCTTTTTTCTGTTTTCTTAAAGGTGCACTCATTAAAAAATATTTTACTATTATAGGAGTAGCTTTTTTAATACATTATCTTTTATTTTTATATTTTCTGTTTACATTTTAATTTGTTCAAAAATTTGTAATTGTGTTATGTGCTTTATTATTTTCATTTATATATATATATATATGTGTGTTTGTGTTTGTGTTTGTGTGTGTGTGTGTGTGTGTGTGTTGTATGTTTAGCTTTAATTTAATTTAATTTAATTATTTTATTTGTGGTCATTTTAGTACTTCAACTTAAACGTTATTTTATTTCAGTTGCCAAGACAACATTTCAAATATTTGAAATATTTGAAAAGTTTTTCATCTAATATTTTTTTATTTTATTTTTCATTTTATTTTATTTTGTTTTGTTTGTTTATTTATTTAGTTGTTTATTTATTTTATTTATTTATTTTATTTTATTTAATTTTGTTTTGTTTTGTTTTTTATTTAATTAATTAATTTTATTGTATTTTATTGTTTTTATTTATTTATTATATTATATTAATTATATTTTATTTTAGCTTTATTTCAATTAAGAATATATATTAGTTCTGGCCTTTAGTTTTAGTTAACAATAACAACACTGGATCACAATACTAATAACTGTATTTTTATAACGCCTCTGTGTTTGGATACTTTTGCTTGTGGAATAAATTAATCATGGATGGCTAATAAAATAGTGAATTTTCAGAATGCCATGATTACATAAATGAAATGAATTTAATGGCATGATATGTGTTAGTATAATGCCATGTCAGCCAGTGCAGTGAGTTCAGTGTGAATGCTTTCGAGATCTTTAGTCATTGTGCAGTGGTTTATCAACTAAACAAAACAAATGTAGTCGAGCATGGATGTTTAAAGCCTTATTTTTGTCATGCAGTCGCTTTTGTCTCCAGCTTTGAAACTTTAATGTCAGCAGGATGCGATTGTGAAGATGATCCTCTTACTTTTACTTGCACAAAAGCAGTCATTTGTACTTCATTATGTTGCCGTTTTAACGTGCACAGAAACTCACACCCAGGCTTTTCTGTGCATTTGTTCCCAGATCTTTGTTGACGCATTTCTAGCAGTTCCCGGCAGTAATACAGGTTTATCTCAGGCTCTGATGACAGACGCTCAGCCTCAGAAAACAGAGTGAGGAAGAGAAGGGATGAAAGAAAGAAAGAGGAAATGTTTTGTCCGCCAGCGCTTAATTACAAGGTGAGTGCTGTTTGTCAGCAGGTGTGTGAGAGGGATCCTGTGTTTATCTGCACTTTACGTGCTTGTGCTGTGATTCTGTCATGTATGTGCTCTGTGACACACAAACCCTCAGACGGGGTTCTGCTGTGCTTGTTTTGACAGATTCCTCTCTCTGCGCTAGATGTGCAGTAAATATTCTCTTGTGCTTTTAGCTGCTGGAGAGTAATATCTGTAAAGACGCAACGGTATGAAAGCAGAAAAGATATTAAAGGAATATTTCCAGTTCACTGCACGTTAAGCTCAAACAACATCATTTGTGGCAAGCGGTTATTGGTGCAAAAATGCATTTAATCTTCTCTCCTTTTTAAAAAAACCCAGAACAAATCTGTGTTACAGTGATGCACTTACAATAGAACGGGGTCAATCTACATTTTAACAAACAATATGCAAGATTTTAATGTGGAAAAACTTGCTTACTAAACTTTTCTGTATGAAGTTAAAGCCTATGCAATTTTACAACTTCAGTGCCAAGACTGCAGAAATGACTTTAAAGCTCAAATAATGCCCAGGTTTTAACAGGATAATTAAGTACTTTATTGTAAGCTTCACAGTTATGATTTTAAATCCTTCAAAAAAAAATTGGCCCCCATTGTAAGTGCCTCATCATAACCTTGATTTTATTTATTTATTTAGATAGATAGATAGATAGATAGATAGATAGATAGATAGATAGATAGATAGATAGATAGATAGATAGATAGATAGATAGATAGATAGATAGATAGATAGATAGATAGATAGATAGATAGATAGATAGACGGACGGATATATGATAGATGGATAGATACAAACCCGATTCCAAAAAAGTTGGGACACTGTACAAATTGTGAATAAAAACAGAATGCAATGATGTGGAAGTTTCAAATGTCAGTATTTTATTCAGAATACAACATAGATGACATATCAAATGTTTAAACTGAGAAAATGTATCATTTTAAGGGAAAAATAAGTTGATTTTAAATTTCATGGCATCAACACATCTCAAAAAAGTTGGGACAAGGCCATGTTTCCCACTGTGTGGCATCCCCTCTTCTTTTTATAACAGTCTGCAAACGTCTGGGGACTGAGGAGACAAGTTGCTCAAGTTTAGGAATAGGAATGTTGTCCCATTCTTGTCTAATACAGGCTTCTAGTTGCTCAACTGTCTTAGGTCTTCTTTGTCGCATCTTCCTCTTTATGATGCGCCAAATGTTTTCTATGGGTGAAAGATCTGGACTGCAGGCTGGCCATTTCAGTACCCGGATCCTTCTTCTACGCAGCCATGATGTTGTAATTGATGCAGTATGTGGTCTGGCATTGTCATGTTGGAAAATGCAAGGTCTTCCCTGAAAGAGACGACGTCTGGATGGGAGCATATGTTGTTCTAGAACTTGGATATACCTTTCAGCATTGATGGTGCCTTTCCAGATGTGTAAGCTGCCCATGCCACACACACTCATGCAACGGATAGATAGATAGATAGATAGATAGATAGATAGATAGATAGATAGATAGATAGATAGATAGATAGATAGATAGATAGATGGATGGATGGATGGATGGATGGATGGATGGATGGATGGATGGATGGATGGATGGAAGGGTGGGTGGGTGGGTGGATGGATGGAAGGGTGGGTGGGTGGGTGGGTGGATGGATGGATGGATGGATGGATGGATGGATGGATGGATGGATGGATAGATAGATAGATAGATAGATAGATAGATAGATAGATAGATAGATAGATAGATAGATAGATAGATAGATAGATAGAAACAAATGAGTATCTTCCTCTTCAGTATTTTTGTCCAGTTGTCCAATAAAAATATATAAACATCTCTAAATCAAGATGTACTTGAGATGAAAATGTAAAATTAAGTCTTGAAAAGTTGAACAAAATGAGTTTGTGCTTAAAAAAAGAACAAATATCTGTCAAAGAGTTATCAAAACTTCCCTTTGAATTACATTGATCTTTCTGACTGACTGACAGATATTTGTTCTTGTTTTAAGCACAAACTCTCTTCATTTTCATCTTAATATCTTCAGTCATTTCTCTTCTCCAGTAAATGTGTCTTGATTTAAGGATGTTTAGATATTTGTGCTGGAGAACGAGACAGAAACACTGAGGAGGAACATCGTGTTTGCAGTGTGATACAGTTCAGTAAAAGTTATTTCAGTAATTGAGAGTGAAGCGATTCAAGCTGCTTTGTAAAATGAATTCAAATGTAATGGATATCTGTCGGAAGCTGTAGTTTCACACTCCAGTGTTGCTAACCCAACTCGTCGTGTTTCTCCTTAGACATTTACAACATATTGACATATTGTGTTCCCTTCAATTTATTCCTTACATTTTATTTGCTTGTTCTTAAAAAGAAACCTTATGAAACCTGCAGAAACCCCGGGTTAACTGTCTTGACTTCTGAGTAACCTGTTGCAAAACAGCAAAACATCTGCAAACATTAAGACAAGCTGTAACTGATCTAGAGCCGACAAACATATGAAGCTGAGGGTCAAAGCACTAAAGACAAAGAAATGCAGGCTTTATTTAGAAAGGACTATGATTCAGGGGGAATCCCGCACCAGTGAGACGAGTGGGATTGGTTCTGTCACTTCAGGATGGGAAGGCATCAGGGAGTGAGACCTGAAACACACGCGTGTATCACGAACACCCTGTTCCTTCCAGACATCTCTGGGGTTAAAACCAGTTCTGGGGAGTCCCAATCTGAGTAACCTACGCTGGATCAATGCTTTGCGTGTCAACCTGCGCTCGCTCTTACATTACTTGTCTGGAACTCATCAACAGCTGAAAACATTATTGCCCAAGATACTCATATTTCCCATTCACAGACAAGGTAGTAATATTCATCCTTGCATGAATGCTGCCATATGTTGATTTTTATAGACTGTAATTCCAAACTAGACTGTCCTTATGGTAAAATGCCAAGATTACACAACAAAATACATGATGTTCTTCAAAAGTTCAATAAGAGAGCAGATTGTTACGACTTGCTGTATTTGCATTGCTTAGTGTTGACAAACATATTTATCATGCATTTCCTCGTAGTGTATGTGTCAGTCTGGACAGATTCTCTCAGCAGAACGGCTCTGTGGCCTTCATCCTCTCCGGCCGGCCCGAGAAATAATGTGAACCCGAACACCGTCCTCACTGACAGACAGACAGAGAGAATGACAGACAGAAAGACAGAATGACAGACAGACAGACAGACAGAATGACAGAATGACAGACAGACAGACAGACAGACAGAATGACAGAATGACAGACAGACAGACGGACGGACAGAATGACAGACAGACGGACAGACAGAATGACAGACAGACGGACAGAATGACAGACAGACAGACAGAATGACAGACAGACGGACGGACAGAATGACAGACAGACGGACAGACAGAATGACAGACAGAATGACAGACAGACGGACAGAATGACAGACAGACAGACAGACAGACAGAATGACAGGCAGACAGACAGACAGAAAGAATGACAGGCAGACAGACAGACAGACGAATGGACAGACAGACAGACAGACAGACGGATGGACAGACAGACAGACGGATGGACAGACAGACAGACAGATGAACGGACAGACAGAATGACAGACAGAATGACAGACAGAATGACAGACAGATGGACAGACAGACAGAATGACAGACAGAAAGACAGAATGACAGACAGACGGACAGAATGACAGACAGACAGACAGAATGACAGACAGAATGACAGACAGACGGACAGAATGACAGACAGACGGACAAACAGAATGACAGACAGACAGACAGACAGAATGACAGACAGACGGACAGACAGAATGACAGAATGACAGACAGAATGACAGAATGACAGACAGACAGACAGACAGACAGACAGAATGACAGACAGACAGACAGACAGAATGACTGACAGACGGACAGACAGACAAAATGACAGATGGACGGACAGACAGACAGACAGAATGGACAGACAGACAGACGGATGGACAGACAGACAGACAGATGAACGGACAGACAGAATGACAGACAGACAGACGAACGGACAGACAGACGGACAGACAGACAGACAGACAGACAGACAGACGAACGGACAGAAAGACAGAATGACAGACGAACGGACAGACAAACAGACAGACAGAATGACGGACAGAATGACAGACAGACAGACAGATGGACAGACAGACAGAATGATAGACAGATGGACAGACAGACAGAATGACAGACAGAATGACAGAGAGACAGACAGATGGACAGACAGACAGAATGACAGACAGACAGACAGAGAGACAGACAGACAGAATGACAGACAGACAGACAGACAGACAGAATGACAGACAGACAGACAGACAGAATGACGGACAGAATGACAGACAGACAGACAGATGGACAGACAGACAGACAGACAGACAGACAGACAGAATGACAGACAGACAGACAGACAGAATGACAGAATGACAGACAGACAGAATGACAGACTGTTAATATGTGGTTGCTAGGGTACTCGGGGTGTTGCTATGCGAGTTCTAGGGTACTCAGAGTGGTTTCTCGGGTGTTGCTATGCAGTTGCTAGGGTAATCGGGAAAACCTTCAAACTTTAAGATTTTAAACTTCTTCAAACTTCCTGGTCCGGCTTTCTCAAGCCAACTTAAAGTTTGTCTTAATGAACTTTTTTATCTAGATAGATAACCCTAACCCTAACCCATAGAAAACAAAACTGTTAAGAACGTGCAACAAAATTACTAAAACTTTAATTAAAATAAAATTGAAAACGCAAAATAAAAAAATATAAATTAATTCAAAATAATAATAAAAACTATAATGGTATCATATTAAATATTAAAATAATATTTAATGAAACTTGCCTAATTTTTATAGCTATCAGTCATTTATTAAAATCAGCATCTCTCTTGGATTTATTTTTGCTCAATGCATTTTGAGTTTGTCTTCTCCACAGAAACACATGCGACGAGATTCTGTTTTTATATTTAAGACTCTTCCTGTTAGAAGCGTATCTAATATCTGCAGACTTTGCTCACCAGGTTTATGAACTGAGCAATTGTGTGCAAATCTGATAAAGATACGCCATACATATGATTTAAAATAAACACTCACACAACAACACAACTGACTCTACCTTTCACCTTACAGGAAGTGAAGTCATCCATCAGTTTAAGAAACAGTGGAAAGCCCTCGTCATGCAGTCTGACCGTGACTCAGAAGAACAAGTCACCTGTTCTATAACAGTTCATCACTCCCACACAATCATAAATCACTCTGTCAATTAATCCGCTCAGCACTTTCCATAAGTTCAAGATGTTATTAGTCAGGGAAGTTATCATAACAGATAAGAAAAATTGCTGAAGCTCTTTGTCTTTGCTTTCTCTGAGAATAAAGGAGTGGGAGAATCAGTGTGTTTCTGAAATCTGTTGAAGGCTTTATGAAGCAAGTTTGTGCAGAATAAACCGAGGGCACAAACCTACACATCCCTCTCGAACCGCTCAGCGGCTTACACCGGCTGATTCCCTGAGTCAGAGAAAAGAAGAACAACAGGGTTTGAGTTCCAGACATTTGATCCGCCTGATCTACGGGACTGAAGGAAGAGCATCTGGATTCACACAGCTTCTCGTCTGCTAATGTGAGCTCTCAGCACAGATCATGAGGAAGAGAGAGTGAAGGACTGCCGTCATTATTGACCAAAACACGTTTATCACAGCCGGAAGCTATTAGATTCAACTTCACAAACACAAATAACTTTCATTTCCATAAAAATGTGGTTTGTAGATCTCATTAAGTTCAGTATGACGGCTTGGAAAGTTGGAGCATTTATTATAAAACAACAGTAATGTCCTCACTGAAAAGAAAGATTGTTATTTTTGAATTGATCTAAATATATTTATTTAAATATTTGGAATTTATTCTGTTGTTTATTTCATCTTTAAATCTATAGAATAGTAGAAATAGACATAATTCAGGACTCATAATTGATTCATAATTATAATTTATTTTTTTGTTTATTTATTTATATAAATATATTTATTATTAAAATAATTGACATTATTTAAATACACATTTTATACATTTTATTTTATAATTTGTATGAATAAATTAATATATATATATATATATATATATATACAGCTATATATACACTATATTGCCAAAAGTTTTGGGACGCCTGTCTTTACAGCACATGAACTTTAATGCCATCCCATTCTTAATCCGTAGGGTTTAATATGGAGTTGGCCCACCCTTTGCAGCTATAACAGCTTCAACTCTTCTGGGAAGGCTTTCCACAAGGTTTAGGAGTGTGTTTATGGGAATTTTTGACCATTCTTCTAGAAGCGCATTTGTGAGGTCAGGCACTGATGTTGGACGAGAAGGCCTGGCTCACAGTCTCCGCTCTAATTCATCCCAAAGGTGTTCTATCGGGTTGAGGTCAGGACTCTGTGCAGGCCAGTCAAGTTCCTCCACACCAAACTCACTCATCCATGTCTTTATGGACCGACGCTTTGTGCACTGGTGCGCAGTCATGTTGGAGCAGGAAGGGGCCGTCCCACAAAGTTGGGAGCATGAAATTGTCCAAAATGTCTTGGTATGCTGAAGCATTAAGAGTTCCTTTCACTGGAACTAAGGGGCCAAGCCCAACCCCTGAAAAACAACCCCACCCCATAATCCCCTCTCCACCAAACTTTACACTTGGCGCAATGCAGTCAGGCAAGTCCCGTTCTCCTGGCAACCGCCAAACCCAGACTCGTCCATGGGATTGCCAGACAGAGAAGCGTGATTGGTCCCTCCAGAGAACACGTCTCACTGCTCTAGAGTCCAGTGGCGGCGTGCTTTACCCCACTGCATCCCACGCTTTGCATTGCACTTGGTGATGTAAGGCTTGGATGAGCTGCTCGGCCATGGAAACCCATTCCATGAAGCTCTCTACACACTGTTCTTGAGCTCATCTGAAGGCCACAGAAGTTTGGAGGTCTGGACCTATTGACTCTGCAGAAAGTTGGTGTCTTCTGCGCACTGTGACCCTCAGCATGCGCTGACCCCGCTCTGTGATTTTACGTGGCCTATCACTTCGTGGCTGAGTTGCTGTTGTTCCCAATTGCTTCCACTTTGTTATAATCCCACTAACAGTTGAGCGTGGAATATTTAGTAGTGAGGAAATGTCAGGAATGGACTTATTGCACAGGTGGCAACCTATCACGGTACCACGCTTGAGTTCACTGAGCTCCTGAGAGCGACCCATTCTTTCACAAATGTTTGTAGAAGCGTCTGCATGCCTAGTGCTTGATTTATACACCTGTGGCCATGAAGTGATTGAACACCTGAACTCAGTGATTTGGAGGGGCGTCCCAATACTTTTGGCAATATATATTTACAGTATTACCATCACAGAGAGGCATAAAATCCCTCTCCAGAACATTTTCATTCACCGTTCCTTGCTGGTGGAATGATCTTCCCACCTCCATCCGGAATGCTGAATCACTGACAACATTCAAAAGACAGCTGAAAACTCATCTCTTCCGTGAGCACTTAACCTCATCTTAAAAAAAAAAAAAAAAAAAATTCTACCTTTCTCTTTCTTTCCTCCCTGTTCTAGCTTGTGCTGCTCTGGGTAATGCCCAAAACTAAGTATTTCAGGCACTTTTTGTGATTTTTCGCCTCTTCATGATGGACTGCTTCCTGTATTCCTCAGTTGTAAGTCACTTTGGATAAAAGCGTCAGCTAAATGAATAAATGTAAATATATATATATATACACCGATCAGGCATAACATTATGAGCACTGACAGGTGAAGTGAATAACACTGATTATCTCTTCATCATGGCACCTGTTAGTGGGTGGGATATATTAGGCAGCAAGTGAACGTTTTGTCCTCAAAGTTGATGTGTTAGAAGCAGGAAAAATGGCCAAGCGTAAGGATTTGAGCGAGTTTGACAAGGGCCAAATTGTGATGGCTAGACGACTGGGTCAGAGCATCTCCAAAACTGCAGCTCTTGTGGGGTGTTCCCGGTCTGCAGTGGTCAGTATCTATCAAAAGTGGTCCAAGGAAGGAACAGTGGTGAACCGGCGACAGGGTCATGGGCGGCCAAGGCTCATTGATGCACGTGGGGAGCAAAGGCTGGCCCGTGTGGTCCGATCAAACAATGCTCTAGTAGAGTCCATGTCTCGACGGGTCAGGGCTGTTTTGGCAGCAAAAGGGGGACCAACACAATATTGGTCATAATGTTATGCCTGATCGGTGTGTATATATATATATATAAAATTAAGATTTATATGTGATATGTAATAAAAATTATAACTCATATATTAATTAGTATAAATCAGTTTAATTTAAGTATGTATTTTTATTTACACATGTATTTACTTATTTAAATATTTATTTAACAACTGGCCATTTATTTGATTTATTTTGTCTTTTATTGTACAGAAAAGTAGAAACATACCTTCAGAAGAAGTAACGCGTTTTTCTCTGTGTTTTGCGGTGTGTGTGTGTGTGTGTGTACGTCGACAGGTGAGAGGAGGACTGGAAAGTGGCCTGCACTAGCAGATGGAGTGTTATGAAAGACTTCAGACAGACACATCTCCCATCATGCCGTGCACAGACTCTAATGAGCTGAAGAGGCAGGAACATCCTGACAGTCTGAGGCTGCGTAAGCCAATCAGATTAGAGGCAGAACGGGACTGTCCCACTGAGCACATCAACATGTTTAGGCTCTAAACAAATGAGTGTTTAAAGACATACTTCTCTTTTAAAGAATTTTCAAAACTCTTTTCAGTATTTCTGATCTGTTTACATCTGTGTATTATTTACACACACGTTCAGTTACACAGCGATGAGCACATAAGCAGATGGTGCATGCAATAATGCCGCTCTATAATCCTTAAAACTTGACGATCAGTGTAGTTATTACCACTTAATCATCTTACATTCATCCTCCCATCTTTCTTCAGGGCCTGAGAGTAATCGCAGTGCCTAAAAATGCTGATCCAGAAAAACAAACAAACACAGAAGAATCAGGGAAGTATTTCGTCGTATAGCTTTCTATTACTGGCCTTGGAAACAGGAACTTTTAACGGGTCGCAAGTTTTACCGCATGTCATACTGGTGAAACGCTTTCGTCCTCCTCCTTTTCCTGTTGAGTCAATATTTGCCTATAGTTTGATTTTTGATAATCCTGATGATGAAGATGTCAGTAGTTTCAGGAGCCGCAGACGCTGACGGGATTGATTGCATCAGGCCGGGTTGGTTTTCTGCTCGAGACACAAGACTTAAAGACTGCCGGGATTGAGGCAATTAGTCAGGCTGATTGTTGTCCGAACGGGCAGGGAGAGGAGATTAAATCAAGAGAATTAGGTCAAAGTAATGAAGGAGAGAAACGGGAGGGAAGAATGGAGGGATGGGGAAGAAAGAGAGAGTATGAAGATGGAGGGAAACGTGCTTCCGTTTTCCCAGTTATTTACATTCAAAGAAAGGAATCAACTTCCCCTGTTCACTGCAAATACACGTCTGGTTACTTATTTCATTTATGTATTTACTTTATTAAATACATTAGATATGTTTAACGATATTAAATATAATACATTTATTTTATAAATATTAATAAATATGCATTAAAAGTATCAGTGTTATTTTACTATCATTGATAAAGGATTCTAGTTTTTATAATTTTTTTTGTTTATATTTTCCATTTTTATTTTCATTTTAGTTTTATACATTTAGTTGTGTTTTGTAATTTATATATATATATATATTTATGTTTATAGTTTTTATTAATTATTTGAATTACGTAATAAAAAAAAATAAAAATAAAAATTCAATTTGGTTAAAGTTTTAATAACCTTTTGTGTGTTTTTGTCATTTTTAAAATGTCTATAGTTTTTATTAATTTTATTAAAATTTAGTAAAAATTTATTTCAGTTTTATTGTTAGTTATTATTAAAAATATTTTATTTTATTTTAGTTATTTCTACTGAAAATGTTTTTTTTCTTCATGGTTTTAGTTTTAGTTAATGATAGTAAATATGTATTATTCATCATTAGCCATAATATTAGTGCAATAAATTTAAATTATATATATATATATATATACACACAAAGATATATTGTATATTTACAAGTATGCATTAAAAATAAATATTATTATAATGATAAATAATTTTAAAGTAATTAAATACATATTCAAACATATATTTGTTTAAATAAAGTGCTATTTATGCATGTGAGGATCACTGGAGGGTCTGTTGCATGATAATAACTGGGAGAACGGAAACGAATAACGTCCTGAAAGCGAGAAATGAAGGCCATTAGTGCTATATTTACCCTGGCTGAGGTAAAGTCCCTGATCCGGTGTTCAGGTGTGGCTGCTTCGGGCTTTATTTGGTCTAGACGTCTGTGAATCAGCCCTGCACACACTGGTTGTGTGTCACTCCCTCTCCCCCGCTTTATCTTAATTAGCAGACATGTTTATTGATTCAAATGGATTGAGGAAAATCCCTGCTGTCTGTCAGACGGATCTGTGTTCAAATCTTTTGGGAGGAGGTCTGAGGGGGTCTTTGTCCCACCGGCAGCATCATCAAGGCTTTGCCCCTCACAATATGTCACACAATTAGTCATTAGGCGCTTTCCTCTCGTCCCGCTGTCTAACGGCTTCCTAATGCGTGCTATAAACCTGCTAAAGCCAGAGGAGCGATGGAGAGCAGTGACAAAAACAGAAACAACATTTAAACATGTCTTACATGAAGCATACAAGTTTATATTTGTTTGATTTGTAATTTCAATAGCCCAGTGTAGTGTACTTCAGGTTCTTCTTCACACACAGGCATGCAGTGACCTGAAGCAACATGTTTCTAATGTGCTTTACACAAAATATCCACCACATCGGCACATGCACAAAAAGAATAATACTGTATAATCGTCCTTTTTCCCCAATAATGTACAAATGTTTAACCTGCTGTCAATTTCACAGTATGTGATTAATTCAAATAATTAATCAGTATATCATGTAAATAATTATTTAATTTTTAAGTGAATTAGCAGCCCTACTTTAAAGCATAAAACACTTAAACATTTAGGAATATTAATATTTTGGGATTTTCATTGCAAGTATAAGAATATTTGTATCAAAGAATAAGCATATAAGGACTCTTATATTCTGCAAATATTAATTTCATACTATTAAATAAAACTTATACACTGCAAACAAAATGCTTTACTTATTTAGTATTTTTGTCTTGTTTCCAGTCTAAATATCTAAAAATTTAAATCAAGATGATTTTACTAGATAAGTAAAAGTTTTCTGGAAAATAAAATCAAAATGAAGTGAGTTTGTGCTTAAAACAAGTAAAATGATCTGCCAATGGGGTAAGAAAAATAATCTTGTTTCTGATTGAAGTCTTGTTTCTTGTTTCTGCCCCAATCAGAAATAATTTTTAGATATTTGGACTGTAAATACTAAGTAAGAAAAGCATTTATTGCAGTGTAACAGTGGGTGAAGGATCAAGATCATGAGCTTGTGTCGAGGCGAGTCAACTTTATTTCTGTTGCACTCACTGTGAGGCAGCTCAGTGATTCAGTTCAGTTCAATAACTGTGTTGCAAACTTTTAAGCTATAAAGCAGGAGATAATAGTGTCATGACTCAGCTCAAGTTTTGTTTTCTGTAGAGATGGATAGAAAGGAGACAGTAAATGGGGGATTGTTGTAAGTAAAATTGTCCAGATATAAAACACTAAACCTGAAACCACAAACCCCATCTCCGTCCAGAGCTCATGGACAGGATGTGTCTGCTGATGACAAGCGACTGCAGATGATTGAGATAAGATCTTATGAATAGACTTCCTCGTTCTCGCTCTTCAGATGAAGGTGTGAACACTGCAGCTGATCTGCAGTGTTAATGTGTGAAAGTTTGCACTGATACATAGTTCATAATTTCCTTTTGAATGTTCTACAGTAAGCTCAGCTAAATAATACAGTCTGATGCCATGCATTACAACCAATATACATATACATACATACACTATATTGGCAAAAGTATTGGGACGCCCCTCCAAATCACTGAGTTCAGGTGTTCAATCACTTCATGGCCACAGGTGTATAAATCAAGCACTAGGCATGCAGACGCTTCTACAAACATTTGTGAAAGAATGGGTCGCTCTCAGGAGCTCAGTGAACTCAAGCGTGGTACCGTGATAGGTTGCCACCTGTGCAATAAGTCCATTCCTGACATTTCCTCACTACTAAATATTCCACGCTCAACTGTTAGTGGGATTATAACAAAGTGGAAGCAATTGGGAACAACAGCAACTCAGCCACGAAGTGATAGGCCACGTAAAATCACAGAGCGGGGTCAGCGCATGCTGAGGGTCACAGTGCGCAGAAGACGCCAACTTTCTGCAGAGTCAATAGCTACAGACCTCCAAACTTCTGTGGCCTTCAGATGAGCTCAAGAACAGTGTGTAGAGAGCTTCATGGAATGGGTTTCCATGGCCGAGCAGCTCATCCAAGCCTTACATCACCAAGTGCAATGCAAAGCGTGGGATGCAGTGGGGTAAAGCACGCCGCCACTGGACTCTAGAGCAGTGAGACGTGTTCTCTGGAGTGACCAATCACGCTTCTCTGTCTGGCAATCCCATGGACGAGTCTGGGTTTGGCGGTTGTCAGGAGAACGGGACTTGCCTGACTGCATTGTGCCAAGTGTAAAGTTTGGTGGAGGGGGGATTATGGGGTGTGGTTGTTTTTCAGGGGTTGGGCTTGGCCCCTTAGTTCCAGTGAAAGGAACTCTTAATGCTTCAGCATACCAAGACATTTTGGACAATTTCATGCTCCCAACTTTGTGGGAACAGTTTGGGGACGGCCCCTTCCTGTCCCAACATGACTGCGCACCAGTGCACAAAGCGTCGGTCCATAAAGACATGGATGAGCGAGTTTGGTGTGGAGGAACTTGACTGGCCTGCACAGAGTCCTGACCTCAACCCGATAGAACACCTTTGGGATGAATTAGAGCGGAGACTGCGAGCCAGGCCTTCTCGTCCAACATCAGTGCCTGACCTCACAAATGCGCTTCTAGAAGAATGGTCAAAAATTCCCATAAACACACTCCTAAACCTTGTGGAAAGCCTTCCCAGAAGAGTTGAAGCTGTTATAGCTGCAAAGGGTGGGCCAACTCCATATTAAACCCTACGGATTGAGAATGGGATGCTATTAAAGTTCATGTGCATGTAAAGGCAGGCGTCCCAAAACTTTTGGCAATATAGTGTATATTAGATTATTTAATTTCAGAAATGTGATTGTTGTGCTTAAAGTCACCATCAAATCAAAATTGCAGGGTTTATTCTAAATGATTTATCATTATTGTTTTAATAATCTTGAATCAGAATAACTTCATCTCTTCTCTGATGACGAGGGCGGGGCAACCTGTCACTCACATGAGATCCACCAATAGCAAACCACAACCATCCAATCAATTCCCCACAGACAAAATCAAGCCCCGCCCTACATTTGTTCTTGTTCCTGAAGCGTTTCACTCGCATATACGGCACAATAGGGAAGAAAAGACGAGTGTAACTTCCCTCTCATGCCGACTGTAAACTGCATGTTTGTGATTTGAACGCTCATCTGCTGTTTAATCCACTTTGAGGAACAAGGCATGTTCCGTGGAGCTGCTGTTTTTCCTCTCCTCTCCAGATGTTTCCTTCACTTTACGTCACTGTATTCTCCTCCATTCTGAAAAGCCTGGCACCGGCCAATCAGATGGAGCAGATCGGCTCTTGGAGACTTTAGAAAACGAAATTAGAACAAAGACAGAGGAAGAGATCAGGAACAGGAAAACTATAGCATGATGCCAATCATGAAACAGATGGAGGGTTTGGCTGGAAAGACGGATCAGTGTTTGTTTGCCAGTCCTTGACAAAACAGATCTGAGAAACATTCTGTCAGGTGATGAAGAGATTATCATTTACTGTTGCATGTTACTATTCATGTCTGACTTTCATTGAATGGACATAAACTCTTCCACTGAAGAAGAAGGAAGTCATATATACAAAAGATGTTCTTCCTCAGTGTTTCTGTCTCGTTTTCCAGCACAAATATCTAAACATCCTTAAATCATTTACTGGAGAAGAGAAATGACTGAAGATATTAAAAAAATGCATGAAAATGAAGTGAGTTTGTAAAACCGAATAACCGATAATTCTTTATATTTGAACCGATAACCGATATATTGGCCAATAAATCTAAATCCAAATTTTTATTTGATGTTTTATTAACAAATTTTGGGAGGAGCACGTTCAGATAATTAAACCTAATTAAGCACGAGTGGAGCACATTCAGTTCAAAAATCAATTTAATCAACGATAAGAGGTGTATATATACAGCAGACTTACCTCCATTCGGTGACAGATTTTTAGCATCCCTCCACCACCCCATTCTCCTCACTTCGATTTAATAAACTCTTATTAGACGTCAGCACAATCCATAACACAATGCAGTCTGGTTCTGGATTATTCTAGATACTCTGGGTTTGGGCCAAAATTCCTCCCCCGGACAGCACGCCAAACACGCATGACCTTTATTTAATTTGATGTAAGTGTGAACTCGTGAAATAATTTTTGAGAGCCTGATTACAAAAGTCTCATCATAAAAATCCATGTCCCAAACACACAATTATGATGTTCTCATTATAATTGTATGTAGCCGATATGCACTTTATTTTCCTTTTTTGAGTGATTTCAATCATATTTCAAGCAATTCATAACCATCATGGCGAAGAGTGAAGTGTCTCAGCTGAAGGAAATAATACATTATTTATCGGCTTTACAGTTTTTTTTAAAATTGCTTAGACACTAAAAGTGGAACTTGAGGGCCACTCAGTAAAACATTCACTCATGTACTCACATTACATGCTTTAAAAAACTCTACATTAGACACATTACTCAAAACTAACAGCTCTTGTGTTTCATTTTGAAAACACTGCCATTGAAATGCCACAATCATTTCCTGATTACCTACAGCCAACGATCATGTGTGAAAACACTGTTTTGTGAAAGAAAGAAATTATTTTACCCTCTTACCTTTCTGTTTATAGTGTAATTATATATATGTATGTATGTATGTATGTATTTATGTATATATATATATATATATATATATATACACACACACACACACACAATGCACTTTAGAAATACAGTAAAGTTGACTTTCTGACTTGGCTAACCCAAGCGCTTTATACAGTATAGATTGTTTCACATCACATCGTGTCATTATTCAGCTCAAGTCAGTTCAGTGTCAGTTCCATAACTGTGACAAACTCCTGTACTGAACAAGCAAAAGACACAAGATAGTAGTGTTTTACTTTTTTCACATCTGTGTGTAGTTTGGCGTGTGTGTGGCTCATCATCTGATGTTTGTGTGCAAAGTTACTACACAAAAATAGCATTTTTGGAAGAGTTAATATAGTTTTGATTGAAGTGTTTGCTTTTGCAAGCGATGTCTGACCTTTTGCATCGTGTGTGTGTTTTGTGGTTTTGTGTATAGAGTTTGGAGAAATTGAGCCATAGTTTCAAAAACTGTGTGTAAGCATTTTTGAAAAACTGTAATATATCGGCCAAATTTGATAGCAATAACTTTAAAAATAAACCGATATGTGGCGATATATCGTGCATCCCTAGAAAAGATGACTTCACATCCTGTCGTTTTGCTTCTCAAGTAAATGTATTTTAATTTCAGACTTTAAGACTGTAGGTATTTATATTGGAAAACAAGGCCGGTCCCTTTAAGACTGTTTTAGTTTCGGTTTCTGAAATGTGTGTGTGATGAATGGCTGGAAACCCAGACAGCATCTGACGATTTCATTGCTTTGATGAGATTCAGATGTGATGTATGCATGACTTTCCTTTCATCCACATGAAGAAACATGGAAGAGGAAGCCTAGAATTATAATAACGGTCCTCATGACAGCATTAATCCCACAAAGTGATTTCACAGCACATGATGAGCGGTCAGTTCAGTGTGACTCTCACGCCGCCGGCCTCCGATGACCAGCCTGCATTGATGATTAAAATAATATTAAAACTGCTTTCCATTTTGGTTTCCTTTACACAGTGAAGTCAGGGCATGTCAGGGTGTCGCTCTCAATCATACTGAATCATCTTCTGTTTCCTCACAAGCAGGGGAACTTCCTCAAAAACATGTCAACATCACACGAGAAAAACAACAACACAGCCCAGAAAATGAAATTAAACTGCCGATGAGAGTGAATAATGTAATTGAGGTGTTTGGGGTTGGCGGGAGCAGATAATCTGTGTTTAGAAGGATGTGTGCTGGCAGAGACGGTAAACAGAGCGTCTGAGCGGCTGTGGACGCCCCGGCGACGGTGTTGTGGTGGGCGGGGCTTGTTGCTAGGGTTTGTAATAGTTGTAAAGCAGAGAATAATATACAAAAACAGATTAATCCTTCTCCCTTGAGGAAGACGGCTGTTTACCGCTGAGGAAAAACAGAAACCTGTGGTTTGTGTTCCGTAATCGATTTTAGTGTGATATTATTTTGCAGCTGAGGGTCTTCTGAGGGGTTTTTGAGCCTCGTGCTTTAACGTGTGACTGAATCATAAGCACATTCTGTATCATAATGCTCAAATAACACAAACATTCAGAGAATTTCAATATCACGCTTATAGGAATTTCCTTTTCTTTTCATCGAATGTTCTGCGGCGTTTGTTCCGTTATGCCACTTCTGTCTTCACGCTACTCGTTTTATTCTGATCAGGGATTGTTTGTTATTTTCAACAAAGGAAAGTTTATAGGAAGTTGAAGCATCTGCTGTGTTTGGGCCTTTCTCTCACGCTGTGGATCGGAGGTTATGAAAGGTTTCATCAGACTGCAATCACTTTATATTATTATTTCATTCATCCATCCAGAGAATTACAGACGCAGTCATTTGGACAAAGAAAAGCAAATATACTTGCTGCAAGACCAATGTTGTTCCATTGTGCTGTTTGTGTGTGTGTGTGTGTGAGAGAGAGAGAGTGTGTGTGTGTGTGTGTGTTTTTGTGATTTATGAGGACACAAATTTGTATAAAGACATGGTATTACACTGGTATTACGATGTAAACATGAAATATGAGGACATTTCAGACATTTAAAAAGCAAATATGGATGGGTGGATGGACGGGTGGGTGGGTGGATGGATGGATGGATGGATGGATGGATGGATGGATGGATGGATGGATGGATGGATGGATGGACGGGTGGATGGACGGGTGGATGGATGGATGGATGGATGGATGGGTGGATGGATGGATGGATGGATGGATGGGTGGATGGATGGACGGGTGGATGGACGGGTGGATGGGTGGATGGATGGATGGATGGATGGGTGGATGGATGGACGGGTGGATGGACGGGTGGATGGATGGATGGATGGATGGATGGATGAATGGATGGATGGATGGATGGATGGATGGATGAATGAATGGATGGATGGATGAGTGGATGGATGGACGGGTGGATGGACGGGTGGATGGATGGATGGATGGATGGATGGATGGATGAATGGATGAATGGATGGATGGGTGGATGGATGGACGGGTGGATGGACGGGTGGATGGATGGATGGATGGATGGATGGATGGATGAATGGATGAATGGATGGATGGATGGGTGGATGGATGGACGGGTGGATGGACGGGTGGATGGATGGATGGATGGATGGATGGATGGATGGATGGATGGACGGGTGGATGGATGGGTGGATGGACGGGTGGATGGATGGATGGATGGATGGATGGATGGATGGATGGATGTATGGATGGATGGATGTATGGATGAACGCAGTGTCACGTTCTGCTCGGGGAGAATCGAGCACACGTTTAGTGTCATCGGTTCAGGTTTATCATTGATTTTTCTGTTTTATTGTGTCATCGTTCACATGAGCAGTCGTTGCACAACCAAACAAATCAGGTTTGTCACCTAACGCTCATGTTGAAACACCTCCGTTAGCCGGCGGGTGCTGTCACGGACGTCACACATCAGCTCTCAGTTTCAGTGTTGTGCATGAATCTGAAACATGCGAGACCTCACATATGCTGTGTGTTAGAGTGTGTATCACAGGCCGTGGAGCTCGTCTCACTGCTTCTGTCCCGATCAGCCCATTAACCAGCAGACCGACCCGTCCCGTCCCAACCCGTCCTGACCCATCCTGACCCGTCCCGTCCCGTCCTCACGCCGGCCTCAACCCTCCCCTGGAAAAGTGCAAACAGAGCGACGCCCTGATGATCAGCTCTGCTCACGCCGCGCCGGCTGAGCCTCGGCCCAGACTGTCTGCAAATTAGAGAAATTAGCCCAGTGAAAGACGGCACACTTACGCCATGTGTCCAGCACGGCCATATGGCAGCCAATTCACTGACCGTTTCACTGCACGGGTGAAGACCAGAGCCGCTCGGAGAGATGAGGATCTTCATGAACACCAAGAGATGAACTCAAGCCTAGATTCAAGATTTACATATTAGAATTACACTCATCCATTCGGTTTCACTTTATATCAGTAACACTGCAACTCCAACATGTCAACATGACTAATACTCTAATGACTGCGAGTAGACATGGAGTTACTTATAGTCATAGAATGTCTAAATAAAGTCACATAAACAAACTAATAAACTTAATGTGATGCATATTTGTCAGTCATATGCACATCAGATTTCAGCACTTTAAAAAATAATGACAGTTTATTATTAATTAACTATTTGATTTCAATATTTTGGAAATGCATTTATTTAAATTGCTTAGTTTATCATGAAAACAATTAAATTTGTTTAGTATGAACATGATTAAATATGGAACAGGCAATATTCAATTAGTTAAAAATAATGTAAAACAATCTGGATTTATTGTTGATAAATATATAAACCTGGAAAACCAGAAATCTGACCTGTTTTATTTACGTATGATTGACAAATATGAATCACATTATGTTTATTAGTTTATGTTAAAACTTCAAATGGATTAAAGTTTATATGTATTTTATATTTGATATGCAATTCAAATATATAAATCTTAAATATTGTTTTTAGTGAAGTCAAAGTAAAACTGTTTATTGTTTTTAATGTAAAATCTGCTTTTGAACATGTGCAATATCACAGATCGTACACATTAGCTCAAAGAATGACTTATTTCTGTAATAATGGCAGAAGAGCATATTTCAGCAGATTGCAGATGAATATGTCAGTAATGTGAGCGTTCATGGGCAGAAGTTCACGATCAGTCCCAGTTCCAGATCAGGTGTTGAAACACGAGAGAATTTCCACAAACATTCCAAACATGAAGCGATTGTTTCACTTTGTTCTGAAGCGTGAATTCATAACATTCCATAACTTCAGCTTTGTGTGTGTGTGTGTGTGTGCGTGTTTTTGTGACATATCAGGACACAAATTTGTATAATGACATGGGTATGACACAGGTATTACAAGGAGAGGGTGACTTATGAGGACATTACCCATGACCCATTTTTCAAAAGGCTTATAAATCATACAGAATGAGTTTTTTTTTTTGAGAAAGTAAAAATGTGCAGTTTCCTGTGATGGGTAGGTTTAGGGGTAGTGTGTGTGTGTGTGTGTGTGTGTGTGTGTGTGTTGGGTAGGTTTAGGGGTTGGGGTAGTGTGTGTGTGTGTGTGTGTGTGTGTGTGTGTGTGTGTGTGTGTGTGTGTGTGTGTGTGTGTGTGTGTGTGTGTGTGTGTGTGTGATGGGTAGGTTTAGGGGTAGGGGTAGTGTGTGTGTGTGTGTGTGTGTGTGTGTGTGTGTGTGTGTGTGTGTGTGTGTGTGTGTGATGGGTAGGTTTAGGGGTAGTGTGTGTGTGTGTGTGTGTGTGTGTGTGTGTGTGTGTGTGTGTGTGTGTGCACATTTCTCTTTCCTGGCCATTCGATTGGACTATAGTTTCATTATTTATACAATTATTATTATATTTTTTACAGTGGAGGTCCAAAGTCTGAGGCCGCTCGTGAAATGCTTTTATTTTGCTTTATTTATTTTAAATAACAGTTTGAAAACACAGATATAAATATTTATTATTCATTTAATAATATACTTTTTGTGTATTTTTCAAAAATCAATTTTTTTAATAGGTTAAAAATACATTTTCACAGCAATAAAAGATGTTCCTCCTCAGTGTTTCTGTCTCGTTCTCCAGCACAAATATCTAAACATCCTTAAATCAAGACACATTTACTGGAGAAGAGAAATGACTGAAGATATTAAGATGAAAATGAAGAGAGTTTGTGCTTAAAACAAGAACAAATATCTGTCAGTCAGAAAGAAAAATACATAATAGTCATTCAAACTGATTTTTTTAATTCAGATATTAAGCACAAACTTAATTTTTATATTTTTTTTACATTATTTTATTTTATGTTTGATTTTTCTTTTAAGTTTAAAAACTTTTTTATATAATTTTAAGAATCTTTTTGCAGTGTTTCCTCCCAGTCATATTTAAATAACGATAAGAATTATTGATTAAACAAACCAAAAAATATATAAATATATATTTTTATATATAACATATATATATTTATATTAATATATTTTTAAATATATATTTTGATATTTTAAATATATATACCGTATAAGACTGACTCTTGGGCTTCATGCTGTTTTCTCTTTTCTCTCAGAGCGTGTCTGACTGAGGCTCGTGGGTCTGTGTGTTCCAGGTCAGAAGTGATGCGTTTAGGTCTCTGTGTCAGAGCCGGTGTGTGTGTGTGTGTGTGTGTGTCGACAGGCTGATGAAACCCTTCAGACAGGTGTCTGACACACTCTTCAGTTTGACCTGCTTTGTTTCTGTCTCCGGCTCTTCCACTACTGGCCTGACAGAGTATCACACACCAGGCCAGGTCTGGATCTAGGTCACAGAGGTGTGTGTGTGTGTGTGTGTGTCGAGGGAGGGGGCCTAATTGGGTTGGGACCAGATTGCTCATTAATAGCCCTTCCAAGCAAAAGTCCACTGGTGTTTTCAGTGATCCAACCATCTGTTTTTGACTCAACTCCATTCAGATTGTCCACGGTCATCCTTTGTCTGCTGGAGGTGTTGATGTATACGTTTGGGGCCGAAAAGCTTCCAGTGTCCCGATTGGATCACCTTCAACTAATCCTGATGGTCACATGATTAAAGCCAGATGCTGATTGGTTCGTTTCTGCTACTCAAAAGTCTGGCAGAGCTGAGAGTGTACAGTTGGAGATATCTGAGATCCCAGAGGAACTGCTGCTGGAAGATTGCTTGGACTTTATGGAAACGGGAGAGAAATCAAAGAAGATGACCGAGTGACCGTCCAGCGGGAAGCAGCGATGACCTGACCAAAGATATCCAACAGCTCAACCAATGTGAAGTGAGTCCACAACATGTTTATATATTATTGATGGAAAGCGTATTGTGATCTTCAGGAGTGGTTCTGGATGAAGGATGTGTTCTGTGGTGTTGTGGATTGAGATGTAATTGGATGAAGTGGCTCAATCACTGGCATTTATTTATTTGATTGGTCAAAAAGTTTGGTAACACTTTATTTTACAGTGTTAAATATGTACTTACCATAGTAATAACAGTAAATTATGCATAATTGCATGCAAGTAACCCTCAACCAAACCCTAACCCTATAGTAAGTACATGTAGTTAATGAATATTACTCAGTACTTAAATATATAATTACACAGTAACAATGACACCTTAAAATAAAGTGTAACCAAAAGTTTCTCTTTTTGTCATTGTAATTTGGTATGGTCAATGTGATTTTATTATATTTTACTTGAAAACTTGTTTACTGAAAAATGCATGAAAATGAAGTGTGTTTGTGCTTAAAACAAGAACAAATATCTGTCAGTCAGTCAGAAAAATCTTGTTTTCCCTTTGAATGAACACACAAGGGCTAAATGTGATGCGACAGAGACTGCCATCTTATAAGAATACAATGCATTTCTCAGAATTAGTTGGCATCACACTCATGCAATTGCCATATCTCATTTATTCCCTATCAGTAAGTACTCACCTTATTGTTTTATGCTTCTGAAGAAGTGCACATGTCTGGCCGCGGGGTTGGTTCACACTGTAAGTGAGCATTTATCATGTGTTGCAACACATGCGTGTTGTATTATGCAAGGCGTGTATTGCACGACATTGAAGACCTGAAGGAAATGTGTGCCTAAAGACATATTTTGCTTTTTCTTTAGAACTTTAACTGACCAATAAAGCAAAAGGAGAACCAAAGGAGAACACACCAAACTGAAAAGACAGCACAAAAGAAGGAGTGAAAATGAAGTTTTCTGCATCTCTAGAGGACATGAGCGAGTGGAGGGAGCTGGACTTCGCTCTGAGCTGCACCTACATCGTCCACGACCAGGCGTCCGAGCCCAGCTTCAGCCTGCCCAAAGCCATGACCTCCATCCCACGCAACCTCACCTTCCAGTACAGCGCCGACAACCAGGTATGACAGGCTGCGCTCACGGCATTCCCAGTTCCCTCATTTCAGCAGGCTTCTCATTAGTCATTGTTTAACAGACACTGTTACCTAGAGAAGCTTGAGCAACAGTGCTTTCCTGAAGCAGAACACATCCAGAGAAAATAACTGAGCTGATGGGACCCTGGACCACAAAACCAGTCATAAGGGCCCATTATTCTGAATAAATGAGCTTCCATTGATGTGTGGTTTGTTAGGATAGGACAATATTTGGCAACTATTTGAAAATCTGGAATCTGAGGGTGCAAAAATCTCCTTTAAAGTTGTCCAAATGAAGTCCTTAGCAACGCATATTACTACTAATAATACATTTTTGATATATTTACGGTAGGACATTTACAAAATATCTTCATGGAACATGATCTTAATATCCTAATGATTTTTGGCATAAAAGAAAAATGGATAATTTTGACCCATACAATGTATTGTTGGCTATTGCCACAGATATACCCGTGAGACGCATGACTGGTTTTGTAAATGTAATAATTTATTTATGCATAATTCATGGAATGTTTTTTTTTTTCCGGAAATATTTTAGTTGGACGTTCATCTAACGAGAACATTCAAAAGTACCATTCCCATATGAAGAAAACCAAGAAAAAACGTTGGTAAGCCTTTATGCATAATGTGTTATAAAGGTATTCATAATGCATTATAAATAATTGTAACCAAAGTTAAAATGCATTGGAATATTTGCAGATTCCTTGTTGCATCTGAAACGGGTTGTTTGACGCGTGTTTTAATGCTTTATACTTTCTAAAGATGCATTATAACTGTGTCATACAATGCATCATAAGGTGCATAATTAATGCATTAAAATACTTTTATAATGCAGGTTTTACATAAAGTGTTACTAAAATGTTTTTAAAACAAAACAAATGGAATGTTTGGACGGTTCAGAGAACATGCAGAAGTGACATTTTTATAAGAATGTTTATGTTGGCTGGGATCATGCTATTGTTTTGAAGGAAAGAAAGCGTGGCAGCATCATGTGTTTCAGATGGTGTTTAGTTGTGAGCGTATGAGGGAGTCTCAAGTTCACCTCCATCTGATCCGTTTAAAAATACAGTTCCATGAAATGGGATTGTTCCATTCAAAGTGTCCGGTGACGGAAACGGGTGTGCGGTTCAGTGTGTCAGTGTGACGATGACAGAGAATATAATCACATCAACTCTCTCTCTCTCTCTCTCTCTCTCTCTCTCTCTCTCTCTCTCTCTCTCTCTCTCTCTCTCTCTGACGTTCACTCGTTCTCTCGGTCTGCTGTCGTTGAGCCTCTCTCGACCCTGCATGTGTTTGTGTTTGTGTGCGTCACATTACATGACTCTCTGGAGTTTTTGATTCTGATTGGTCAATCAAGGCGTTTTGCAGTTAACAGTGTTTGTATGAAGGCCCTGCTATTTTCAGATAATACAGTACACTTAAAGGGATAGTTCACCCAAAAATGAAAATGACCCCATGATTTACTCCCCCTCAACTCATCCTAGGTGTGTATGACATTATTCTTTCAGACGAACACAATCAGAGTTATATTAATAAATGTCCTGGCTCTTCCAAGCTTTATAATGGCAGTGAATGGCAGTTTCTGTTTTGAAGTCCATAAAAGTGCATCTATCCATCATAAAAGTGCATCTATCCATTATAAAAGTGCATCTATCCATTATAAAAGTGCATCCATCCATCATAAAAGTGCATCCATCCATCATAAAAGTGCATCTATCTATTATAAAAGTGCATCTATCCATCATAAAAGTGCATCTATCCATTACAAAAGTGCATCCATCCATTATAAAAGTGCATCTATCCATCCATTATAAAAGTGCATCTATCCATCATAAAAGTGCATCTATCCATTATAAAAGTGCATCCATCCATCATAAAAGTGCATCTATCCATCATAAAAGTGCATCCATCCATCATAAAAGTGCATCTATCCATCATAAAAGTGCATCTATCCATTATAAAAGTGCATCCATCCATTATAAAAGTGCATCTATCCATCATAAAAGTGCTCCACACGGCTCCAGGGGCTTCATAACGTGTTAAATATGGATATTTTTCTTACTCAAACCCATCGATTCACTTCAGAAGGCCTTTATTAACCCACTGGAGCTGTGTGGAGCACTTTTATGATGGATAGATGCACTGATGGATAGATGCACTTTTATGATGGATAGATGTACTTTTATGATGGATAGATGCACTTATGATGGATAGATGCACTTTTATAATGGATGGGATGCACTTTTATGATGGATAGATGCACTTTTATGATGGATAGATGCACTTTTATAATGGATAGATGCACTTTTATGATGGATAGATGCACATTTATAATGGATAGATGCACTTTTATGATGGATAGATGCACTTTTATGATGGATAGATGCACTTTTTTGAGCTTCAAACTCAATGGACCCGTCACTGCCATTATAAAGCTTGGAAGAGCCAGGACATTTGTTAATATAACTCTGATTGTGTTCGTCTGAAAGAAGAATGTCATACACACCTAGGATGGCTTGAGGGAGAGTAAATCATGGGGTAATTTTCATTTTTGGGTGAACTATCCCTTTAACAGGTCATTATCACAGGATTCACCTGATTTTGGGTTGATTGTGCATTACTTAGTTACTTTTAACGGCTAATTTTGTATTAAAATAGGATTTTTATCAATCCAAATTAGCAATGGATACGTTATTAAAAACTCAGTATTTATGTATAGTATATTTATTTATTTTTGAATCTTCTTCATCTCTTGTTCACACGTTTGACTGTCATTCTTCAGCCCTTTGCTGTGGTTTCATGCACTTCTTCGCTGTTCCGTTTGTCTTTTGCATGATCCAGTTTCTCTCCTTCGCAGGTGAAAGCCAGTTCCTCTTTCTAAAGCCCTCTGCTCTTTTTATGTTCTGACACACTGAAGGTGTGAAATTGTGGTCATGATCTCATGAACACACACATGCATGAACACGGGTCCGTCTCAAACAGAATGTGCAAAGATAGAAAAAGAAAACAATATGTGAGAAAAATATTCAGCTTGTGATAAGACCTCAAGATCACCTCAAATTGAGATTCTGTTGTATATATGGTGAATTCAGGGTGAATTGGACACTTTTTCCAAGTCATCTCAATGGCAGAAAGTGTCCCAATCACCCTGAATTCACCATATATATGACAGATATATATATATATATATATATATATAATTTTTTTAACACGATTCTCATTGACTGCACAATGAACCTTTTGGCCTGCATTAACTTCCCCTTTCACACACTGTTTTTTCTCATGTTTATATTCTCACTCTCATCTTTCAAGCAAAAACAATCATATCCTTGAATACAACAGCACATTTCCTGTCATGATAAACTGAGGCATGTTTACAGGCTTTATCAAGAGCAGATCTCTGGCCCGTTATACGTGCATCGATCGCAAGCTTCCCATTTCTGAATATTCCTCTCATCTGGGCTGATTCTGTGAAAAGCATCGCATGTTGTCATTGGCGTTAGCTTCGAAACCCACATTCAGTGAGTGTGTCAGTTCCTGGAGGGCCCACAACACAATTTAATTGGAAGATTTTAGGGATGTTAGAAAGACAGTCTCGCGGTGACTAGACTGCCAGGCATTCGCTGTACGTTTGGTTTCTGTGATGCATACGCACACATTCCAGAGTTTCTGTATTTGTGAACGTCTGCGTATCGTTGCTTTAATGTGTGTTAGTGTTCTGTGGGGAAGAAGCTGAGCAATGAAGAAGGTTCACTGCAAAAAAGTATTTCAGAATGTTTTCCAGTACAAACCTCTAAATGTTCTTAAATCAAGATACATTTACTGGAGAAGCAAAATGACATGAGATATTAATTTGAAGAGGGAAAATTGAATTATTTATTCACTCCACTGACAGATATTTTTTCTCACTTCATTTTGTTGATTTTTTTTCCGAAAACAAGACTTGATATCTTAAGTCATCTTGCTTCTCAAGTAAATATATCTTGATTTAAAGAGGACCTTTTCTGCTGTTTTCCCACGTTCATCTGCCTTCACACTGCAAAAAATGTTTTTCTTATTTAGTATTTTTGTCGTTTCCAGTCCAAATATCTAAAAATTCTTAAATCAAGATGATTTTACTAGATAAGTAAAATGACATAAGATATTTGTTCTTGTTTTCTGGAAAATAAAAGTAAAATGATCTGCCAGTGGGGTAAGAAAAATAATCTTGTTTCTGATTGGGACAGAAACAAGAAACAAGATTATTTTTCTTACCCCATTGGCAGATCATTTTACTTGTTTTAAGCACAAACTTACTTCATTTTGATTTTATTTTCCAGAAAACAAGAACAAATATTTTCCTGAACTCCTGAAACGCCTCCATTGTAGTCTTGAGTTTCTTCCGGGAACCAACACGTCACAATATTCCTCATTATAATAATTCATACGCAGAATAAAGGGGCGGGGCCTGGTTGAGTTAGTTAGTAGTGTGCTGAAACTGCCGGTTATGGTAAGGGGCGGGGCATTTCCCAAACACCAATCACAACACACTGCTCCAGCCGACCAATCAGAGCACAGTGTGCTTTTCAGAAGGAGGGGCTTCATAGAGACAGGAACTAAACAGAGCGTTACTGACAGACTGGGAAGAGAGGAGCCGCAACAATGGAGAATATGAGGAAATAATCAACATTCAAGCAGGAAAACCTGCTCTAGTAGAGCCAGAAAACACATCAAGACTCTGAGAAAGAGCAGAATATGACTTATTTTTGATATTTTTAATGAAAAGCAAGAAGAAAGAAAAACTTTGTTTGCAGTGTGTTGTCAGACATACTCAGCCATGCCTGAAAGCGGGTGTATAAACGCGGCTCCTGACCCTTCGCGGCAGATGGGGTGATCTGTGACATGACTCAAATGCGCAAACACTTATAGAATCTGAGCCAAAGGAAATAGGTTAAGCTTGACTGATTAACTTTCATTTGGACCGCGGCTCCTCGGACAGCTGCGGGGTGTTTGATTGCGTTGGGTCAGCGTGGTGCCGTTGGTCTGGTCAGAGAGTGACACTCGCTCCCTCCTCCCTTCACCCCCTAAACCCTCTCTGAGCGCTTAATCACTAAAGACCAACCAATTAGTCACGCAACGCTAACGACGCACAATTCTACTGTCAGCGCAGCTCTCGTCTCCTGCCAGCAACTTCTTAAAATCCATCGTTTCTTCCTTCTGCATTAAGTCTGGTTCCAACTATTGTGGACTTACTTAAAATGGTTGCATGCAATCAGTGTTTCTGTCTTGTTTCTGACATTCTTAAATCAAGGTACATTTACTGGAGAAGCAAGATAAACATACTAAGTGAGTAAACGTATTAGTTATGAGTTAGTTAGTTAGGAGGGGCCGCTGACCCCACGCCACACTGTGACCTATATACAGAGCATTGAGAGTGGACCACCTGCTCCAGTTTCTCTTCTGTTTTTTTTTTTAAGACATAATTGTTTGTCAATACCACCCAACCTTTGCCAGCGGGGTCAGCGAGGTCAGGCTCATTGAGGACATCTGCATGTTTCTAGGTCAGGGTCCAAGTAGTGCAGGGAACGTATAAGTCTGTTTATGCACTTAACTCATTACCTTAGGTCACCTATGACGCTTTCTACAGGTCATCTCCAACAAGCACACCTTGCTGAACCCGTGCAAAGCACTTCCTGTTCGAGGTGTATCATTAATCATTATTTTGATTGATCCTAAGTTGGTTCGCTCTGTCTTGCAGGTGACTGGCGTTTTCAGCAAAGAGTACATCCCTCAGGGCACTCGGTTCGGTCCTCTTCAAGGGGCCGTCTACACCAAAGAAAACGTGCCCCTCCAGGCCAACAGGAAGTACTTTTGGAGGGTAAGTGACTTCATGGCTGATCTAATCTTTCATTGACACAGAGTGAAAAGCTGCCAAACCAGTCATGACTGACTTTCCCCAGAATTTTAGCAGAAAAGAGCTGGAAGCTTATTCATTCATGCTTGAATACATACAAATATGCATTGGCTTCTTCAGCACAATCGTCTTTTAAATACACACTCATGCTCTAAAAAAAGTGCTATTCCTATTAGGCATTTAAGAGCTTGCTTGGAAAACACAGAGGAAGCTCTTACATCTCATCCTGTTTGTTGTAGATTCCTGCTTTGTTCTCAGACAATGGTTTACTCAGCAGAAGTTACCAAGTATGCTATTTCGACATCAACCATTTGACAAAAACGCAAAGGATAGCGCAAGTCTTTGGTTTGTGGCCAGGTTTTTAGAGAAGTCGGGATTCCTGCACACACACGCACATACATACACACACACTTTCTTTTCAGTCTTTCTGTTTTCATATCGGCAGTGAACTTCAGTCTGTTTATCTCCCTGTCGGGTCTCTAGATCTGTCCATGTGTTTGTTTATATGCGTGGTGTATGTAGGCGCAGGCACGAGTGTGTTTGAGTGTGTGTATGTGTGCATTTGCATGTGTCGCTGTGGGTTTTCCTAGTCTGAGCTGTCCTTTCCTTTCTCCGTTTCCTGTAAATCCATTCTGACTTCCTGTTGCCATAAAGCCTTGAAATGACGCAGCATGTCATGTGACCAAAGGCAGGTGGACGGATGTGTCCATGTGGGTGAAAGTATGTTTGTGTTTATGAGTCTTCAAGGGTGTAACTGGTTAAAGGAGTGTCAGCGATAGGGCAGCGAACATGCTCTGGCACGTCAACACAGTGAATTCCCCCACATACAACTGAGAACGAAAGTGGGAGGAGTCAGGGGCGGAGACTGTGCGTGTGACTGGCAGCATGTGTGGACGGCTTTGACGCCCAGCACTTTATAAAAAGCCTGACATCATTGAAACACACAAAGTTAGTCACACATCTTCTGCGGGACAAGCCACACACACACACACACACACTTTCACAGGTTAGGAGACAGAGCAGTTGATATAAACAGCTGTTTGACGAGCGTTCTGTTCATGGCAGAGGTGAAGAATCATTTGTAACTGATTTACAGGTTTAAAAGAAAAAACGGATGATTTTGACACCTGCAGACTGGAAAGCATTAACATGTTCTCTTCTCTCTCCGTCCAGATCTACAGTGGTGGCCACCTACACCACTTCATCGATGGCTACGATGTCCAGAGCAGCAACTGGATGCGGTACGTCAACCCGGCGCGCTCGCTGGCCGAACAGAACCTGGTGGCCTGTCAGAACGGCCAGGAGATCTTCTTCTACACCATCCGGCCCGTGGAGCCCAAGCAGGAGCTGCTGGTGTGGTACAGCCCAGAGTTTTCCCAGAGACTGTGCGGCCAGCAGGAGCAACCCGACAGCCTGAAGCCAAGTGAGTCATGGGCTCCGGGATTATCCCACGTTATTTGGCATTGGGGAGGGAAAAACTGGATGAAGTGCTGGCTTTTATGTAGATAGTGGGGGGGGGGTTTTCCCCTTTGACTTCTTTTCCTGGTCTTTTTAAATCTTTATTGCGTTCTCTCTTGCTTTCTTGAGGAAATGGGATTATTAGTCACTTCAGCTACCTTTGTATTTTGCCCAGTGTCTGTGAATCAGGTGACTCCTTTTTACTACACTGAAACTAAGTTGGCATAGAAATGTGACATTTTGAAGACTAAAATAGTATTTTCTTTTAAAACATACTCTAATAATCTTTATTTACAACTTTGAGAATCAGAGTCCAGTAATTAACGGGCACCCTCAGTTCTTCTGTGTACACTAGTAATATTGAGATCCAAAATATATAAGGGAGGATGTTTGGCATTATTTTCATTATGTGGCGGTGCCATATATAGCTGTATTTTCTTTACATGGTTCACATGACCATTGTGATATTATGCCACTAATAGCAGCATTCAAGTGTTTACTAAGAAAGTAGCTTTCTATATAATATATATATGCTAATTACTGAACTCTTACACAAATGATTCTCAAAGTTGTAAATAAAATTAAAATTAAAAGAAAATACTATTTAAAGACATTATAATGAACAGTGAATCAGTGATTCATTTGACATGAAAACATGAAAGTGACTGTAAATGAACCTGTTTGTGTATGAATGTGTGAGGTCCTTGTGTGTGTTTATGCCAAAACGCTGGATATTTCTGAGTAGATGCGATAGCACCTATATCACATTGATTCAATCTCAGACAGACACTGTTATTTCCTGTCTTATTCACTCCTCGGAATGTATGTATGTCTGTTTCGTGCGTTTCGTGCGTGCGTTTATGTCTGCTATTGTGCTATTGTAAGGACCATTACCTGAGTCATGCTGACACACACACACACACATATGCTTTTACTGAACAATTACACCTTATTATCAGATACCCCTCTTTAGAAAGGCACCGTGAAGCACATCAGCCTCGTCTTTTTCATTTGTATCATTCAGTGCGCTTTAACAAGTTCTACTTCCTGTGTGAGGTTAAAAGAAATCTGTATATTCAGTTTTAGAAAGCGTGATTTTTGCTGGACTTTGGCATATTAAGTTCTTAGCACACGTCTGCTGATATTTAGTCTTAGTGAATATCTGCTGCTTCCATTCATCCGTGTTCCTCCATTGTTTCGATTTTTGAATTTTTGAAAACATATTTATTCATGTTTGACTGTTACATTTTGTGCTCTTGGGAGTTTCAAATTTCCATTTTCACTTTCCTCGCGGTAGTTAGGAAATGCCTAGACGATGCCTGTAAATGTTGCATCAGTTTGGTTTACATCAGGTTTGAGGAACCAAGCGCTGACCACAAGGGTTATAAAGTGTTTGTGTAATCTTCCCACTGCTGTGTGACACACTTGAGCCTTGTACCACTCTCCATGATTTAGCAGCTTTTGTCTGAGTCACCACAAAGGTTACTGAAAGAAGCTAGCTCTTGTGGCTTTCTTTTTACAATCTCTAGAGCGAAAGGACAGTAATAATCGGACCTTATCTCGATTCCCTGCATAACAGTAAGTAACAGTTAGTGCTGAAGTGGTGTCGTAGGATTTTTCCCATGGTTGAGGACATCTACTGTTATGGTGAGTCAGAGTAGTTTCTGAGTCAGAAGTATCGCCGTCACACGTACATATGCCCCTCAACCTCACAAACATACACACACCCACACGCCGAACACCCACACAGTTGTAATCTAGGTGCTGCGTGAAAGCAGTACTATCTCTCTGTCAAACAGAAACCAGTCAGATATCTTCTGCCTGTCAGCTTTGAACTGAAAGAGCTGCCATTTACCATAAGTGAGCGTTTGAGGAGGAAGGTTATGAGTAGGTGTACGACACACAGGCATGCAGTCATGTTCGATGGGTGACCGATGTCGCTCTGTGAAGACTTGCTTGGTCAATCTCAGCAGCAGAAGATGTTTCGAACGTGAAACGTGTTGACTTGCGGTTTCGAGAACACTTTATTTCGATGGTCCTTCAACTAGGGTTGGGTTAGGGTTAGGTTTTTCTACTAACCCTATTGAGAGTTAGTTGACATGTAGTTACTTATAGTTAGTAGAATGTCTCATACTTAGGTCCTTTACACTTCACCTTGCACTGTGTGACCTTTTTCCCTCTCTTTCTACAGAGTACATGCATGATATGGAGTATCAGAAACAGCCCCTACCTCAGTACGTCTACTACCCTAAACAGGCCCCGAGCCCACACAAACTTCAAAGTGAGGGAGAGGAAGACGAGATGGAGGAAAAGATCAACGTAGAGGTCATTGAGAGGGACACGCCACCTGACACACCGGACGAACAGGTCATGGATTTCAGCAAGAAGATCCACAAAGCTGTTCCACCAGAGCTTGTGCGTTCGCCACATCCCAACCAGATGAGCACTCACCCGTATCCCACCCTGTCCCCACCGCAAGACCTTCCGCTCCACCTACATGGTCTCTATGGTGATCGAGAGGGGCTGATCTCATACCCTTCATTGCCCTCACCTAGACCCCTGCAAGCTCCGTATCCCCTTTTACCGCAGTTCAACCCTCATTATTCACGTCTGCTGTTGCCCCCATACTCCCCTCCCTTCCCTTCCATGTTGCCCTCCAAAGGGGGTCTCCGGTACAACGGATTCATGGGCAGTGATGGCTTGTCCTACCCTTCCGTTCCCCAACCTGGCCTGTTACCAGTTACACTGCCCTATCCCACCCCACTTCATGGAGGTCTGAAGGAAAGAATCCCGAATACTCCACCCCTAGGAGCCCCCGCCACACCCGAACTCTCCCCTCAGCAGAAGCCTCTCTCTGAATGTGAAGAGGCCATCAACCTCAGCCTGGCTTCACCCAGGAGCTCGTCACCTCCACCCTCGTCTTCTCCATCGACACCGGGGTACAAGTCTCTCCCATACCCACTCAAGAAACAGAATGGCAAAATCAAGTATGAATGCAATCTCTGCCTCAAAACCTTCGGTCAACTGTCCAACCTCAAAGTGAGTAGGCCACACTTTATTTGGAGTCTTGGTCTGCTATGATTTGCTTAAGACTAAAGGGTCTGTGTTCACTTTGAAGGTGCACTTGAGGGTCCACAGTGGGGAGAGACCGTTCCAGTGCAACTTGTGCAAAAAGAGCTTCACCCAGCTGGCCCACTTACAGAAACATCACCTGGTCCACACAGGAGAGAAACCACACGAGTGCCAGGTGAGTTCATGTGCTGTGACTCAAGAGGCATCAGGTGACAGTTATATCCTATTAACATGCCATGACGCACACACACAACATTGCTTATCTATGACAGAACCTTTACCTTGTCACTCCTGTTTCCTTTAAGAGGAACGCTTTGTTGTACAGTAACTAGGGAGGGTGTGACAGTGGCGTCATTCATATTGACCACTGTGCTTTAGTGAAAAAACACGTCTGGCTTGCCGTCTGCATACCAGGCAATTATGTAAGGCAGCAGAGAGGTTGTGCGCTGCCTTTTTGAATGACAGGATGTTCTCTTTGAATGTCCACAGGTGTGCCACAAACGCTTCAGCAGCACCAGCAACCTGAAAACACACTTGCGTCTGCACTCTGGAGAGAAGCCGTACCAGTGTAAGCTGTGCGGGGTGAAGTTTACCCAGTACATCCACCTCAAACTCCACCGACGGCTGCACAGCTCCTGCGACCGGCCCCACACCTGCCAAACCTGCGCCCGTGGCTTCATCCACCGCTTCTCCCTGCACCTCCACCAGCGCTTCGGCTGCTGCCCCACTGCCCGTCCTGAAATCCCAGAGCTGAGGCGCGTAGCCGAGCTGGTGGAGCGATTCGACGCCAGCCACGAGGCCGAGGCTCTGCCCGAGAGTGCTGGGGAGGCTCAGGTGGACGCTGCCTTGGAGAAATGGTTGGCAAGAAGTTTGGAGAGCGGTGAGGGGAAGGAGGACGCCGGATTCCTCAAGGCGTTTGCCGCAGTACCTCATGGGGTATCCGCCATGGGTCATCGCCACCAGGAGAGAGCCAGCGTGGTTCACTTCCACCACCGGCCCTCCATTAAGACTGAGGAGGAGTAGATGACATTTAGCTCATTCAGGTCTTCCAGAAACCCCCCAAAAATGCTATCTATGCACAGGGCATTCCCTAGTTGACACCAAAAATCCTCTCTTCCCCTGGGAAAATCAGAGAGAAGATGTTTAAACCAAGCCAATGAGAGCCGCACCAAACTAATAGTGTTTCCAAAGACTTGAAGAATGTGTCGAGTGATTGCACTTCTACCCTGTTATAGAATGAAGATGTGATTTATAATGTCCTCATGCTTCATCTGGTTTTCAAACCCATGTGAAAGTCTGTTTGTGTGAGTTTGTCTTAACTTATTATTGTTGAGTTTTTCTTTTTTTTTTAGCACTGTATCAAATGTTTAATACTTGTTTATATATGTTTTCTATGTATGACTTATTGTTTTTTATCTTCTTTAGTTTTTTTGGGATTCTCAGGAATAATGTGTCAATCCCACTATGGACACTATATGTTACAGTCCCAAATGGACTGGATTTTCCCGTCAGTTCCAAGTGTGGTCTGGGTGTGAATGTGTGATTTTAAATAATTCTGGATGCTTTTCAAGGGATCCTTCACTGTAGCTTCTAAAAATATTACAGCGGTTTTCTTTATAACAAACAGATCCTGAACCCCTTTGACATTGGAAAGAAAACATGCCTCACTTTTTTTATTTAATATTCTTCGTTTTCTTAGTCTTATGTTACTTGGTTGTGTCTACCAGTGTTTACTGTTGTCTCTTTAACCCAAACAAGTATTGTTAGCACTATGAACATGATCAAATCGATGTAGCTGAAACTGAATTTGCCAATCATGAAGATTGCAATACTTCTTTTTATAGACTACAGACACAACAGTACCTCATACTAAAAGTTAAATTGTTAGCTTCATATGTAATGCTCTTTTAATTTATTTGAAGTCAGCACTGGAAAAAGCAGGAACTAGATCCAAGTGCAGGATGTTTGACTGCAGCAGGGTTTAGAAACGTGACTTTTTGTACAGTTCTTTTGTTATCCTAGTTTATTTTTGACTCAGTCCAAAAATTGTCGATACTTTATATGTGAGAACCTATTTTTGACAAACTTTTATAATGTAGCACATTAAACTACTTGTCTAAGAGCCCTCTCTTTCCGTCTTGTATGGTGTTGATGATCTTACTCTGTCAATAGAATCGAGTTTTCACACCCACACACCCATCAGGGCTGATTTGAAAGTCCCACACAAACGCTGGTCTCTGTGGTCGTATTTCTAGAAAGTAGAGGAACTGAAATTGTTGCTCATCAGCTCGGTCTGATCAAAAATGCCCACCGTCACATACAATGCTGTTTTTCATTTTGACATGAAAAAGAAATCATAAAAACACCTTCAACCTTTACCTACTGTAACTATTGTGGGATTTACAGTAAAAAAAAAATACAGTATATAACTCCTCCCAGCTATTAGATTATAAAATGACTGTAATTACTGAAGAGATTTTCTGAAATGGCTGGTTCACACCACTTCAACAAAACACAACAAATCACTCTAAAAATGCTGGGTTGTTTTAACCCAAATTTGGGTCAAATATGGACAAACACAGTTGGGTTTGACCCAGATTTGTGTTAAAACAACCCAGCATTTTTAGTGTAACCGCGACCCACTGGTGCTCCTCATTTAGGGGTCAAAAGTGGCCGAACACCTCACATGTAGCTTTATGCAATAATTACAGTTTCCACAATTTTTACAATACAATTATCTAATCCATTTTTTTCTCAATTAACCCCTTCGTTGCTGTTATTGCGATTTGTAGTTTGTGCCCCCCAAAAATTTGTTGTAATTTTTGGACCCACGTTATATTAGATGGTCTTAACTACTATGTACTAACATTTAAATTAATCATTTGATACAATGCACTTATTGTGTACATACATGTTTTTACATTGTACTTACATTTTAAAAATGACCTGCATGTAATTACATCTGTAATTAATTTCTGTACATTTATAATTACACTGTTGACACTTCCCTTACACCTAACCCTACCCTTAAACTTACTCATACCATTACCGAACTCGGTACCTTTAAGGGAACTGACCGAATTACGTCGGTACTACTGAGTACCGATTCACATTAAATCAATCGGTGCCAAATTTCGGTACCTGAGAACGCATCTGGTGATATAGACTAGTGTGTGTGAACCGCAAAAACACTATTTAAATACGAATCCTGCGTGTCTCTGTGCGAATGAATGGTGCAGACGCGCGGTTTGATTTACCTCACACACACACCAGAGATGTTCACAAGTCTTTCATCTGGAGTCCGAGTCGAGTCTCAAGTCACTTTATGTCTTACAAAAAAAAAAACTCATATTCAAAATTTTTTAGACAAAATATATGACCTTTCTATCATCTGTTTTGTTTGTAATAAAGGTCCTAAGATGTACGGGATACATCCAGCCTGTTACATTATAATCCATTATAATGTAAAATAAAAAACAATTGTCCTGGCAACAAGACAAGTAGTCGCTAAGTGGACACAAGATGGCGCCGGTCACGTTTGTTATACAGCGTTGTTATTGACGACAGACATTATCAGAAAATATCAAACCTCCGAACTTTTCTAGTCAATAGAAAACTACGCATGCCGATTGCGATACGTTAAAATATGCGCTTTAAGTAATAAATGGGTTAACATCTTTCTATCTCTCTCTCGTAGACACACATTAAGAGTGAGAAAAGCTGTGAAAAGACTGATAAAAGTAAAACGTAGTGCTAGGTTTAAAGGTTAGATTTTATTCATGTTTTAACAGGCTGGCAATCCAAAAGAGCCACCCAGCTACAGCACAGTAAAACAGCGAGCTGTGTGAGGTAATGTCACTAACCTTTGTGGATGCGATGTCTAATAAAATGACGTTCCGGTGTCTTTAATTGTTTTCCACGCATTCTTTGCCTCTAGCCGATCTGACACGGTAATACATCCAAATCTGAGAACATGGCACGATGGATCCTGTCATGTTTCATCTCATACGAGGACATGAATGCATGAACTTCATCTCCAGAGCCGCTCTGAGAGTCACTTCATGAGCATTTCACCGTTTCATTTGAGAAAAACTATCGTTATATCATAAACACACAGAAACTCAAAGCTCTTCATGTCAACCCGTCAAAATAAAAGTTTGGTTTAACTTGACACATATATTACTGTTATACAATAGAATCTCAATGTAATAATAGTACTAACACTAATGTAATAATAATAAATTATCAAAACTTTCTTTTTTAAGTAATAAATCACAATTTTTCTTCCATGTTTTAATTTTAACAGTATAAAGCTCAGTTGTGCAGCACTTTCTTTGACAACAAAAATTTAATTAAATTAAAAGATAAATTAAATTAATGTTTTATGTCTTCCTTTGATTACCAGAAAAAACACAACACAGAATGTGTGGGAAATCTTTTCATAGAAATAGAATTAAAAAGAAAAAAAAAATTAATATGGTTGTTTTTATGAATTCAATTAAATATTACAGTAAACAAACATCACAGACGATGGCAGACCAAGGCAGCTCTGGCATAATGTCAGTAACACTATAAACACTATAAACTTACAGTTTCTGCACAGTTATTGATGTAAACGTCCCTAAAGTACAGAAAACCACCACACCTGTCTCTAACTTTACCCGTATCCACCTCAATATCAGCAAAAGTGTTTTGCAATACAATATAAACACAATAGGTACATTGTACAGTGGGGAGAACAAGTATTTGATACACTGCCGATTTTGCAGGTTTGCCCACTTACAAAGCATGTAGAGGTCTGTAATTTTTATCATAGGTACTCTTCAACTGTGAGTGACGGAATCTAAAACAAAAATCCAGAAAATCACATTGTATGATTTTTAAGTAATTAATTTGCATTTTATTGCATGACATAAGTATTTGATACATCAGAAAAGCAGAACTTAATATTTGGTACAGAAACCTTTGTTTGCAATTACAGAGATCATACGTTTCCTGTAGTTCTTGACCAGGTTTGCACACACTGCAGCAGGGATTTTGGCCCACTCCTTCATACAGACCTTCTCCAGATCCTTCAGGTTTCGGGGCTGTCAATGGGCAATACGGACTTTCAGCTCCCTCCAAAGATTTTCTATTGGGTTCAGGTCTGGAGACTGGCTAGGCCACTCCAGGACCTTGAGATGCTTCTTACGGAGCCACTCCTTAGTTGCCCTGGCTGTGTGTTTCGGGTCGTTGTCATGCTGGAAGACCCAGCCACGACCCATCTTCAATGCTCTTACTGAGGGAAGGAGGTTGTTGGCCAAGATCTCGCGATACATGGCCCCATCCATCCTCCCCTCAATACGGTGCAGTCGTCCTGTCCCCTTTGCAGAAAAGCATCCCCAAAGAATGATGTTTCCACCTCCATGCTTCACTGTTGGGATGGTGTTCTTGGGGTTGTACTCATCCTTCTTCTTCCTCCAAACACGGCGAGTGGAGTTTAGATCAAAAAGCTCTATTTTTGTCTCATCAGACCACATGACCTTCTCCCATTCCTCCTCTGGATTATCCAGATGGTCATTGGCAAACTTCAGACGGGCCTGGACATGCGCTGGCTTGAGCAGGCGGACCTTGCGTGCGCTGCAGGATTTTAATCCATGACGGCGTAGTGTGTTACTAATGGTTTTCTTTGAGACTGTGGTCCCAGCTCTCTTCAGGTCATTGACCAGGTCCTGCCGTGTAGTTCCTCATGATCACTGATGCCCCACGAGGTGAGATCTTGCATGGTGTCCCAGACCGAGGGAGATTGACCGTCATCTTGAACTTCTTCCATTTTCTAATAATTGCGCCAACAGTTGTTGCCTTCTCACCAAGCTGCTTGCCTATTGTCCTGTAGCCCATCCCAGCCTTGTGCAGGTCTACAATTTTATCCCTGATGTCCTCACACAGCTCTCTGGTCTTGGCCATTGTGGAGAGGTTGGAGTCTGTTTGATTGAGTGTGTGGACAGGTGTCTTTTATACAGGTAACGAGTTCAAACAGGTGCAGTTAATACAGGTAATGAGTGGAGAACAGGAGGGCTTCTTAAAGAAAAACTAACAGGTCTGTGAGAGCCGGAATTCTTACTGGTTGGTAGGTGATCAAATACTTATATCATGCAATAAAATGCAAATTAATTATTTAAACATACATACAATGTGATTTTCTGGATTTTTGTTTTAGATTCCATCTCTCACAGTTGAAGTGTACCTATGATAAAAATTACAGACCTCTACATGCTTTGTAAGTAGGAAAACCTGCAAAATCGGCAGTGTATCAAATACTTGTTCTCCCCACTGTATATAGAGGTCATTTTTGGCCAAGAGGAGTGTGACTATTAATATCATTTAAACTTTTCGATTCATATATGCACTTTTTTTTCCCCACAAAAGTCACCAAGTGTCATACCATTCCAACAAAGTAAAAATTAAAAAACAGAAAATGCTATTTTTTTCAGTCAAAAGTGACCAAAGAGCACCCGAGGGTTAAAAGTCCTATCTATATAATGTAAAAGTGATATTATAGTTCTACTATTTGTGAAACTGGAGGCTAATATGAAGCAAAGTATTGATTTGAGTAACTTATCTGACGGTTTATAGTCATCATTCCCGTCTGCATGTGATTTCACTGAACCGCTCTTCTAGTCTCTATAAGCAGATAAAACTGTGGTACGATCATAAATGTCAGTAACGGAAGACAAGGCAGTTACAGTAAGAAATGCCTCATGTCCTCTCTGTCCTCTCTGAGTACAACACTTATCTGTTTCCTTCTGTCAAAGCCTCCCCTCTCTCCCCTGGCACACACACATGAAGGGAGAGCCCCACGCCACACACACACACACACACACCTCACACCAGAACAAACACACCTCAGCGAGCGGGTGTGTGTGTGAGAGAGACAAGTGAAAGAAAGAGCACTTATGTAATTGACAGCTTGTCAAACCACCACTTTGAATGCGTTTTAGAGAAGTTGCAAGAGGCCCTTTTATGGCAGAAAGGAGAAAGAAACAGAGAGAAGCATCTGAAAACATACCACAGAGAAAGAAATAATGGAACTTGATTTGCTGTAAATGACATGTGGAGTGTGTGTGTGCACGCGTCAGTGGGTGTGGGTGTGTGTGTCATGTTCGGAGTACTTGCATTGCCTTCCTGCACAGACTTAAAACTTCAAGCATTCAGTTATTGCTGGTAAGTCGTTCTCTGAAACCCAGATGGTTTAGTTCCTGTCAACAGCGGCCAGAGCAGCACTGGGGCAAAGGCCCTTCAGATGCACAAACACAGTGCTGTTATCTCAAACATCTGACAGAAACAATACAGCCGACAATTCGTTGATAAGTGCACTGTAAAAAATTACCTTTTAAAGTTGTAAATAATGATGGTTGGAGTATGTTTTACAGGAAAATACTATTGCAGTCTTTCTACTCAATTCAATGCGTTACTTGTTTTTCTTTGTGAAAAATGTGAGAAATGTTTCAAAGTAAATCCTGCACCAAATTCTTTTCAAATAGAAAAGAATCTGGAAATTTGAAACCTATAATTCAGTTTTTTTCATGTGGTTAATGCTAAGATGGCTTTAATCCTACCAGTGTTGTTTATTATAGTTTTATTAATATTTTGAATTAGCTTTAATTTTTATATTTTTAGTTTTCATGTTAATTTTAGTTTAATTTTTAGTCATTATAATTATGTGCTTTTGTCATTTTATTAGTTTTTTTTTTTTGTTGAATATTTTATTTTTTATTTCAGTTTTAGTTTTAATTTATTTCCAGTTAATTATTTTAGTCTCTCACCTTAAAGGGATAGTTCACCCAAAAAATAAAATATAGGCTGGTTCAATTTTGTTAAACTACACTCTAAAAAATGCTGGGTATTTTAACTCAAATTTGGTTCAAATATGGACAAACACAGTTGGCCTTGACCCAAATTTGGGTTGAAACAACCGAGCATTTTTAGTGTATTTTATAGTGTATTATTTTAGTAGTATTTCTACTGTATAATGTGTTAAATATGGATATTTTTCTCACACAAACCCATCGATTCACTTCAGATGGCCTTTATTATCCTGGAGCCGTGTGGAGCACTTTTCTAATGGATAGATGCACTTTTATGATGGATAGATGCGCTTTTATGATGGATAGATGCACTTTTATAATGGATAGATGCACTTTTATGATGTTAGATGCACTTTTATGATGGATAAATGCACTTTTATGATGTTAGATGCACTTTTATGATGGATAGATGCACTTTTATGATGTTAGATGCACTTTTATAATGGATAGATGCACTTTTATGATGGATAGATGCACTTTTATGATGTTAGATGCACTTTTATGATGGATAGATGCACTTTAATGATGGATAGATGCACTTTTATGATGTTAGATGCACTTTTATGATGGATAGATGCACTTTTATGATGGATAGATGCACTTTTATGATGTTAGATGCACTTTTATGATGGATAGATGCACTTTTATGATGGATAGATGCACAGTTATAATGAATAGATGCTCTTTTATGATGGATAGATGCACTTTTATGATGTTAGATGCACTTTTATGATAGATAGATGCACTTTTATGATGTTAGATGCACTTTTATGATGGATAGATGCACTTTTATGATGTTAGATGCACTTTTATAATGGATAGATGCACTTTTATGATGGATAGATGCACTTTTATGATGTTAGATGCACTTTTATAATGGATAGATGCACTTTTATGATGTTAGATGCACTTTTATGATGGATAGATGCACTTTTATAATGGATAGATGCACTTTTATGATGGATAGATGCACAGTTATAATGAATAGATGCTCTTTTATGATGGATAGATGCACTTTTATGATGTTAGATGCACTTTTATAATGAATAGATGCACTTTTATGATGGATAGATGCACTTTTATGATAGATAGATGCACTTTTATGATGTTAGATGCACTTTTATGATGGATAGATGCACTTTTATGATGATAGATGCACTTTTATGATGTTAGATGCACTTTTATGATGGATAGATGCACTTTTATAATGGATAGATGCACTTTTATGATGGATAGATGCACAGCTATAATGAATAGATGCTCTTTTATGATGGATAGATGCACTTTTATGATGTTAGATGCACTTTTATAATGGATAGATGCACTTTTATGATGGATAGATGCACTTTTATGATGTTAGATGCACTTTTATGATGGATAGATGCACTTTTATAATGGATAGATGCACTTTTATGATGGATAGATGCACAGTTATAATGAATAGATGCTCTTTTATGATGGATAGATGCACTTTTATGATGTTAGATGCACTTTTATAATGGAAAGATGCACTTTTATGATGGATAGATGCACTTTTATAATGGATAGATGCACTTTTATAATGGATAGATGCACTTTTATGATGGATAGATGCACTTTTATGATGATAGATGCACATTTATAATGGATGGATGCACTTTTATGATGATAGATGCACTTTTATGATGGATAGATGCACTGTTATAATGGATAGATGCACATTTATAATGGATGGATGCACTGTTATAATGGATAGATGCACTTTTATGATGGATAGATGCACTGTTATAATGGATAGATGCACTTTTATAATGGACAGATGCACTTTTATGATGGATAGATGCACTGTTATAATGGATAGATGCACTGTTATAATGGATAGATGCACTTTTATGTTAGATGCACTTTTATAATGGATCGATGCACTTTTATGATGTTAGATGCACTTTTATGATGGATAGATGCACTTTTATGATGGATAGATGCACTGTTATAATGAATAGATGCTCTTTTATGATGGATAGATGCACTGTTATAATGAATAGATGCTCTTTTACAATGGATAGATGCACTTTTATGATGTTAGATGCACTTTTATAATGGATAGATGCACTTTTATGATGGATAGATGCACTTTTATGATGTTAGATGCACTTTTATAATGGATAGATGCACTTTTATGATGGATAGATGAGCTTTTATAATGGATAGATGCACTTTTATGATGGATAGATGCACTTTTATGATGTTAGATGCACTTTTATAATGGATAGATGCACTTTTATGATGGATAGATGCACTTTTATGATGTTAGATGCACTTTTATAATGGATAGATGCACTTTTATGATGGATAGATGCACTTTTATAATGGATAGATGCACTTTTATGATGATAGATGCACTTTTAAAATGGATAGATGCAATGTTATAATGGATAGATGCACTTTTATAATGGATAGATGCACTTTTATAATGGATAGATGCACATTTATAATGGATGGATGCACTTTTATGATGGATAGATGCACTTTTATGATGGATAGATGCACTGTTATAATGGATAGATGCACTTTTATGATGGATAGATGCACTGTTATAATGGAGAGATGCACTGTTATAATGGAGAGATGCACTTTTATGATGGATAGATGCACTTTTATAATGGATAGATGCACTTTTATGATGGATAGATGCACTTTTATGATGAATAGATGCTCTTTTATGATGGATAGATGCACTTTTATGATGTTAGATGCACTTTTATAATGGATAGATGCACTTTTATGATGGATAGATGCACTTTTATGATGTTAGATGCACTTTTATAATGGATAGATGCACTTTTATAATGGATAGATGCACATTTATAATGGATGGATGCACTTTTATGATGGATAGATGCACTTTTGTGATGGATAGATGCACTGTTATAATGGATAGATGCACTTTTATGATGGATAGATGCACTGTTATAATGGATAGATGCACTTTTATAATGGATAGATGCACTGTTATAATGGATAGATGCACTTTTATGATGGATAGATGCACTGTTATAATGGATAGATGCACTTTTATAATGGATAGATGCACTGTTATAATGGATAGATGCACTTTTATAATGGATAGATGCACTGTTATAATGGAGAGATGCACTGTTATAATGGAGAGATGCACTTTTATGATGGATAGATGCACTTTTATGATGGATAGATGCACTTTTATGATGTTAGATGCACTTTTATGATGGATAGATGCACTTTTATAATGGATAGATGCACTGTTATAATGGATAGATGCACTTTTATGATGGATAGATGCACTTTTATGATGTTAGATGCACTTTTATGATGGATAGATGCACTTTTATAATGGATAGATGCACTGTTATAATGGATAGATGCACTTTTATGATGGATAGATGCACTTTTATAATGGATATATGCACTTTTATGATGGATAGATGCACTTTTATGATGTTAGATGCACTTTTATGATAGATAGATGCACTTTTATAATGGATAGATGCACTTTTATGATGGATAGATGCACTTTTATAATGGATAGATACACTTTTATAATGGATAGATGCACTTTTATGATGGATAGATGCACATTTATAATGGATGGACGCACTTTTATAATGGATAGATGCACTTTTATGATGGATAGATGTACTGTTATAATGGAGAGATGCACTGTTATAATGGATAGATGCACTTTTATGATGGATAGATGCACTTTTATGATGGATAGATGCACTGTTATAATGGATAGATGCACTTTTATGATGGATAGATGCACTTTTATGATGGATAGATGCACTTTTATGATGTTAGATGCACTTTTATAATGGATGGATGCACTTTTATGATGATGGATGCACTTTTATGATGGATAGATGCACTTTTATGATGGATAGATGCACTGTTATAATGGATAGATGCACTTTTATAATGGATAGATGCACTTTTATGATGGATAGATGCACATTTATAATGGATGGATGCACTTTTATAATGGATAGATGCACTTTTATGATGGATAGATGCACTGTTATAATGGAGAGATGCACTGTTATAATGGAGAGATGCACTTTTGTGATGGATAGATGCACTTTTATGATGGATAGATGCACTTTTATAATGGATAGATGCACTTTTATGATGGATAGATGCACTGTTATAATGGATAGATGCACTTTTATGATGGATAGATGCACTTTTATGATGGATAGATGCACTTTTATAATGGATAGATGCACTTTTATGATGGATAGATGCACTTTTATAATGGATAGATGCACTTTAATGATGGATAGATGCACTGTTATAATGTATGTATGCACTGTTATAATGGATGGATGCACTTTTATGATGGATAGATGCACTTTTATGATGGATGGATGCACTTTTATGATGGATAGATGCACTTTTATGATGTTAGATGCACTTTAATAATGGATGGATGCACTTTTATGATGGATGGATGCACTTTTATGATGGATAGATGCACTTTTATGATGTTAGATGCACTTTTATGATGGATAGATGCACTTTTATAATGGATAGATGCACTTTTATGATGGATAGATGCACTGTTATAATGGATAGATACACTTTTATAATGGATAGATTTACTTTTATAATGGATAGATGCACTTTTATGATGGATAGATGCACATTTATAATGGATGGATGCGCTTTTATGATGGATAGATGCACTTTTATGATGGATAGATGCACTGTTATAATGGATAGATGCACTTTTATAATGGATAGATGCACTGTTATAATGGATAGATGCACTGTTATAATGGATAGATGCACTTTTTTGATGTTAGATGCACTTTTATGATGGATAGATGCACTTTTATGGACTTCAAAACAGAAACAGCCATTCACTGCCATTATAAAGCTTGGAAGATCCAGGACATTTTTTTAATATAACTCTGATTGTATTTGTCTGAAAGAAGACAATTTATTGCCAATGCAACATTTCTGATTTTCGCTTAAAGTTTTTCAACTAATATTTATATTTAATTTTATTTCCGCTTGTGAAGCATGATTAAACCTGCAGCGTTGCTCACCTGTGGAAAGCTTTTAACTTGTAATTTCGCCACACCTGTTGTTGCAATTTTAAAAAGAACATCAAAGAAAACCGATTTTAAACTACAAGATCCAAAAATGAATGATTCCTTATTATTAATTTCATACATTTGTTTGATGTTGCTCTATTAATGTAATTAACCGGCCTCTTACAGATAAACGTGTGTGTAATTTGAGTAATACTGAAAGGACAAGATTCCTGGGCGATTGGCCAGACGGGCAGCTTTCATCTGGCTCCTGCTGATTATCCATCAATCATGCTGTCGTTTTATATCTCTGACTACAAGAGAATTGAAAGTGCAAGCGGACACCGTCTCTTCCAGAGAACCCGAGAAGTCTGGAAAAGCAACATTCAATGATTCAACACAAATCATATCTCTGTCACTGTCTCATCTTACTGTCGCTTTAAGAGCAACACAGTGGAACGTCCAATTAAACTTTTTGGTAGTACTTTACAGTTTTTGTAAATGCAAATATTAGTTAATGCATTGGCAATCAACCACAGTATTTATTAATCTGGAAACATTCTGATCCCTCTCTTTGTGTATTTATATATGGTTATGCATGTTAGGACACATTCTGAAACATTATCCCATTAATATACATTTAAATGTCACAACATGACTTGTACAACTCCATATGGCCTTTGCCCCCAAAACCAAACGGGTCAGAAACTGGCAGGTCACATTACTGATGCGTGTGTGGTTGAGCGTACAAAGGCTGGTTAAAGGCCAGTAACAGTAGGTTAGTAACAGAGGTTAGTGACAGAGGTTAGTGGCAGAGGTTAGTAACAGAGGTTAGTGACAGAGGTTAGTGGCAGAGGTTAGTGACAGAGGTTAGTGACAGAGGTTAGTGACAGAGGTTAGTGACAGAGGTTAGTTAGTGGCAGAGGTTAGTGACAGAGGTTAGTGACAGAGGTTAGTTAGTGGCAAAGGTTAGTGACAGAGGTTAGTGACAGAGGTTAGTGGCAGAGGTTAGTGACAGAGGTTAGTGACAGAGGTTAGTGGCAGAGGTTAGTGACAGAGGTTAGTTAGTGACAGAGGTTAGTGACAGAGGTTAGTGACAGAGGTTAGTGGCAGAGGTTAGTGACAGAGGTTAGTGGCAGAGGTTAGTGGCAGAGGTTAGTGACAGAGGTTAGTGACAAAGGTTAGTGGTAGAGGTTAGTGACAGAGGTTAGTGACAGAGGTTAGTGGCAGAGGTTAGTGACAGAGGTTAGTTAGTGACAGAGGTTAGTGGCAGAGGTTAGTGACAGGTTAGTTAGTGGCAGAGGTTAGTGACAGAGGTTAGTAACAGAGGTTAGTGACAGAGGTTAGTAACAGAGGTTAGTGGCAGAGGTTAGTGGTAGAGGTTAGTGACAGAGGTTAGTGACAGAGGTTAGTGACAGAGGTTAGTGGCAGAGGTTAGTGACAGAGGTTAGTGGCAGAGGTTAGTGACAGATGTTAGTGACAGAGGTTAGTGGCAGAGGTTAGTGACAGAGGTTAGTTAGTGACAGAGGTTAGTGGCAGAGGTTAGTGACAGGTTAGTTAGTGACAGAGGTTAGTAACAGAGGTTAGTGACAGAGGTTAGTGACAGAGGTTAGTGGCAGAGGTTAGTGACAGAGGTTAGTGACAGAGGTTAGTTAGTGGCAGAGGTTAGTGACAGAGGTTAGTAACAGAGGTTAGTGACAGAGGTTAGTGTCAGAGGTTAGTTAGTGGCAGAGGTTAGTGACAGAGGTTAGTGTCAGAGGTTAGTTAGTGGCAAAGGTTAGTGACAGAGGTTAGTGACAGAGGTTAGTGGCAGAGGTTAGTGACAGAGGTTAGTTAGTGACAGAGGTTAGTGACAGAGGTTAGTGGCAGAGGTTAGTGACAGAGGTTAGTGGCAGAGGTTAGTGGCAGAGGTTAGTGACAGAGGTTAGTGACAAAGGTTAGTGGCAGAGGTTAGTGACAGAGGTTAGTGACAGAGGTTAATGGCAGAGGTTAGTGACAGAGGTTAGTTAGTGACAGAGGTTAGTGGCAGAGGTTAGTGACAGGTTAGTTAGTGGCAGAGGTTAGTGACAGAGGTTAGTAACAGAGGTTAGTGACAGAGGTTAGTAACAGAGGTTAGTGGCAGAGGTTAGTGGCAGAGGTTAGTGACAGAGGTTAGTGACAGAGGTTAGTGACAGAGGTTAGTGGCAGAGGTTAGTGACAGAGGTTAGTGACAGAGGTTAGTGGCAGAGGTTAGTGACAGAGGTTAGTTAGTGACAGAGGTTAGTGGCAGAGGTTAGTGGCAGAGGTTAGTGACAGAGGTTAGTGACAGAGGTTAGTGACAGAGGTTAGTGGCAGAGGTTAGTGACAGAGGTTAGTGACAGAGGTTAGTGGCAGAGGTTAGTGACAGAGGTTAGTTAGTGACAGAGGTTAGTGGCAGAGGTTAGTGACAGGTTAGTTAGTGACAGAGGTTAGTAACAGAGGTTAGTGACAGAGGTTAGTGACAGAGGTTAGTGGCAGAGGTTAGTGACAGAGGTTAGTGACAGAGGTTAGTTAGTGGCAGAGGTTAGTGACAGAGGTTAGTAACAGAGGTTAGTGACAGAGGTTAGTGTCAGAGGTTAGTTAGTGGCAGAGGTTAGTGGCAGAGGTTAGTGACAGAGGTTAGTGACAGAGGTTAGTGGCAGAGGTTAGTGACAGAGGTTAGTGACAGAGGTTAGTTAGTGGCAGAGGTTAGTGACAGAGGTTAGTGACAGAGGTTAGTGGCAGAGGTTAGTGACAGAGGTTAGTGACAGAGGTTAGTGACAGAGGTTAGTTAGTGGCAAAGGTTAGTGACAGAGGTTAGTGACAGAGGTTAGTGGCAGAGGTTAGTGACAGAGGTTAGTGACAGAGGTTAGTGGCAGAGGTTAGTGACAGAGGTTAGTTAGTGGCAGAGGTTAGTGGCAGAGGTTAGTGACAGAGGTTAGTGACAGAGGTTAGTGGCAGAGGTTAGTGACAGGTTAGTTAGTGGCAGAGGTTAGTGACAGAGGTTAGTAACAGAGGTTAGTGACAGAGGTTAGTGACAGAGGTTAGTGGCAGAGGTTAGTGGCAGAGGTTAGTGACAGAGGTTAGTGACAGAGGTTAGTTAGTGGCAGAGGTTAGTGACAGAGGTTAGTAACAGAGGTTAGTGACAGAGGTTAGTGACAGAGGTTAGTTAGTGGCAGAGGTTAGTGGCAGAGGTTAGTGACAGAGGTTAGTGACAGAGGTTAGTGGCAGAGGTTAGTGACAGAGGTTAGTTAGTGGCAGAGATTAGTGACAGAGGTTAGTGACAGAGGTTAGTGGCAGAGGTTAGTGACAGAGGTTAGTGACAGAGGTTAGTGGCAGAGGTTAGTGACAGAGGTTAGTGGCAGAGGTTAGTGACAGAGGTTAGTGACAGAGGTTAGTGACAGAGGTTAGTGACAGAGGTTAGTGGCAGAGGTTAGTGACAGAGGTTAGTGGCAGAGGTTAGTGACAGAGGTTAGTGACAGAGGTTAGTGACAGAGGTTAGTGGCAGAGGTTAGTGACAGAGGTTAGTGACAGAGGTTAGTGACAGAGGTTAGTGACAGAGGTTAGTGGCAGAGGTTAGTGGCAGAGGTTAGTGACAGAGGTTAGTGACAGAGGTTAGTGACAGAGGTTAGTGGCAGAGGTTAGTGACAGAGGTTAGTGGCAGAGGTTAGTGACAGAGGTTAGTGACAGAGGTTAGTGACAGAGGTTAGTGACAGAGGTTAGTGGCAGAGGTTAGTGACAGAGGTTAGTGGCAGAGGTTAGTGGCAGAGGTTAGTGACAGAGGTTAGTGACAGAGGTTAGTGGCAGAGGTTAGTGGCAGAGGTTAGTGACAGAGGTTAGTGGCAGAGGTTAGTGACAGAGGTTAGTGGCAGAGGTTAGTGACAGAGGTTAGTGGCAGAGGTTAGTGACAGAGGTTAGTGACAGTGGTTAGTGACAGAGGTTAGTGACAGAGGTTAGTGACAGTGGTTAGTGACAGAGGTTAGTGGCAGAGGTTAGTGACAGAGGTTCCCTCTGAAGAGGAAAAAATTTACTTCACAACATTCCAAAGCATAATATTGTACTTTATACTGCACTAGGTTTCATATTAAATATAATTTAATACTTAATTAGCCTACATTAAAAATGTAGTACTTTCTTACTTTTACTCGTCAAAGTAATTCAAAGTTTTACTTGAGTACAAGTAAGAAAGTACTACATTTTTAATATAAGTATTTAAAGGTAAAAAACAAACAAACTTTTATTCATGAAACGTAGTGCAGTAAAAAGTATGCTTTGGAAAGTTGTGAAGTAAAATTTTTCCAAAGAAAAACACTGATAAAGTACATATACTTGAAAAATGTACTTGAGTAGAAAGTAAAAAATACTTCACTACTGTCCGCCTCTGGACATGTGAAATGAATGTGGGAAAAACTAAATACTCTGAACGCCAAGTGGATTTACACAAACTGAGAAAGTCAGAAAGCGTTAGGTTGTGCCCGCTCTCCCCTACGTTTATCATGGCGTGAGAAGGTCACATAAACCACGTGAAATCCGACTGAATCAGACTGAAACGGATTTGAATAGGATTTCAAATGTAGCTCGAAATGAATTTGTAAAAATGCATTTCATGTGCATTGGCACCTGATTGTTGCACCTCATCACCAGCAGAACGAATCTGTTCACAGTGGCCTTTAATATACTGTACATAGAGACTGCATGGATACGACTGATATACACAAACAACTACAAACATTTACTCCTCCTACATTTCCAGAGAAAGAGTTTTACCTTGTAACAAGACTTCCACATAAGAGACATTTCTGTGTAACAGCGGCCCTCATCATTAGAGATGATTTTTGTATGTCAGTGATCTGTGTTGTGACCAGGAAGTAACTGGACCATGAAGCAATAATCATACCTCTGATCGATTGCTCCTGTCTGCCTCCTGTTTGTCCTTCTGACTGCTGTGCTCGCGTGTGCTTTGCTTGCTTTTGAATCTTTATTTGATATCATTCCCTGTTGTTTACACTGCTAAATATAATTTACCCATCACCATATATTGTCTAATATTGCCTACCACATTAAATCTGACACCGCTAGCTTTTAATCTAAATCACTATCACGCGTTAGCATTTCGCTAGCCTGCTAGCTTGCCATCTCTGCACTCGGGTCTCTTGTTTTCTGAGTTTATTAAACAACTGTGGTAAGTTGGATTAATCAACAAATACGGTAAGCCATGTCTTCTTCTCCTGTCATTGTCACTTGCACTGCATGTTTCATGTTTAGTATATCTTTCTCCGTTGGCGAACAGGGCTTCACATGTGATAAATGTAAGGAGATAGTCAGGCTGACGGAGAAGATTTCAGAATTAGAGACACGCATCCAGACTTTATTTGAGAGTAGTGAGAATGTATACAATTGGAAAAGCTTTTGGGGCAGACCTGACCTGTTGAAAAAAGATGGTATTCATCCTTCCTGGGATGGTGCCGCTCTTCTCTCTAGTAATTTGGCACATAGTCTTAGAGTTAAACATTGACTAACTGGGGCCCAGGTCAGGAAGCAGACGGACTGGCTTACCCGACCGCCTGCTAGCTGTCTCACGTCACAGAAGTCAGATAAATCCCAGCACATAGAGACTCTTTCACCTAGATATTATCACATAGAGACTGTGTCTGTTCCCAGAATTAGTAAATACAAAAAACCATCAAAACCATTCAACGGTAAAAATTTAATTGATGTCCAACAAATAAACAACAGATATAATACAGATGATCAAATGATAAAGCTCGGGCTGCTGAATATTCGATCCCTTTCCTCAAAAGCGCTTATTGTTAATGATATGATTACAGATCATAACCTAGATGTGCTGTGTTTGACAGAAACCTGGCTAAAACCTGACGATTACATTACTTTAAATGAGTCCACCCCCCAAGATTATTGTTATAAACACGAGCCGCGTCTTAAAGGTAAAGGGGGAGGTGTTGCTGTAATTTATAATAATATCTTCGGTATTACTCAGAAGTCTAGTTTCAAATATAATTCCTTTAAAGTTTTGGTGCTTTATGTAACGATATGTAGTGAAATTGATAAATCCCGTTTGACATTTGTGCTGGCTACTGTATACAGGCCACCAGGGCACCATACAGACTTTACCAGAGGATTTGCTGATTTTCTATCAGAGTTAGTACTGGCTGCAGATAAAGTCCTAATTGTTGGTGATTTTAATATCCATGTAGACAATGAAAAAGACGCATTGGGATTGGCATTTAGAGACATTCTAAACTCTATTGGAGTAAGGCAACACGTGTCAGGACCCACTCATCGCCGTAATCATACGTTAGACCTAATACTGTCACATGGAATAAATGTTGATACTATTGAAATTCTGCAACAGAGCGATGACATCTCAGATCATTACCTAGTATCATGTACACTTAATTTAGCAAAGGCTGCAAAGCCGTCCCCTCGCTTCAAATATGGCAGGACTATCACTGCTGCGACTAAAGATTTCTTTGTAAATAATCTTCCTCATCAGTTTCATCTCCTCAGCATCCCAGATAGCCTAGAGGAACTCGATGTTGCAACAGAAACTATTGACTCTCTCTTTTCCAGCACTTTAGACACAGTTGCTCCCCGGCGCTTAAAGAAGATTAAAGAAAATAGTCCAACGCCGTGGTACAACGAGCACACCCGGGCCCTTAAAACAGCAGCCAGAAAAATGGAGCACAGCTGGAAGAAAACAAAACTAGAAGTTTTTCGCATTTCGTGGAAAGAGAGCATGATTGCATACAGAAAGGCCCTAAAAACTGCTAGATCTGCTTATTTCTCGACTCTCTTAGAAGAAAACAAACACAACCCTAGGTATTTATTCGATACAGTGGCTAAATTAACCAAAGATAAAGCTTCACCTTCTGATGTTTGTAAACAGCACAGCAGTAATGACTTTATGAACTTCTTTACTTGTAAGATTGATAATATTAGGAAAAAAAATGATAACCATGCAGCCGTCTACTACAGTATCACATCAGACAGTGCATTGTAGTGTCACTGAGGAAAAATTACATTCATTCACTGCTATAGGAGAAGAAGAATTGGCTAAACTCGATAAATCATCAAAATCAACAACATGTATGCTCGACCCTATACCGACTAAACTACTAAAAGAGATGCTTCCAGAGGTCATAGATCCTCTTCTTAATATCATTAATTCATCCTTGACATTAGGATATGTACCAAAAACTTTTAAGTTGGCTATTATTAAACCGCTTATTAAAAAACCGCAACTTGATCCTACAGAATTAGTCAATTACAGGCCAATCTCAAATCTACCCTTTCTGTCAAAAATACTAGAAAAGGCAGTGTCCTCACAATTATGCTCCTTTTTAGAAAGAAATGGTATCTGTGAGGATTTCCAGTCAGGATTTAGACCGTATCATAGTACTGAGACTGCTCTCATCAGAGTTACAAATGATTTACTCTTATCATCCGATCGTGGTTGTATCTCTCTGTTAGTGTTACTCGATCTTAGCGCTGCATTCGATACTATCGACCACAACATTATTTTGAATAGACTCGAAAATTATGTTGGCATTAGTGGAATTGCGTTGGCATGGTTTAAATCATACTTATCTAACCGTTATCAGTTTGTAGCAGTAAATGAAGAGATGTCACACCGAACACAAGTTCAGTATGGAGTACCGAGTAATTTCCTGCAACTTAATTCAGAAAAAACTGAATTTTTAATCATTGGACAAAAAAACTCCACAAGTAGTAACCTAGAATACTGTCTAACACTCGATGGCTGCTCTGTCAAGTCCTCGTCGTCAGTTAGGAACCTGGGTGTGCTCTTTGATATCAATCTCTCATTTGAAAGCCACGTTTCTAGCATCTGTAAAACTGCATTCTACCATCTTAAAAATATATCTAAATTACGGCACATGCTTTCAATGCAAAATGCTGAACAGTTAGTTCATGTGTTCATGACCTCAAGGCTAGATTATTGTAATGCTCTACTGGGTGGTTGCCCTGCTCGCTTAATAAATAAACTGCAGCTTGTCCAAAACACAGCAGCTCGAGTTCTTACTAGAACCAGGAAGTATGACCATATTAGCCCGGTTCTGGCAACACTGCATTGGCTCCCTATTAAACATCGTATACATTTTAAAATCTTGCTGATTACTTACAAAGCACTAAATGGTTTAGCTCCCCAGTACTTGAGCGAGCTCTTAACGCATTATACTCCATCACGTCTATTGCGATCTCAAAACTCTGGCCAGTTGATAATACCTGGAATATCAAAATCAACTGCAGGCGGTCGATCCTTTTCCTATTTAGCACCTAAACTCTGGAACAGTCTTCCTAGCATTGTTCGGGAAGCAGACACACTCTGTCAGTTTAAATCTAGACTAAAAACACATCTCTTTACTATGGCATAAACATAAAACATTTTTAATTTCTATTATTCAAATCAGTTAAATGATTGTTTTAGGCTGCATTAACTAGGTCAGCCGGAACCGGGAACACTTCCCATAACACCTGATGTACTCGTTACATCATAAGAAGAATGGCATCTACGCTAATGTTAGTCTCTCTGTTTATCCCGAGGTTTACTGCAGTCGGCCGGATCCGGGCCGTATCCGGACCAGATGGTGGACCTTAGCCTGGACATGACGACCATATCCCTGAAGTGTCTGTAGAGACAATAGTCTCAATTAAACTCCCCCCTGTAAATGCTGCATCGACACGACATCCTCATTAAACCCGTCCCCGGCGTGACGACTCCAATCTTTCGAATAATCCTACGAATATCTATTGATCTAATATGACTTCTGACCTGTAATGTTGCCAGAATCATAATCATACACTATTTGTTCGTCGGCCAGAGGAGAACTGGCACCCCGACTGAGCCTGGTTTCTCCCAAGGTTTTTTTCTCCATTCTGGCCCTGAAGGAGTTTTGGTTCCTTGCCACCGTCGCCTTTGGCTTTTGGCTTGCTCAGTTGGGGACACTTAAATTTCAACTATATTACTGATCTGCCCGCATTGACACTATATGATAATTCAAATGAGCTGATGACATCACCGTTTTCTCCAGAGCGGCTGTACAGCCGAATCAAATTCTGTTGCATTATTTTCCTGTTACCACTGTGAAGCTGCTTTGAAACAATTGGCATTGTAAAAAGCGCTATATAAATAAAGGTGATTTGATTTGATGATACCTGCACGGCATTTAATGTTTGATCTTTTCTTTTAAAGGTTTGGACGTGCCCCGGTCTATCAGATGGACAACATCGTTCTGTTTTACTCATAACAGATTACTCATCAACTTACACTCCTTTTGCCAATCAGATCCTGTGACTAACCGCTGCAACAGTCATGTTTCTCAGTCTGCTGTGTCATTTATGTTTAGATCGTATTTTTAATAGACCTTGGGTTTTTCTGGCTGAAATATTTGTGGCATAACAGCAAAATAGGAAGTAGGCCTGTTCTTTTCTCATATGAAACAAAAGATTGCCAGTGTGACAGAGTCCAGTCAGCCGCTTCTGATTTGTGTTTCTGATCACCTGATGCCTGTAGGACAAGCTTTACCTCCTGGAGAGGGTTATTATCATTAACTACAGCTATTACAAACATTACTGTTCATCGAAATAAAGACGACATAAAATAAAAGGGTTTCACTTTATTTTGATGGTCCCTTTAACGTTGCACCGACATGTCTACTAACTCTCATTAGAGTATTAGTAGAGCATTAGTAGATTGGTAGGGTTAGGGTTAGACATGTTGTTGCAAAGTTACTTATAGTCAGTAAAATGTTCAAAAGGGACCATCAAAATAAAGTGTTATCAATATAAATATAAGCTGAAAAAAAAGAGGAAATGTTGCCTTGGCAAGAAACAGAAATACGTATAAATAGAAATACTAATAAAAATTTTTTAAAAAATGAATAAAATGACAAAAGCACATAACGAAATGACTAAAAATTAAACTAAAATTGACTAAAATATAAAAATAAAAGCTAATTCAAAATATTAATAAACCTAAAATAGCACTGCATATGCTAAAATGTTTTGTAAGAAATATCAGGTAGTGCGTTTAACAGGCAGTGATCAATGCTTTTCCAGCTTATCTCAAGATCATGAGAGTTTTGAGTGGCAGGAGTGGATGAACTATAGCATATGATCTGCGGAAAATACCACTCATATTTAGACACTTTAAGGGTTAGGGTTTTCCATGAAAGAGTGTACATGGTCTGCAACAATGCTTAGGTAGGTGGTACGTGTCAAAGTAACATCCACATGGATGGCAGGACCCAAGGTTTCCCAGCAGAACATTGCCCAAAGCATCACACTGCCTCCGCCGGCTTGCCTTCTTCCCATAGTGCATCCTGGTGCCATGTGTTCCCCAGGTAAGCCACACACACGCACCCGGCCATCCACGTGATGTAAAAGAACACGTGATTCATCAGACCAGGCCACCTTCTTCCATTGCTCCGTGGTCCAGTTCTGATGCTCACGTGCCACTGTTGGTGCTTTCGGCGGTGGACAGGGGTCAGCATGGGCACCCTGACTGGTCTGCGGCTATGCAGCCCCATACGCAACAAACTGCGATGCACTGTGTATTCTGACACCTTTCTATCAGAACCAGCATTAACTTCTTGAGCAATTTGAGCTCCAGTAGCTCGTCTGTTTGATCGGACCACACGGGCCAGCCTTCGCTCCCCACATGCATCAATGAGCCTTGGTCACCCATGACCCTGTCTCCGGTTCACCACTGTTCCTTCCTTGGAGCACTTTTGATAGATACTGACCACTGCAGACCGGGAACACCCCACAAGAGCTGCAGTTTTGGAGATGCTCTGACCCAGTCGTCTAGCCGTCACACTTTGGCCCTTGTCAAACTCGCTCAAATCCTTACGCTTGCCCATTTTTTCCTGCTTCTAACACATCAACTTTGAGAACAAAATGTTCACTTGCTGCCTAATATATCCCACCCACTAACAGGTGCCATGATGAAGAGATAATCGGTGTTATTCACGTCATAATGTTATGCCTGATCAGTGTATAATTAGGCTATACACCAGTTGTTGCTCTTTAATATTTGAATATCAATTAATGACATTATTTTTTATGGTCTTGGATCAAGTACCTATGAAGTCCACATGGCAGTGTAAGAAAACTCAACTAACACTCTCTTATCTTTCACATGTTTGGTGCATTAGTGCACACTACAGGTCAGAGGATGTTACTGAACACTTACACTGAGTGTGCACACTAGCTTCAACCTTTCTTTACATGTAGTGTGTGAACAGTATTTTTATTGCAAGAAAATAAACAACACTGCATTATAATGCAATAAAATAAAAGGAAAATGAAGAGAATAGCGCCTCAATCAGAAAGAAAAAAATCTTCATAATTCTTATTATCAATGAATTGAAGGATTTTACAATAAGAGGAATCTCAGCAAGAAAGACAAGGCAAAATCTTGAGAAATTTGTTTTTGTGAATAAAACATTTACAGTGCAACACAAAGAAATAGTATGTGAACAGTAGCATGTTTCAAATCACGTCACATGACCTCATTAGGGTGCATATAATCCGTCACTATTCAATAATTGGCTTAAAACGTTCAAAATGTATATTTTACATAAACTGGTGCGTTCCAAACGTGTTGTTGTGTAGTGTGGCGCCATCCACTGGATAATAAGAGTCATTACTTCCTGTGGGAAAACTGATCAAGTTCAAGTCATCCCATAATTTCTTTGAATAGCCTAACTATTTCCTAATGATAGAGATCTGTTATCATCAAACCTACTTATTTGACTGTTTTTCTGAACTATTTACATTAAGATGTCTTTGCACATTCTGTGTTTATTTCGTCTGTTTGCCTGTCATGTCAATCATGTAATCATTAATGCAATCGTCATCATCTCTCACACGTCAGCATCAGAGGAAATATAATATAACATAATATAATATAAAATAATATAATATAATATAATATAATAGTTAGGGCTGTCAAACGATTAATCACTATTAATCGCATCCAAAATAAAAGTTTGTGTTTACATAATGTATGTGTGTGTACTGTGTATAATTATTATGTATATATATATATATTTAAGAAATATTTGCATGTATATACTAATATATATATATAATTTATATTATATATAAATATAAATATTAGCATAACTTTCACAGACATCTGATTGACAGATCATAATTGACTGTAGTGGCGTTTCTTTCACGATATGAATCGGGGGGGAAATCTTTAAAAATTAACAAATCACTTTAGAACTATGGAAATTACTAGTGACTATTAAAATGATAATTGTTGTCCTTTCTCTATTATTTAATCAGATGACATGGAAGAGTATGAAGTAAACGTGATGTGTTTGTTTCCATTGGTAATTATGGAGTCTCTTAGATGATTTACATTGGCTACACTAGTTTTTAATACTAAAAGAATAAAAGACTTTGATAATAATATATCAAAACACTAATCTGATCACAATATTCGATTCACTTGTATAAATTAAAAACTTGATCACTGAATGCGGTAGAGTTTATGGCTGTGTTTAATAACCTAGAGACCTGCCTATTTAGACACGTTTCTGGAGATCATATATGCGCGCGGCCGCTGCCCCGGAGCGCGCCCACGATGATTCGGTAGGTGTCACACTGTTGCAGAAGCAGATCGAGCAGCTGTTGACGGGAGCGCGCCACGTGCACGGCTGAGCTGCAGGTTCTGTCGGGATCCTTCAGGAGTTTAGACGTCATGGCGAAAAAGAGCTTTTCCAGCAGAAAGTCTTTGAGGAGCTTGTTTTCTAAAAGTGAAGCGAATCTCAAAGAGTCAGTGGAGAAAGAGGACAGCGGGAAAGGGACGCTCAAATTCTTTAAATGGAAGAAAAAGAAGAAAACGGAGAGTTCAGAGGAGGTTGCGAGGTAAAACCATCCATTAACCATATTAGGGTTTTGTGTTGTTTGTTTGTTTTGCATGTGCCTGCCTTGAGTTGTCTGTCATCTATATATCAGTGAAGAATGTATAAACCATAAACAGAATAAACGTAACTCTGTTACAGATGGTTAGGTTACTCTGTCTAATAGAATTGAAACGTAAGTAATGCCAATTGACATGTTTGTTGACTTTTTTTTCATTGGGAGACTATATGTTTTCAGTGTTTAATTCTACTCTTAGAGCCATATTGAGATCCCAATATCTCTGAAATTGAACCATATTGAGCCTTAAAAATATGGAGACCAAATGAAAAGTTTGTAAATAACCAGAATCTAAAAGGATATTGAGATATCTTTAATATTTCTTGAGTTACAGGCATGCAAACTTGGGGCAAAGAAACACAAGAAGTGCTTTTCCCCCATGTTTGAACTGTCACCATTGGCATATAATGCAACAAAGATTGCTAAAGTTAATACCTTTTACTAATAGACCTACCAATCTCTGTGTGAAAATAAAATAATGTTGCTGCCATCTTTCTAAAGTAATTTTTACACCCCCCAATATACATCCATGGCATTTAATAATTTGGCTTTCATCACTATTTGTGTTTATCTTACTTCAGAAACAAATATTTCTGAATTTTGGTTGATCTGACATGGAACGACCCATGGGGAGGCTGGGAAGGAATTGTCCCATATTGTTCCTAATAGGCCAATGAGACTAAGAACCCATTGAACATCTTATAAAAACCATTAAGTGAGTTTATCGAGGTCAGAGCACATCCATGATCTTTAGACCTTATTGTGGGGACAAATTGTGAATGGTGAAGAAATGAAATTATGTACTGCAAGTGACTGGAGATTTTAAGGCCTAAATGGGAAATTTCACAAGCCGCTACATTTGAAAAACTTTGGGTGTTTATTTGGGACATTGCTGAGCTCAAACCATGCACCTTTTTATGCATTGGACTTTGACATCTTGGCTCTGTCCACTCCTTTCTGTTTGAACTTGCTCATCCGTGTCTCAGCTGGTGGATGTGCTCAGAAATAGGTCAATAGTAATATTGTTGCTTTATGGGCCATTTTAGTCATATAAGTTTAACTCATAGTCATATAATGAGTGTAATCGTTCCATAATTTACAATGGGTGGTAGAAAGTTGGTGATTTACAGATTTTACAAATTATGCAGTGACACTTATATTAGATATTTGTTAATCTATTGATCTGAGTAATTGGGCTTAATGTGAGTTAATGGGTGAGTTAATCATGTAAAATGATCAGTCACTTTAATTGCAACCCCAAAGGGCCTAATACTTTGAACATTAACACAGTTTAGCGCTCAATTAAAACCCTTTTGTAGTAAAATACTGTAGGTCATTTGTACGGTTGGTCACAAACGTTCGTCCCTGCAGTAAACTGACATGTGACAGTTCTTCAGAACCTGTCTGTTAATACAGACTGTGTTTGCTCGACACAATACGTTGTGATGTCTTAATCAAACACTGTTCGCCATGTGTCTCTATTCCCAAATAAACCGTGACACAAAGGCAAACAAGCTGTGTGCTCACAGTGAGAGGAGTGCGCTTAAAACCCCCAAACCTGTTGCTCGTGTCGACAGACTCAGAACGTAGTGTATAATCATCTTATAGTAGAAAAACAATGTGTAGTCTGTGATATATGGGCCAACAGAAAGATCCTTTGTGTTTGTGAGTTAAGAAACCAAATGCAGATATGGCTCACAACTAGCAGAGTGAAACACTTCTGAGTGAAACACTGAGTGAAACACTTCTGAGTGAAACACTGAGTGAAACACTTCTGAATGAAACACTGAGTGAAACACTTCTGAGTGAAACACTGAGTGAAACACTTCTGAGTGAAACACTGAGTGAAACACTTCTGAATGAAACACTGACTGAAACACTTCTGAATGAAACACTGACTGAAACACTTCTGAGTGAAACACTGAGTGAAACACTTCTGAATGAAACACTGAGTGAAACACTTCTGAGTGAAACACTGAGTGAAACACTGAGTGAAACACTTCTGAATGAAACACTGAGTGAAACACTTCTGAGTGAAACACTGAGTGAAACACTTCTGAGTGAAACACTGAGTGAAACACTGAGTGAAACACTTCTGAATGAAACACTGAGTGAAACACGTCTGAGTGAAACACGTCTGAGTGAAACACTTCTGCGTGAAACACTGAGTGAAAGATCCTTTGTTATTAAGATTCTGTTGCATTATTTTTCTGAGTGAAACACTTCTGAGTGAAATGAAACACTTCTGAGTGAAACACTGAGTGAAATGAAACACTTCTGAGTGAAACACTGAGTGAAACACCTCTGAGTGAAACACCTCTGAGTGAAACACCTCTGAGTGAAACACTTCTGAGTGAAACACTTCTGAGTGAAACACCTCTGAGTGAAACACTTCTGAGTGAAACACTGAGTGAAACACTTCTGAATGAAACACTGAGTGAAACACTGAGTGAAACACTGAGTGAAACACTGAGTGAAACACTGAGTGAAACACTGAGTGAAACACTGAGTGAAACACTGAGTGAAACACTGAGTGAAACACTTCTGAGTGAAACACTGAGTGAAACACTTCTGAATGAAACACTGAGTGAAACACGTCTGAGTGAAACACTGAGTGAAAGATCCTTTGTTATTAAGATTCTGTTGCATTATTTTTCTGAGTGAAACACTTCTGAGTGAAATGAAACACTTCTGAGTGAAACACTGAGTGAAATGAAACACTTCTGAGTGAAACACTGAGTGAAACACTTCTGAGTGAAAACCTCTGAGTGAAACACTGAGTGAAACACTTCTGAGTGAAAACCTCTGAGTGAAACACTGAGTGAAACACTTCTGAGTGAAACACCTCTGAGTGAAACACCTCTGAGTGAAACACTGAGTGAAATTAAACACTTCTGAGTGAAACACCTCTGAGTGAAATGAAACACTTCTGAGTGAAACACCTCTGAGTGAAACACTGAGTGAAACACTTCTGAGTGAAACACCTCTGAGTGAAACACCTCTGAGTGAAACACTGAGTGAAATGAAACACTTCTGAGTGAAACACCTCTGAGTGAAACACCTCTGAGTGAAACACCTCTGAGTGAAACACCTCTGAGTGAAACACTGAGTAAAACACTTCTGAGTGAAACACCTCTGAGTGAAACACTGAGTGAAACACGTCTGAGTGAAATTAAACACTTCTGAGTGAAACACTGAGTGAAATTAAACACTTCTGAGTGAAACACTTCTGAGTGAAACACTTCTGAGTGAAACACCTCTGAGTGAAACACTGAGTGAAACACTTCTGAGTGAAACACTTCTGAGTGAAACACTGAGTGAAACACTTCTGAGTGAAACACCTCTGAGTGAAACACTGAGTGAAACACCTCTGAGTGAAACACTGAGTGAAACACTTCTGAGTGAAACACCTCTGAGTTGGCTCCCTATTAAACATCGTATACATTTTAAAATCTTGCTGATTACTTACAAAGCACTAAATGGTTAAGCTCCCCAGTACTTGAGCGAACTCTTAACGCATTATACTCCATCACGTCTATTGCGGTCTCAAAACTCTGGCCAGTTGATAATACCTAGAATATCAAAATCAACTGCAGGCAGTCGATCCTTTTCCTATTTAGCACCTAAACTCTGGAACAGTCTTCCTAGCATTGTTCGGGAAGCAGACACACTCTGTCAGTTTAAATCTAGACTAAAAACACATCTCTTTACTATGGCATACACATAAAACATTTTTAATTTCTATTATTCAAATCAGTTAAATGATTGTTTTAGGCTGCATTAACTAGGTCAGCCGGAACCGGGAACACTTCCAATAACACCTGATGTACTAGATCATAAGAAGAATGGCATCTACGCTAATGTTAGTCTCTCTGTTTATCCCGAGGTTTACTGCAGTCGGCCGGATCCGGGCCGTATCCAGACCAGATGGTGGCCCTTAGCCTGGACATGACGACCATATCCCTGAAGTGTCTGTAGAGACCGTGTCAATTAAACTCCCCCCTGTAAATGCCGCATCGACACGATATCCTCATTAAACCCGTCCCCGGCGTGACGACTCCAATCTTTCGAATAATTACTGATCTGCCTGCATTGACACTATATGATAATTGAAATGAGCTGGATGACATCACCGTTTTCACCAGAGCCGAATCAAATTCTGTTGCATTATTTTCCAGTTACCACTGTGAAGCTGCTTTGAAACAATTGCCATTGTAAAAAGCGCTATATAAATAAAGGTGATTTGATTTGATTTGATTTGAGTGAAACACCTCTGAGTGAAACACTGAGTGAAACACCTCTGAGTGAAACACTTCTGAGTGAAACACTTCTGAGTGAAACACTTCTGAGTGAAACACCTATGTGTGAAACACTTCTGAGTGAAACACTTCTGAATGAAACACCTCTGAGTGAAACACTGAGTGAAACACTGAGTGAAACACTTCTGAGTGAAACACTTCTGAGTGAAACGCTTCTGAGTGAAACGCTTCTGAGTGAAACACTTCTGAGTGAAACACTTCTGAGTGAAACACTTCTGAGTGAAACACTTCTGAGTGAAACACTGAGTGAAACACTTCTGAGTGAAACACTGAGTGAAACACTTCTGAGTGAAACACTGAGTGAAACACTTCTGAGTGAAACACTGAGTGAAACACTTCTGAGTGAAACACTGAGTGAAACACTTCTGAATGAAACACTTCTGAGTGAAACACTGAGTGAAACACTTCTGAATGAAACACTTCTGAGTGAAACACTGAGTGAAACACTTCTGAGTGAAACACTGAGTGAAACACTTCTGAGTGAAACACTGAGTGAAACACTTCTGAGTGAAACACTTCTGAGTGAAACACTGAGTGAAACACTTCTGAGTGAAACACTTCTGAGTGAAACACCTCTCCGTGAAACACCTCTGAGTGAAACACTTCTGAGTGAAACACTTCTGAGTGAAACACTTCTGAGTGAAACACCTCTCCGTGAAACACCTCTGAGTGAAACACCTCTGAGTGAAACACCTCTGAGTGAAACACCTCTGAGTGAAACACTTCTGAGTGAAACACTTCTGAGTGAAACACTGAGTGAAACACTTCTGAGTGAAACACCTCTGAGTGAAACACCTCTGAGTGAAACACCTCTGAGTGAAACACTTCTGAGTGAAACACTTCTGAGTGAAACACTGAGTGAAACACCTCTGAGTGAAACACCTCTGAGTGAAACACCTCTGAGTGAAACACCTCTGAGTGAAACACTTCTGAGTGAAACACTTCTGAGTGAAACACTGAGTGAAACAGTGAAATATTACTCCAGTGTAAATCAGCTGTTCTCTATGTGAATATATAGTAAAGTGTAATTTATTCCTGTGATCAAAGCTGAATTTATCATCATTACTCCAGTCTTCAGTGTCACATGATCCTTCACAAATCATTCTCATATGAGGATTTGATGCTCAACAAACATTTATGATTATGATCAGTTTTTTCAGTTCAGGGTTAGGATTTCTGTGGAAACTGATACATTTTATTTTTCAGGATTCTTTGATGAATAGAAAGTTCAAAATAGTTTAGAAAATGTGAGTGTGAGTGTGTGTGTGTGTGTTTATCATTTAATTTATTTAGACAAAATAGAATTTTAATATCAGCCATTTATCAGCCATGACACAAAAATAACTAAATTGTGGGTTTAGTGAAAGTTTTGCTACAAGGATTTTAGTTGAAAAAATAAAACCGGGCATACAAAGAATTTATTTATTTATTTTACAAATGACTTGTCTAGTTGTCTACATGTCTAGTGCTCTGTAAAAAACATTTAAATTGAATAAATCATTTAAATCAGCAAAATAATAACAGTGTGTTTCCTTTGAGGTAGTTTTGTGTGATGATAAGGTTGGAGCTGCAGGAACAGGACGCGCCGCATGCTTACCATCTTCCTTCACACGAGCGAAACCTGCGTTCTGTGCCCTCGAGGGAGAAGCTCGATCACAAACACTCGATACACCAGTGAAAGTTTCAGCTTGCTTTCACCTGATGCAGACGCAGGCTGTTAGTGGGATCACTGAAAATGTGATTTTTTTTTTTACAAGTTGACCATATATTTTCGATTCTTCCTATTTTATATTTCCATATTTCATTATAAAAAAAGGGTTCGTCATTCATTTTCTGTTATTTGATGAAATGATTATGAATCAGTTGTTGACGTGATGCAGGTGCAGTGATGGCAGAAACACTTTCCATGCACCACTTCAGTGATTGTGCGCAGGTTGAGTTTTACATGTGCGTGTTTACGCGTCTTCAGACTAGCGTGTTCTCAGCGGCGTGTGCCTGGGGGTTTTAAAGGTGGGTTTGGAATGTGAAGCAGGATGTTCAGCAAAACCCCTGCGATCTTTAGGCCTCAGACTCTGACTGGATCTTCACTGCGTGTACATGCATGCAGTCTAAAGACTCTGATGTTTCTCGGTCTCGGCTGTCTGCAACACATTTTCTGATGGATTCTATCACATAACTCGAAGGATAATTCCTCAGTCGTTCATGTTACTCAAATAACAGCTGCTCTTTGTTTAAAATAGGTTTTATATGCATGACGACTACATGATTCACGCTCAAAAAATGTTTCCTTCATAACCCGGATTTTTAGATGCACCTGTTCAAGCCAATATTTCCAGTTTAACGCAGAGCTATGATGAGTTATGAAGTGCATCTCTTTTTATAAAGCCACACAATTAGGCCATTGTGTCCTGTGTTCATTAAGGTGAATCAGAAGCACTTTACTCAGGTGGTGCTGTACCACAGGATTCCACTTTAAAGAATATAACCTGTTTACACATCGTCTTTAGATGGATCATTTAATGTTCCACATTCCTGTCATTTTAGTCGACGGACACGAGCGTCGGCGCCGCACTGTAAACTCCCGGCCGCTGTCTGTTTGCTCTTTTGCATTTATCTGAACTGAATTCTCAATCTGCATATCTCTGAATGTCGTCTTCCACAGAACTGAGTCTGGAGCGGCGGGAGCTGGAGACGGTGACAGTCAGGATGGCGAGGGGTCGACTAAACGCAAGACGTCTCTGTTTGGCTCCGTCCTCAGGTCAAAGGTCAGAGAGCAACACAACTGGACCTGAGCTGGTGTTAAACCAACACGTGCATTATATAAATCTGTTAAAAACGTTTCTGTTAGTAGAAAAACAGCTGAAATACATCCGTATATAAATATTAGTTGGGAAAACTTTAACAGAAATGTTTATTTAAATAAAGATGAAATCAAATGGAGATATTAGTTAAAAAACGTAAACTTTAAACGAAAATTAGAAATGTTGCCTTGGCAATAAACTGAAATAAGCTGAAATTGGTGCACTAAAATTATTAACTAGAAATAAATAAAAACTAAAACTCAAATAAAAATAAAAATAAGTTGAACCTAAATAGCAATATTTAAAATAAAAACTAATAAAATGACAAAAGCACACAACGAAATTACAAAAAATGTAGCTAAAATTAATATAAAAATACCAGCTAATTCAAAATATTAGTAACACTTTACAATAAGGTTTCATTAGTTAGCATGAACTAATAATGAACTTCATTTTTACAGCATTTAATTTCAACATTTACTAATGCATTATTAAAATCTTGTTAATGCACTGTGAACTAACATGAACAAACCATGAACAGCTGGATTTATAGTAACGTTAACAAAGATGAACAAATGCAGTAAGAAATGCACGTATTGCTCATGGTTTGTTCATACATTAACTTATGTTAACAAATGAGACATTATTGCAAAGTGTTACCCAAATATTAATAAAATATAATAAAACTAAAATAACATGCGACACCCATGACAAAATTACAGTAAACATGGTAGTTTTTAGGGTTAATGTGCAGATGTTTATGTGTCAGTATATGTGTAACGATGCAAAAAATAAGAGGTACAGATATTAGCGGTATGTGTGCAATAAATAATGATAAAATCCATCCCAGCGGGTCACGGTTGAGTGGTTAGCGTGGCTCCAGCGCCCCCTGCTGGTACATGTGGGAACTACACCATATAACTCAGTGATGATAAACCTAGTCCAGGTGTTTGGTAGAAAAATGTTTTGCACAGAACAGTGAATAGAATGCAGTAATAAATGAAATTATATTCATATGATATTTGACTGATTGGTTAACATCAGTATCACATCTTTTAAGTGCGCTTTGATTACAAATGTCAATATAATGTCATAATTGTTAATTGTCACAGCCCGTCTCATATATGTGACCCTGGACCACAAAACCAGTCGTTTTTTTGGCCAATATTTAGCCGAACTATTTGAAAATCTGGAATCTGAGGGTGCAAAATAATCAAAATATTGAGAAAATCTCCTTTAAAGTTGTCCAAATGAAGTCCTTAGCAATGCATATTACTAATAATAATACATTTTTGATATATTTACGGTAGGAAATTTACAAAATATCCTCTTGGAACATGATCTTAATATCCTAATGATTTTTGGCATAAAAGAAAAATGGATAATTTTGACCCATACAATGTATTGTTGGCTATTGCCACAAATATACCCGTGAGACGCATGACTGGTTTTGTGCTCCAGGGTCACATATTTACATCCATATTTTACTTTCTAAATAAATGAATGAATAGATCAACTAATAAACACACAGTTATGTAGAGATGTTGATGTGAAGGAGTCATGATTACTGTATGTTCAACAGTCCAGAAACGAACACGCATGCCTTTCTCACGCGACGGACGCGCACAGACCTGGTGAACGACACGCTTGATTCAATCACTTTAGCAGCTCTTCCTTCTGTCCTCTTCTCTTCCCTTTTTATCCATATAGGGCTGCACGATTATGACAAAAATCGGTAACACTTTACAATAAGGTTCATTAGTTAACATGAACTAATAATGAACTGCACTTATAAAGCATTTATTAATCTTTGTTAATGTTCATTTCAACATTTACTAATGCATTATTAAAATCTTGTTAATGCACTGTGAACTAACATGAACAAACCATGAACAGCTGGATTTATAGTAACGTTAACAAAGATGAACAAATGCAGTAAGAAATGCACGTATTGCTCATGGTTTGTTCATGTTAGTTAATACATTAACTAATGAAACCTTGTTGTAAAGTGTTACCCAAAAATCATAATTGTCCATTATTCCCTTGAAATTGTAATTGCGATTATTAATTACGATTATCAGAATTTGCATTGAAGGATGTTTTGAGTAGCTTTATGCCATTGTTTGAAGCGACTGCATGCCATATTGTTATATCAGACGCTCTTTTCTGCTTTTCTATAGCATTAAGCCTCAAATGTCAAATATACATTGGTTTGGTTTCTTCTTTCAATAAAACAAAGTAAAAATATGCATGGTATTATAATGTTATACTAAAACTACAATTAAAACAATAGGGAAAAAACCCTTCAGATAACCTGTAGAATGGAAAAAAACACATCTCAAGCACACAGAATAATGTATTTTTATATGTATATAAATATTTTTTTTTTGTAATTGCGCCTTTGAACGATTACATAATTGTGGCATCCGTAATTGTCGATTAATTGTGCAACCCTATATCCATACATAATCCTAAACTTTCTCACATATTCCTTAATTATTCTTCATTTAATCCAATCATTATTTGCTCATTGGTTTAGTTACACTGTCTCGTTTTCCAGCACAAATATCTAAACATCCTTAAATCAAGACACATTTACTGGAGAAGAGAAATGACTGAAAATATTAAGATATTATATCTTCAGTCGTTTTGCTTCTCCAGTGTCTTGTCAAGACAGAAATAAAGAGCAGTTCAAGTTTTGATTATCAAGATCTGAGCTCTTTATAGTTTTGTCTCCACAGAGGCTTTTAGCTTTTGGTTATAACTCCTTTTGTGGTTTTTCAGCTGACCAGCAGGTGGCGCTCATCACACGTGTGTGTGTGGGTGTGTGTGTGACTGCGGTTGAAAGCATTCACACTGCTGACAGCTTGAGCTCTCCACAGTTCTTCAGTTTGTGTGAGAAAATTCCTCTGAGGTTTCTTCTGTTCAGCCACTTTGTGACTTTTGGAGTCGAAGCACCATAAACATAATGTCATTAACTTCATGCACAGTGCCTTTTGATTTATGTCGCTATTTATGGCACAGATAAGCTTTTATATCTCTTCAATACAAAAGCAGATAGCATCCATTATTAGCGATGTTGAAAGCTCATTAGTGTAATTCCAGCAGGTTAAACGTTATTAATAAATGCTGACGGATGTGTGTTCAGATGCATTTCATTTAACAGACAAAAATATTCACATACTCAGAATTAGGAACATGTTTTCTATATACAAATCAATATTTTCAAACAAACCTATTGTATTAGATTCCAAAATATGTACATGTAAAACTATGTGGAAAACGTATTAAATAGGCTACGCAATCAAAAGAGTAAACACAACTACAAGCCAGGTATACTTAGAATATACATTTATACTTCTAATCGATCAAAATATTGAGTACAAGTAAAGGCCAGTGTACATACTGAAAGTATACATTCTTATTTCTAGTTTAAAAGAAGTATACTAATAGCACAGCTGAATAAACTTTGGGTGGGTTGGTTGTGTTTTATGACTGGTTGACGGACAGACAGTGACACATCTCTCTCTCTCTCTCTCTCTCTCTCTGTCTCTCTCTCTCTCTCTCTCTGTCTCTCTGTCTCTCTCTCTCTCTCTCTCTCTCTCTCTCTCTGTCTCTCTGTCTCTCTCTCTCTCTCTCTCTCTCTCTCTCTCTCTCTCTCTGTCTCTCTCTCTCTCTCTCTCTGTCTCTCTCTCTCTCTCTCTCTCTCTCTCTCTCTCTCTCTTCTCTCTCTCTCTCTCTCTCTCTCTCTCTCTCTCTGTCTCTCTCTGTCTCTCTCTCTCTCTCTCTCTCTCTCTCTCTCTCTCTCTCTGTCTCTCTCTCTCTGTCTCTCTCTGTCTCTCTCTCTGTCTCTGTCTCTCTGTCTCTCTCTCTCTCTCTCTCTCTCTGTCTCTCTCTCTCTCTCTCTCTCTGTCTGTCTAATAATAATAATAATAATAAGTATTATTTTTCTTATGTTACCCAAAAGTTTCGTTCATACTGAAGCCAGAGGGCGCCCTCGAGCAGACACGCCACACTTTGGTTAAACATGAAGACAATAAACACACGACAGCGACAAGATATGGTGTATTTGAGTTGATTGACAGACTTCATCACTGTATAGAATACTATAAAATAAATAATTCATCGTCTGCCTCATTCTGTGATCAGAAGCCACATCAGCTCACAAACACTCGACTGACGATATGAAGTGAGTTAAAACGTGTTATTAAACGTTGTTTAATATTAATTAAGCATCACTAGTTTGTGAAGATGTTTGACGCGTGTCGCTTTTTCAAACTCGCAGTCTTTCAGACGGAGCAGCGTTTACTCCTGATCTCAGAGCTGCTCTTCACTGACACACTGATCATATATTTATTTAATTAAAATAGCAGCCTTTGCTCTTTCATAATCACACATAACCCAAATCGCGATTGCGGTTCGATTTCAATTAATCGTGCAGCCCTATTTCAAAACGAAATGTTTAACAACAAAAGTGAAGTTTTCACTGTGCCATCGTTCTGTTGTGTGCTCTTCTTGTCATTGAAAGTGGTCGAATCACATTCAGTCTACAAAGACAGTAGTGTTTCATAAATACTTCATAAACAAAAGGCCTATAAACCCTTTCCAATGAACCATTATCTCATACCTCTCATGCCTAAAGAAGTCTCTAGAAAATGCAAATCACGCATGGGTTACTACGAGACGTGACATGTTTCTTGCATTAACTTGCATGGATTTAAATTTGTATAGGATCACAAATGTATATCTTTATATACATTTGTGATGTACAAATGTATATTTTTATATACAAATGTATATCTTTATATACATTTGTGATGCATTAAAGGGTCATAACACACACAGTTTCTGCCAGTCTCATGTTAATCTTGAGTATCTATAGAGTAGTGTTGATCCTTCATATCTCCCAAGAGTCTTTAGTTTTATTATATTTATAAAAGACAGATACACTGTACCGATTCTTTCTGAAAACAGCCGAGCTCGTGGAGGTAAAGAGTCACGAGCACACACACACACACACACACACACACACAGGATAACTCTCGATTCTCTATACGTTGGTGTTGTTCACATTATATGCACTTACGCGCCGATTGCCAACAAAACACACACATTTGATGCAGTTTCACTCACCGCCTGCGGTTTCCACTCATGACCGGGAACAAACACACACACTTGCAGAACTCCGGAAACACAAACTGCATCCACTGTTCCCTTAACGCTGGGTTATTTAGGAAGCTGAACAAGGTGATCTTTCCCTCACACCAGAAACACACTTCTTTAGTGACATTGTTGATCTCGTGTCTAAAAACACAACGCCAGCGCCGCCGACGGCTCCCGTATCCCGAACGAAGCTCGTTGATGGATGCGCTCTTGCCCCCCCCCCCCCCCCCCCCCCCTTTAATGAAAATATATGTGCTGATGCATTTGAATGCTTATTTGACATTATTTTATCTAATATTATGTAAATTACTCTTCACGGGCATTAATCTTTGTCCTCTTTCTCTTTCCTATTGCATTCATTCTCCCTTTCACCTCCTCACTTTCTCTATCTCTTATTCCATCTATTCCTTTCATTATTTTTAGAAAGGGCTGCTCAGCTACTCGGAGACTGACCTCCGTAAACCCAAGGGCTTTGCTGCGTCCCTGTCCTGGAAGAAGAAGAAGAAGAAAAGAGATCTGTCCCAGGGTCTTTCCAGCAATAGTGAAGTCCCAGGGGTCAAAGATCACATCAGTGAACAGGAAGAATATGACAACCAGGTAGAAGTAGAACAAAACCAGCTTGGTTTTGAGGCAGCGATGCCTACGGCAGAACCGCCCTGTACTTCTGACCAATCCCAGACCGAGGATGTCTTGAGCGACATGTCTAGACCCAATGAGGAGGATGCAGGTTTTATGCCCTCAGATTTGATCAGTACATCAATACCATATATTGACTCTTCACTGTCTGATAGTGATGTTTACCAGACGCCCCCAGATAGCCCAGTCCCAGAGTACCTCTCATCTGATTACGCCGATACCCAAGCTGCAGAAAGATCTTCTCAGCACTCCACCTCTGTGCTGTCCTTTACTTCACAGACTGAATCTGACATCACCGACTCATTCAGTCCTGTTCCTAACATGGAAACTGACACAAGCACAGCCCATAATTCAAGCGCAGATCTGAACCCAAGTGATGTTTCTGGTAGGGATGATCATCTGTTCTCTAACTCTAATTTTGAAGTATCTAAATCAGGAATTTTAGCAGATGTTGAGGTCAAAGCCGTCACCACAGATATTGCTCAAAAAGAATCATACCTGGAACCTAAAAAATCAAAAGATGCACCTGATGCCGTCCACCAGAACTGCATTTCCTCCATCGACCAGAGTTCCATCCCTTCCATTTCTGAGAGTTCCATCACTTCCATCCCCCAAAAATCTATCTCTTCCATCCCCCAAAGTTCCATCTCTTCCATTTCTGAGAGTTCCACCACTTCCACTCCCCAAAAGTCTATCTCTTCCATCACCCAAAATTCCATCTCTTCCATTTCTGAGAGTTCCACCACTTCCACTCCCCAAAAGTCTATCTCTTCCATCACCCAAAATTCCATCTCTTCCATTTCTGAGAGTTCCACCACTTCCATTCCCCAAAAATCTATCTCTTCCACCCCCCAAAGTTCCATCTGTTCCATTTCTGAGAGTTCCACCACTTCCACACCCCAAAAGTATATCTATTCCATCCCCCAAAGTTCCATATGTTCCATTTCAGAGAGTTCCACCACTTCCATCACCCAAAGTTCCATCTCTTCCATTTCTGAGAGTTCCACCACTTCCACTCCCCAAAAGTATATCTCTTCCATCACCCAAAATTCCATCTCTTCCATTTCTGAGAGTTCCATCACTTCCACCCCCCAAAAATCTATCTCTTCCATCACCCAAAGTTCCATCTGTTCCATTTCTGAGAGTTCCATCTCTTCCATCCCCCAAAGTTCCAACTCTACCATCCTTGATTTCATCTCAAACAGTACATTGACCCACAGTTCCAGCTCAAACTCAAATTCTGCTTTTACTCTTGAACGTTCCTCCTCTCATCCACCTTCCATTATATCTACTGAGACAGAAGATTCTCAAACCAGCACTGCAAATAACAGAAACATGTCTGCCAGCAACAGTGATATATTCAACTCTGACCCCTCCACTGCAGATAGCTGCAAATCCATTTCAGTTTCATCCATGCCTGATGTGATTGTGTCCAGCACTGTGTCCTACTCCAGAATTACAGAGAACAGTTTGGATGCTGATACTGATTTAAACCCAATTTTATCTTTCTCCCGTACTGATGTTTCTGAAAGTGATTTAAGTTCAGTAACTCACAGTTTACCCACAATCCCCATGCATTCCACTTCTTATTCAAGTTTTCTGGAAGAAACTCACCCTGCAATTAATTGTGAGACCATTTCAATGGAATCTCATCAAACAGATAATTATTCTTCCTCGACATTTGCCGCTGACTCAGAGAAGCCTGCTGAACCTGTCCTTCTTGAGGATGAGTTAAACATCGCTTTACCTCAATCAGTTGCTTCGAGAACATACACCATCAATAAGTCATCTAAAACGGTCACCTTTGACCTTTCAGGTCCCTCTGACCCCATCAGCCCTGAGCATTCCCAAAAGGTCTCTCTAACAATATGTCTTATTCAGATGTGGAAACTCTGACTGAAACATCAGCAGAAGGCCATGTGAGTCTAGATAATGACCAAGCTAAATTGGCCAACTCTTCAGAAACCGCCTCAGATTTTCAAGACAGAGGTGTCTCCAGCACTTTGACCTCTGAAACCATACCTGCCATCATAATTCATCCTCCCCCTGACTTAGATGGTTCATACCAGCTGTTCAGCACTCAATCGCCAAAGGAAGAGATAGACAAACAACAGAAAGATTGTGAGGAAGATGTTCAGGAGGCATCTACTCAAAGTTCTGAGTTGATTGGACAGGATGAAACCACAGCAGAGAGTATGACCACTAGAAATGGCCTTCAGATGTCCATGAAGAACAAATATGGACCAGAAGTGGAGGAAGGAAGTAGACTAGATCCCGATTTCCATTATAAATGTCACATTACGTCCATTCAGGAACCTGAGATCATGACCGCTGCAGAGAGTATGACCACTAGAAATGACCTTCATACGTTTGTGAAGGAGAAATACGGGCGAGAAGCTGAGAAACAAAGGGACATTTATGACGTTTCATTGAATCAAGAAAAGGACACTGAAGCAGAGCAAATGTTACTTCACAAGGTTTCAGAAAAATATGAGGTTGAACAGCAGAGAGATGAATTTCAATTGGTCCAAAGCACAAGAGAAGCATCCGCAACACAAGGCGTAATGGAAGCAGAGGTATGTGGAGGCACCGAAGTGTTGACAGGTCAAGCAGAGCGGCAGATTCACACTCCACTGAAACCAGCCCTACCAGTCAATCAAGAATGTGGCTCTGAAGAATGCACTTCGGCCCCTCCCTTCTCTGAGCGTAAGGTATCACTTGCAGATTCAAGCATGGAAACACACAGTCACCTGGAGATTAGGCTCCGCCCCTTGGCCCCACACCAGTCCAGCGGAGAGATAGCAATACTGGAGGACACGGTAAAGTGCAAATACCAAACAAGCACTGATAAGAACCACGCGGAGAGGGAGGGACACACCAGCAGTGAAGAGACCGGGGATATAGGCACATTTCTCACAAGAACACAGGAGAGTGAAAGTCAAGAACACAGCACTGGGAAGATCTGCACCGCACAGACTGCAGAGGAGACCTTCAGACACAGCAAAGACACAAACAACAAACAGCTGACAGAGGTAGAGACCGACAGAGATAATATCACTCACGGGAACGGGGTGAAAATCAGTGAAAGGACATCAGAGAAGGAAGACACCGCAGAAGCAAACACTGGCTCTGATCAACTACTCTCAAGAAGTTTAATACCAGGTGAAAGGTAAGCTGACATCTTAATTTTAATCACGATTTGTGTGCGTATTGAAATATAATGTGTTGATCTAAAAAACTGATGCAGTTTACTTGCATTTGTATTTCTATGTAAAAATAAATGGTTGAAAAAATAATAAAAACATTATTTATATATATATATATATACACTGCCGTTCAAAAGTTTTTGATCTGTAAGATTTTTAATGTTTTTAGACTTGAATAATAGAAATATATTTGAACATGTGACACTGAAGACTGGAGTAATGATGCTGAAAATTCAGCTTTGATCACAGAAATAAATTACATTTTAAAATATATTCACATAGAAAACTGTTATTTTACATTTTAATAATATTTCACAATATTAATGTTTTTTTTTGTATTTTTAATAAAATAAATGCAGCCTTGGTGAGTATAAGAGACTTCTTCTAAAAACATTAAAAATCTTACCGATCAAAATATATATATGCTTTTATTTATGCATGGTTTATGAGAAAATACAAAATGCATAAATAAAATAATTAAAAAATATATAAAGCAATTTACCTCTAATATTTTGTATTTTTTAAAATTATTTTTGTATTTTATTCCTGCATGATTGAATCACACCTTTCACATGAGCAACAGCCAAATGTAAACGCTCAATTCTGACCATAATCTAACCCTGAAGTGATTCAGACTGCATTTGATCAATCTCATTTTTGGATGGAGATGGATATGAGCATGAAGTTGTGTATGTACACCACCATCATTATTCCACGTGTTCAGCAACTTTTTGTTTACACTCTGGCTTCTGTTTCTCTGCCGGTTTCATTGTTTTTCGTGGACTATCAACAGAATGCAAAATACAGTGATGTTCCTGTCTGTGTCAGATTAGGTAAGATGTACTTCAAACCCTTTAGTAAATGAGGTTGAAGTTCTTGTCCCAAGAAAGGACAGGTTTATCAAAGCCTCACCCACTGGCAGCCTCACGTCTTTCATTTGGACGGGATGGGCCGCTGGAGGAATGTAAAGCAGTCCAAAGTTTGCTATTGACTCACACTCGATCATACACATTCTTGAAATAGCCTTCATGAATGAAGGTGAATGTCAAAACAGCTGAGATCGTCTTGAATGCTTAGTTATGCAAACAAGTGTGACTATCAGGAATGTGGCTGATGGATTTGCATATTTCACTGGCGTTTAGTTTCTGTTGATTTAAAGATCTTTGTAATGCATTTAAGCCTCTATGTGTTAACTTAATGCAATAGTTAATTGTTAGTTCATCTAATACGTTAGCTAATGCAAACGATTCCAAACGTATTATAAAGATGTTCTTCCATGCATCTGAGAGGATCGTGGGAGTTGGACACAGTCGATTTCTGTCTGGTTTTATTCATCAGCCTCTGTTCCTGTGAATTGCAGTGGAAGGTTTCATGCATGATGTTGTCAATCCTGTCTTTCAGACACCTGTCACATCCATAAATGTCAAACATTCTGAAGCTTAGCTGCATTTTTGTTGCAGAACAGTTTACACGCAGCAACAGCAGCAGGAATGTGTTTCTATGCAAATGTGTGCATTCCTGTTGCCGTTCTTTGAGCGATGTCTGGTACGATTGCTGAGATGCAGGTGACATTTACCCTTTAACACAGCCCCTCATTACCATGTTCCCTTGATATCAGTGCTGTCAGTCTCAAATACGCATCTGTCATGAACAGAATGTGGATGTTTGTGCCTGGAAGTGTAAATGTGCTATATAAAATGTGAGATTTATCCAAAAATATATGTATTTGGATGGAGGACAGATGCCCATGTCTCACTTTGACCTTATTTAAAATTTCTTGACTACCTGCTTTATTTAGGCAGTTAATAAAATTCCAATGTTAAGCCTGGAAACCCTCACATAATCCCTGTAATTACTATAGCAAACTGTCAAGAATGCACAGTCGCGTGACTGTCGGAGACCTGGAGGGCAAAACATCCGCAGAACTGCAGCACAAGCCACAAACGTTTTGATCAGCTCTCAAAAGCAGAAAATATGTGAACAAAATCCAAGTTTTGATCCATATTCAGCACCTGCTGCTGAACGCTTGAAGTGAAACACTAAAACAGTGCTAATAAAAGATGAAATTCATACTATATACCCGCAGAGGGGACGTTCTCGAGACCTTGCACAACGTTCCCTAAAAGTTCTCTGAAGGTGATGGAAAATCCCGAACCTTTATGGAACATTAGGGGCGTTCCTAAAACGTCCTCTTTTAGTTATGAAAGTACTTGGTTTTGAGAAGCAACTTTTGTGCAAATCCTGTGTTTTACTGACCCTCGTTTGCATCCCAGTGTACACAGATTCACACAAACATGTTCTGAAAGCATTCAGTAAACGTGATGGAAGGACCTAAATAGGACCAGATAACATTCTAGGTCACCTAAAGGTCCAGCAAACATTATGGGATGTAGTATAGAGGGAGCGTCCTATAGTAATGGTCCCCTAAACATTCCCAGAACGTCCTGAATGTTCCCTGAAGGTCCGCCAAATAACGTCCCCGAACCCCACATTATGACCGTCTCAGAACGTTCTGGGAACATCACATTTCTAGCGGGTACAGGCGAGCAGATGAGCTCAGAATATGAAATTGAATTTGGTCTTTTAATATTACAGTCTTGCTACATTAATACTTAGTGCAAAAATTAAAAATGACTGACGTGCAGTGGAGGAAGGTGGGCGTTCCTATAAGACTGTGACATCACATGAAAACGATGACGCTAAGCTCCGCCCCCTTGCTTGACTCGGACAAACCGTACGAAACATTCTTCAGATGGAGATTTCCATTAACATCTGTGACCCTGGAGCACAACACCAGTCATGATCTCACGGGTATATCTGTGGCAATAGCCAACAATACATTGTATGGGTCAAAATTATCCATTTTTCTTTTATGCCAAAAATCATTAGGATATTAAGATCATGTTCCATGAAGAGATTTTGTAAATGTCCTACCATGAAAATATATCAAAAATGTATTATTATTAGTAATATGCGTTGCTAAGGACTTCATTTGGACAACTTTAAAGGAGATTTTCTCAATATTTGGATTTTTTTGCACCCTCAGATTCCAGATTGTCAAATATTGTCCTATCCTAACAAACCATACATCAATGGAAAGATTATTTTAAAAAATTGACCCTTATGACTGGTTTTGTGGTCCACGGTCACATACAAAAATGGTTTGAAATTATTCTTGCATGTGCTTATGCAATTTTTAATGTCTTTCGAGAAACCTAAATGAAATGACTAAGTTAATATTAATTTACCTGGGTGTTCTTCTCATGTTGGGAACAAATGCTGACACATTGTTTAATTTTTAATGAAGAATCAGTTATCTAATATAATAATATAATTATTATAGTATTACATTTTAATATGGACTTGGTCACTGATAGATGTAAAGTGTAAGGGGGATGTTTTGCATCCAATCTGGAACGCAGACCTTTGACTTGATCGTGGCTTTCAGCAAACACTCACTCTTTATCAGGTCTGTCCGTTCACTCGGCTCTCACGCAGTCATGTAAACGTGCTCAAAATGCTTGTTAGGGGCCAGTCAGTAATTATAGGTGCCATTTCTTACAGGTAATGGAGAATAAGCTACACCTTGACTGGCGGACACTGGTACAGACGCGTCACAGCGCGTGTAGAACTGAAACCTAACGCGTCTGAGCTCCGGCCGACAGCTTGTGTTTAGGCAATACTGTTTTAAGTTATTGTATCTCTTCGGTTGGTCCTGTGTGGAAATAACCACAGAAGAGATCTGAGCCACAACAATTCTCAGGCAAAATACTCACTAATATGTCGACCCAGAATGTTCTACACAAGTTAGCTAGTGAGTGTGCATTTCTAAGAATTGTTCATTGATTATTCGTTTCCACTGTAAAAAAAAATGTCAACTCAAATTTTTTTGCAATGGCTTTTTTGAGTTATACTTACTCCCAAAAGTTGAGACAACTATTGTCAATTCAAATACATTGGACAAATCGATTGGACAAACACGGCGTTCCCACGGGCCCTGGAAAGTTTGTGAAAATAAACACACATAGATCAGGTCCTTCAAAGTGCTTGAATTTATTTTGTGCAAGAAGTTTTCTGGAAAAAAATCCATATTATTCCCTCCGGTCCGCTAATGTGTTATTTCTCCAACACTTCGTGGCCTGTGCAGACTAGCGTGCTTGATTTACGTCAGTCACACGCGTTTACGCGTTACGTTAAGCGTGTCCCGCGTGAGGTCTTTGTGTTGTGCGTTGCCATGACGTTCACACGCGCACGAAACTACTACGATGGTACCGCAACGTTTCACGGACACACACATTGCAAAATAGGCTGAAATCGCTTAAAACGTTTTTTTAAAATTATTATTTATTGTTTAATATTGTTATTATCCGTTCATGGCCTTATGGTAATGTCCGATATTGGAATGATAATGTATTTGATCTGCACTATGCTGTGATATGTTTTCAGCGCTCACACCGAACACAGATATGTTCAGGCAATGACTGTATATTGTGTTCAATAAACATAAAACATTTGTGATAATCTGTTGCCCAAATATTTTATGTAATGTTGAATTGCTTTGCTTAAGATAATGTAAACCTCAAGAAAAATATATTAATATATCTTAAAACTTCTGGTTACATGAGCCCAAGCTCTTTTCATTAAAATCCATTTAAAAGTGAATATCGGATCATTGTAGAGTACAGTATAGGATGTGCCGAATATTCTTCAGTTTTATGCAAAACAGAAATACGACAAATAGAATATCAGATCTCTGTCATATGGCCAAAAATAAATGCAAACAAAAATGCTTTGACACAATGACACATGAAAACTGTAACAATGTCTCTCACAAGGAAACAGGATGTGACCTCGCTTTCACTTGAGTGTGTCCCACATTAAGTCCTTGAATTTGAGGTTATTGGACCTGGAAAGTCCTTGAAAGTCCTTTGAAGTTAGCAAATGTGTGGGAACCCTGCAAACAGTAAATCAGCTCAGGGGCCGAAGATGAGGCGCAGTTTGACCACTAGGGGGCGTGATTTACTGCAGATCCAGAGTAACGAGTTCTGCCAGCTGATATAACTCGATACCTCTCCCTTTAAACGTCTCAGGGCGAAATGCAGTGAAAAATAAACTACATGACATGTAGATCACTTTTCTCTTTCCTCAGAGTTACATGATATGAAGTGACACTTTATCTATATGTATTAATCCCAAAACATGTACTTTCTTTATTATCAATTAAACTTGTGTTAAGGTGTGTGGAAACTATTAGTTATTATGTATTTCTTTGCGTGTATATTTCTGCTAACATGTGACACTCAGTTCCATTTCTGTTTTCAGTCTGATTTGAATGAGGAATGTGTGTTAATCTCAACCCAGGCTCTTCTTGTTTAGATAATATTTAACTAACCAAATTAATACTAGCAGAGACAAACATTTTTGGTATTAGTTCTTTCTTAGGTCTATAAGTGAAAGCCAGACAAAAATGTTTTTCATAATGCCGAATCGGTTGATAATATGCATTACTACAAATGTGATTAACACACATTACTTTTGAGGATTGTGCTAAATTATATTGCCAATTGGCCTGTATTTATGGTATTATATTCACTGTTATTGTGGCATGCTTAATGTTGTAAAGTCCTTACATAACGTTTGGCTGTTCCATTAGTTTCTTTTCTTATCCACTCATCTCTGGACTATTGTATGGTGAGATTGAAGCTTTTAAAGCTGTGATTCATTTTAAAGTGCCCTTTTAACACGTAATTTCTTCAGGAACTCTCCCACGCACATCCCACATTTATACCTTTCATTATCTGTCATTTACGTTCTCATAAATGCTGTTGTATTGAGTGATTTTCTTATGCATAAAATGTATTTATTCAGAAAGTCACAAACCAAACAGGCCTTAGATTCATACCATGAACAGAATTTGTGCTTCACACGAGAGATGTTTATTTCTCACAGATCTCAAGTGTATTACACAGCAGCTTTAAATTAATCTAATTGCGTTTTGATGATGATTAAAGGATTAATGTTTTTCTTCTTCATGTTTATCCCTTTGTTCTAGGCTCTTTCATGCATCCTCTGTTCTCAGTACAGTGATCGAGGAGTCCGAGACAGAAGCAGAAACTGAGCCTGGATCTGATACAGACATGAACTCTAGTGTTGCGGTGTTCAGTACGAAGCTCAGTCGACCGTCATCCGCTCGAGAGGGCCAAGAGGATGCCATGGTGGTGCACAAAGTGTCCCTGGTCAGCACTGACAAACAGGGCAGCTTTGGGAACCACGAAAGTCCATTGGATGGCTTTAGGCGGAGAGATCAAGCGGAGCTGAGCAGAGCCAGTCCTGAGCTTGAGAGGAGGTGGAAGAGTCTCCATTCTCACTCTGAAGAACAGCAGTCTAGCTCAGACTTCACGGAGAGCACATACCTGCGCTCCTCTCTGTCCCCCAGCTATGAAAAAGGACTCTACACGTCTCACTTTCACTCTGCCAAGACCCAGCCCTCTGCTTTCTCCTCAGAGACCGACGGCAGCCTTGGCAACACTAACTGGAAAGTTTTGGAGAGCGAAGTTCATGGGAGTAGTGAGAGTTGCACCGGTGGGAGGAGCAGGGTGGAGCTTAGTTTACCTGAAGCGAGAGAGGGAGAGCAGGTGATAAGACAAACAGTCTTTGACTCACAGGCACAATTTGATTCCCGCTTGATGATTGTGGAGACGGATGACTACTCCTCTGATGTTTTCCAAGCTACGCGGGTGGAGCTGATTCCCTCACCCACCGGCTTTGAGCCTGACGCTCTTTCTCCCTCGTCCTTTTCAGAAATGGATAACTTTGTCGATACTCTCAAGAGCATGGAGCGACCAGTCCGGCAAAGGCTTCAACGCACCCCATCCAACACTCCCTTCTCTTCACTGCCACCTATTGAAGAGGATGCACCAATCTCATCCCGTACTCCTCTCTCGCCTCTTACTCCAGCCTCACCTGTTTATGAGCCGAAGACGGTCCTGAATGGACTTTCCAGTTTGCCTGTAGACATTGGCCTTCACTGGAGTTCCCCCAAAGACATGCGCTCTCCTTTGACCATGATGAAGGAGCAGCAGTTCGGAGAGTCACCCAATCGAGGGTTATCCCTTCCGCTGCGCGCGTCGGCCCTCAACAGCATCGTGATGCGCCGGGGCTCCCTCAACGACCTGGCTAGTCCTGAAGAGACTCCTGCAAAGGGACTGGTCAATGGAGGCAGCTCATCTCGTCTGGAGAACAGCTTCTTCTTCCAGCCGACCGAGAACGACAAGGCCTCGAACCGCTCCATCTTCCGCGCCGCCTCTCTCCCTGAGATCGGCCCCAGTCTAGACCGGATGAGCTCCTCCGCCAAGGGATCCGACGTCTTGCTCGGTTCCCGTTTCGAGCGCTTCTCGTTCCTCACATCTCCGTCGAATTCTCTCAGCGGGCTCGCTGAAACCTCTCGGATAAGCGTGGCTCCTCCGGTCCAGCACAGTTTGCAGGAGACCTCCAGCTTCGACCACAAGTCCACTTTGGAACTTTACCGCTCTCTGCCCTCCGAGACTCTCCTCAAGAACTCTCTTCCGCGCAGCAGTAGCCTTGACGGAGGTCTTCTAATCAGTGAGGGCTTCCCAAAGCCAGAACCAGAGCGGAACGTGGCCCTCAAGTACAGAGCCTTCCCTGATGCATATGTGAGTATTGCTTTGTATGCATATGTTGGACTATTTGTTGCACTACAAGAGTTTATCGCTCTGAGAATGAGGGCATGGAATCAATGAGAGTGTTGTTTTCATATTATGCCACTGCTCTGTTTCTCCCAGTCCTAGTCAGCTCTTACTGTAACCTGATATTGAGCCACTCACAACAAGCGTTGTGTAACATAGTATGCAGACCTCAAACGTCTGATGTTTTTGGATTGTTTAGGTGTAGGACAGTGTGCTCAACTCTATCTTGCAGAGGTTCTTTCCAACCCCGCTACATTGGAAAACCTGTCTGTAATTTCATTAGAGTTGAAATGAAACTCTGCAAGACTCTCCAAGAGTAAACCTCAGTGAACGAAAGCCTAGAAGGGCTGTAATGTCACCTCAGCGAGAAGGGTTTACAATAGAGATTGAGGGGAGGATATATTACCTCAGTGCTCATGCAATATTCACGTTTCCTCTTGTCCGCCATAACAGACACAGCTCTTTAATGCTGCTTCTCTACTGTACAGAGCCTAATGAGTTTGCAAGTCAAATTTTAACCGAAAGCAACTTTATCATTTATATGGGAAGATGTAACTGAAGATGTAATCCCCGAGGCATTTCTCAGATAATCATTATTCGCAAAAAATCTTTCTGGAGCGCTTGAATGACTTTTTAGGCTTTAAATGCCTCGCAAGTTTGATCACGCATCGGAAAAGTCCACGAGAGTTTGTTCCTCTGGGATGTGACTTTATGATTGAGGTTTGTCAGGCAGATGTCTGTCACTAGGGAATGACTTCTGTTATCACACGTCCACTGTAAAACACACAGCTTGACCTCTATCGTTCACGTCATCCTGCTCTCTTCTGTGTTGACATAGAGGTTAATGATGTCGAGTTATCTGACAACTCAACCCACATCCAACCTTACATTAAAATTTAATATGCAAAAATACTTTTACAGGTCCAGTTCAGGTTTCAGTGACGGGTTTTCTGTAACTATGCATAGAACAACGTCCTTATTGAAATTATATCTTTTTATAATGCCAGAAAAAGAATTGATCTGTATAATTAGGCTGTTTTCCAGTTGAATGCATGATAATGCAAGACTCAAAAGTGCTTGTTTTCCCATTGGAAAGCCGTTGTGTGCACTGAATTGGTCAGGAGTGTGTCAGTGAAACAGGTCTTCCCTGAGCTCTCGTCCACAGGCAGGGACGGAGGGAGAGGCTGATGGAATGTGACGCTGTTCGTTATCTTAATGTTCACTTTGTCTCCTCTAATTAGCTCTGATAATTTTCCTGCGCCGAGTCCTGCTCAGACACACCCTGTTCTCGGTGTTGGCAGTGGCGTACTGTGTTTTTGCCAGTTGGAACAGACATGGGGAAGACGATCGTGTCGCCTACATGCTTCACACAGAGGCAGGACAGACTCATTTTCAGAGATGCTTTCCCACTGTAGTATAGGAGTATACTGCACTTCATATTAAATTGTGTGCATATATGTGAGAGATAGAAGGGTCTCATACGGCTCACATTTAAATCCAAAGCAGTATGATTTAAATATTTTTTCTGCTGCCGCTAAAGACTCCCTAAAAGGTCAATTTTTAGGTGTAGTTAGCCTATACCAACCCATAACCAAATGTAGGTACATTATGTGCAGTTGTGCATCATTTTGCATAATAGATATTTTAGTATTTTAGTATTTTCCTTTTTATAGATAGACAGACAGACAGACAGACAGATAGATGTCTGTTTGATCAGACCACACAGGCCAGCCTTCGCTCCCCACGTGCATCAATGAGCCTTGGCCGCCCATGACCCTGTCTCCGGTTCACCACTGTTCCTTCCTTGGAGCACTTTTGATAGATACTGAACCACTGCAGACCGGGAACACCCCACAAGAGCTGCAGTTTTGGAGATGCTCTGACCCAGTCGTCTAGCCATCACAATTTGGCCCTTGTCAAACTCACTCAAATCCTTACGCTTGCCCATTTTTCCTGCTTCTAACACATCAACTTTGAGGACAAAATGTTCACTTGCTGCCTAATATATCCCACCCACTAACAGGTGATGAAGAGATAATCAGTGTTATTCACTTCACCTGTCAGTGGTCATAATGTTATGCCTAGATGGATCATACATATTTATTTTATAGTATTTTAATTTTTTAGATACACATTTATTGTGTTTCAATGTAAATTGTCAATTTTATTTCAGCTTTTTCTCAATTAACAGAAATGTTTTTAATAGTTTTAGTTTTAATGAACAAGAATAATTATATGTTACACAGTTTAACCTTTTCTCATTCATTCTCTCTGGTGGGAACATTAATCCATTTTAACGCTTTTCCAGAACGCAGGATTCAACTTGCCACTGACATTTACATCTATTTTATATATTTTGACGACTCAGCTAATTAACAGGTTTAGAAAAGGTCACCGAAACTTGATTGTCAGGCTTATTCTTATGTCCTTCTGTGATATTTCTTTAGTATTTTCATTTTCAGATAGATGGATAGATAGATTTTTTTTTATTTTTTGAATTTTTTGAATTTTTTTTTTTTAGTATTTTATTTTTTGAGATAGATATTTTATATAAATCTTTAGTATTTTCATGTTTAGGTCAATATATATATATATATTTTTTTTTTTAATATATAAATATATAATATTTTGTAGATGGATCATAGATTATTTGTTTTGTATATATGTAGGTTTATAGATATTTTATTTTTGTATTTAATTTTTTTAGATAGATATGTATTTTTTTCTAGTATTTTCATTTTTTAGATACATATTTAGTGTGCGGCAATGTAAACTTCTGTTAGTTTATTGCCATATATATTGTTTTTAATAGTTTTAGGTTTAAAGTTATGAGATTAACTATATGTTACACAGTTTAACCTTTTCTCATTCATTCTCTCTGGTGGGAACATTAATCCATTTTAACGCTTTTCCAGAACGCAGGATTCAACTTGCCACTGACATTTACATCTATTTTATATATTTGACGACTCAGCTAATTAACAGGTTTAGAAAAGGTCACCGAAACTTGATTGTCAGGCTTATTCTTATGTACTTCTGTGATATTGATATTGTGATATTTTTTTAATAAATTTCTTTAGTCATTTCATTTTTAGATTTTTATTTATTTTTTATTATTTAAATTTTTTATGTATTTATTTATTTTAGTGTTTTCTTTTTTTTTAGATATATATGTATTTATTTATTTATTTTAGTATTTGCTTTTTTAGATAGATTTTTTTTTTTTTGTATTTTCATTTTTTATGTATTTATTTATTTTAGTATTTGCTTTTTTAGATTAATTCATCATAACGGTGTGCTACTCAGTGTGTTATATATGCGAATAAATGTTGACTTTCACAGTTCTGTTGAGTCGATGTTTCGTCTCACACCCGTTTTCACGATGCAGATCTGAAATATTCTGCCCTTCTGGAAAACATCTTTTCTCAGAGTGTGTCAGTGAGACTGGCGTATAGCGTCTGCATTAACTCCTGTATTTGACTTGTCATTAAGAGCGTCCCCATATGCAAACAGAGGGATTTGACTTGGACTCTGTGTAATGTTGTCTCTCTTCTAACCTTGCCATGCCTCAATGCAAGAGCAAAGCAGAGTCTGGGAAGGGCTTTTCATTCATCACCTCCTACACACATTCAAACCAACAATCAGATCCTGACATGTAATGCAGAAACTCTTGAAGAACCTCTTGACCACTGCACCGGTTGAGCTGATCCCAAACCCAGCAGTTGGTTTTCACTGTCATGCAAACAGCAGCTCTGCAGTCTTGTGTCTTTCTGAGAGTGTTTCCCTTCATGAGGAGCTCGACGTACAGTGGCGTTTCAAACGGCTCGTTCAGTGAGTGTTTGAGGAGAGTCTGGTGACAGTAAAGCCTCTCACGCCGCCTTGTGTGTGACTTTCAGAGCTAGAGTCATGAAGTATTGTGTAAAGCACATTTTCTTCTATTGTCAATGGTTAGGTAGGAATGTAGTGTTTTCTTAAAATACCTGAATCAAAGGTGGTCTGTTTGTATGCTGATATGATTTACATCACCATTTACAAAGTACAAAGATAAGAAAATGAATTAAAAGGATGCGATGCATTTTGAACCATTTTGCTTCTCCAGCAAATGTACACTATATTGCCAAAAGTTTTGGGACGCCTGTCTTTACAGCACATGAACTTTAATGGCATCCCATTCTTAATCCGTAGGGTTTAATATGGAGTTGGCCCACCCTTTGCAGCTATAACAGCTTCAACTCTTCTGGGAAGGTTTTCCACAAGGTTTAGGAGTGTGTTTATGGGAATTTTTGACCATTCTTCTAGAAGCGCATTTGTGAGGTCAGGCACTGATGTTGGACGAGAAGGCCTGGCTCGCAGTCTCCGCTCTAATTCATCCCAAAGGTGTTCTATCGGGTTGAGGTCAGGACTCTGTGCAGGCCAGTCAAGTTCCTCCACACCAAACTCGCTCATCCATGTCTTTATGGACCTTGCTTTGTGCACTGGTGCGCAGTCATGTTGGGACAGGAAGGGGCCGTCCCCAAACTGTTCCCACAAAGTTGGGAGCATGGAATTGTCCAAAATGTCTTGGTATGCTGAAGCATTAAGAGTTCCTTTCACTGGAACTAAGGGGCCAAGCCCAACCCCTGAAAAACAACCCCACCCCATAATCCCCCCTCCACCAAACTTTACACTTGGCACAATGCAGTCAGGCAAGTCCCGTTCCCCTGGCAACCGCCAAACCCAGACTCGTCCATGGGATTGGCAGACAGAGAAGCGTGATTGGTCACTCCAGAGAACACGTCTCACTGCTCTAGAGTCCAGTGGCGGCGTGCTTTACCCCACTGCATCCCACGCTTTGCATTGCACTTGGTGATGTAAGGCTTGGATGAGCTGCTCGGCCATGGAAACCCATTCCATGAAGCTCTCTACACACTGTTCTTGAGCTCATCTGAAGGCCACAGAAGTTTGGAGGTCTGTAGCTATTGACTCTGCAGAAAGTTGGCGACTTCTGCGCACTGTGACCCTCAGCATGCGCTGACCCCGCTCTGTGATTTTACGTGGCCTATCACTTCGTGGCTGAGTTGCTGTTGTTCCCAATTGCTTCCACTTTGTTATAATCCCACTAACAGTTGAGCGTGGAATATTTAGTAGTGAGGAAATGTCAGGAATGGACTTATTGCACAGGTGGCAACACCTGAATTCAGTGATTTGGAGGGGCATCCCAATACTTTTGGCAATATAGTGTATCTTGATTTAAGAATGTTTAGATATAAGACAGAAATACTGAGGAAGAAAACTTTTTGCAGTGTGTTGAATTCATGTCTATGTGCTTCATCTCATTGAAATATTTCTTTTCTTTTCTTAGCTCACAAAAGAGAAGGAGCACGGCAAACTCAACCCTCGACCCGGAAAGGTGAGAAACTCCACACGTGTGTCTCTTCTTCTGTCATGAATGTTCTGATGATGAGCTCGTTATATTAGACAGAAATGACAGAATGAGGGCAAGAGAGAGACAGAGAGAGAGAGAGAGACAGAGAGAGAGAGACAGAGAGAGAGAGAGAGAGACAGAGAGACAGAGAGAGAGAGAGAGACAGAGAGAGAGAGAGAGAGAGAGAGAGAGAGAGAGACAGAGAGAGAGAGAGACAGAGAGAGAGAGAGAGAGAGAGACAGAGAGAGAGACAGAGAGAGAGACAGAGAGAGAGACAGAGAGACAGAGAGACAGAGAGAGAGAGAGAGACAGAGAGAGAGAGAGAGAGAGAGACAGAGAGACAGAGAGAGAGAGAGACAGAGAGAGAGACAGAGAGACAGAGAGAGAGAGAGAGACAGAGAGAGAGAGAGAGACAGAGAGAGAGAGAGAGAGAGAGAGAGCTGCTGCTCGTGTTTGGACAGAAGACAGAGCTCTAAATGTATATAATGGATTATAAATGATCACAAGGCCTGTGTTGACACCAGCATCAAGTTCTTTGTATGTTTTCCACAACGCATGATTCAACTTGCCACTGACATTTACATCTATTTTATATATTTGACAACTCAGTTTTTACTAGCATTCCTGTGTCCTTCATCAGCAGCAAAGTAAGAGATTTAGAAAAGGTCACTGAAACTGGATTATCAAGCCTATTCTTATTTCCTTCTGTGGCATTGACTGCATTAGCCGTCCGTGTAATATTGCAGCCTTGAGGATCTGAGACAATAAAAGTGCCTTTCCAAAGTAGGACAGAATGGACGTGATTCCCCGTCAGCGTCTCGTCCAGCATCGGCTGCCCCTAGTGTTCAGATGGGGAAATATTAAACAATGCAGCCTTTGTGGAAAACAGTGGTGAGACTATAAGCTGTTTTTTCTTTCTTTCTATCAGATGTTAATCTATGACAAGCCTGGAATGAGCGGCGAGAGGATTGAGGTGCGCGGCGATGTTGTGGACGCCACACCGTGGGAGTTTACAGACACCATCTCAGTGCGAGTGATCAGAGGAGGGTGAGTGAAGTCTCTTCTGCTCATTTATCTGATCATAAATCCAGTAAAACAGTGAAATATTACTCCAGTGTAAATCAGCTGTTCTCTATGTGAATATATAGTAAAGTGTAATTTATTCCTGTGATCAAAGCTGAATTTATCATCATTACTCCAGTCTTCAGTGTCACATGATCCTTCACAAATCATTCTCATATGAGGATTTGATGCTCAACAAACATTTATGATTATTATCAGTGTTGAAAACAGTTGAATACATTTTATTTCTCAGGATTCTTTGATGAATAGAAAGTTCAAAAGAACAGCATTTATCTGAAATAGAATCTTTTGTAACATTATAAATGTCACTTTTGATCAATATTATGTTGCCTTTTTGACAAGTATTTCTTTTTAAAAAATCTTACTGACCCAAACCGTGTATAAATCACAAATGTTTCTCTTGATACTTCTACTGATATATATTAATTATTTATTATTGAAATGGTCTAGGTCATGCTTGTTTCATAAACATATGTGTAGTACATATGCAAAACATTAAATGACACGTGACACGTGAGTAAATATCAATGCACAATAAATCATGTGTTCACATGAGCAGCTGAAGGGAATCAGACACATTCCACATCAGTTTTGACACGCAGACTCTCCCTGCCTCCCAGCAAAATCATCTCTGAATCCTGCAGATGATCATTAACTGCAGAAACACACGAACGGCTGTTAAAGGATTAGTTCACTTCAAAATGAAAATGTCCTGATCATTTCCTCACCCCATCTCATCCAAGATGTTCATGTCTTTCTTTCTTCAGTCGAAAAGAAATGAACATTCCAGGATTTTTCTCCACATAATGGACTTCAATGGCAACCAACGGTTGAAGGTCCAAATCAATGCAGTTTCAGAGGAAGGGCTTCAGAGGCTCTGCACGATCCCAGAGGAATAGGCTCTTATCTAGACAAACCATCGGACATTTTCAACAAAAATAAACATTTATATACTTTTTAACCTCAAATGCGCGACTTCGGTGTTGTTCTTCTTCACGGCGTATGACATCATCACGTGGGAAAGGTCACATGACGTAGGTGGAAGAACTGACCCAGTGTTAAAACGAACGTGCAAAGACTAAATCAAACGCCCTTTACAAAAATAAAGGTAAAACAACGATGTCGGACGATTTAAAGTTGGAAGAGAACATGAGATGGAGTTTTTCGGCACTGGGTCGGCACTTCCACCCAGGGCCGTAGGCAGAGTTTTATAGTCAGTGAGGTCCCACATTTGAGCTGGGGGGTGGGGGGCATGCACCCCGAGAACATTTTGATTTCTCTGATCTACATATGTGCGTTTTAAGACGTTTGAAGGCCAAAAAAATTGTATAGCATAGCTTTAAAATGTCATTGGGCAGTAGATTATTTGTCATACGTGCTCTCTCCTCATCTCCATCACTCTCTCTTTTCTCTCAGTCTCCTTCTCTTGCCCTTCCTAAAGCTCAGCTTTGACTGATAGTCTTTTCATTTTCGTCTGTGTCAGTGAAGAAAGTATAGGGTCAACTGATATTTATATGTTTTATGAATCATTTTCTTAGCTAAGTGAATTTACTGAAGGCTACCAGGAAAGCTAGGTAACTAAGTTTATTAAATTGATTCACAATATATACACATTCATCTTATGCCTAATATGATGAAAAAAAGGCTTCGTTAATGTTTCCCCTCACACAGTTACATTACACGAATCACGTAAATTTGGCCTATTTTCAGTTCAAAATGGCAAAATTAGACAAAGTTTATTAGTTTGTCTGATTATTCTATCCTAAAACAGCTGTCAAATATGAAATGTTTAGTGTTTAGTCTACTTATATTATCTCGAACTTTATGACCGTTTACTGAAGCGCCGAGTTGCGTGGGAATTCGCGCTCAGCAGCTTCTGTGAACATAAGGCCCGCCTACTTTAATTTGATTGGTCATCTCAAATATTTTGACATTGACGAGTTGTGAAGACCAATGACAGCTCAGATGAGAAGATCTTGGTGCTGTGCAATATATTTCCAGTACTAAGTAGAGTTAATACTGTATTAGTCAGTTATTCACAACACTTATTATATAAACCTCGGAAAAATACAGAGGTCCGGACCTCGGTGACCTCATAACTGGCTACGGCCATGCTTCCACCTACGTCACGTGACCTTTCCCACGTGATGACGTCATACGCCGTGAAGAAGCACAACACCGAAGTCGCGCATTTGAGGTTAAAAAGTATATAAATGTTTATTTTTGTTGAAAATGTCCGATGGTTTGTCTAGATAAGACTCTATTCCTCGTCTGGGATCGTGCAGAGCCTCTGAAGCCCTTCCTCTGAAACTGCATTGATTTGGACCTTCAACCGTTGGTTGCCATTGAAGTCCATTATGTGGAGAAAAATCCTGGAATGTTTTCCTCAAAAAACTTCATTTCTTTTCGACTGAAGAACGAAAGACATGAACATCTTGGATGAGATGGGGGTGAGGAAACTATCAGGACATGTTCATTTTGAAGTGAACTAATCCTTTAATGACTTAGACCTTTAATAGCAAGAGCTGAAATCTGCTGGATCCTCAGCTTTCACTCCCTCAGCTCAGAGAGAGCTGGATGATGAATGTTTATGCATAAGAAAAATCATTTCTTAATTGATCTGAGTGATGATGTCATAACGAACGCTTCATGTGTAAGTGAAGTAGGATAATAAGTAAATTCAGTAAATGATTTATGATTATTATCAGTGTTGAAAACAGTTCATATTTCTGTGGAAACCGTCATACATTTTATTTTTCAGGATTCTTTGATGAATAGAAAGTTCAGAAGAACAGCATTTATTTGAAATAGAAACATTATAAATGTCTTTCCTGTCACTTTTGATCAGTTGAATGCGTCCTTGCTGAATAAAAGTAAAAATCTGTATCTGTTCAGGAAAAGACTTTGTTCTGTTCTGTCTTCTGCAGTTGGGTGTTGTATGAGAAGCCGGAGTTCAAAGGGGAGAAGGTCGCTCTGGACGAGGGCGACATCGAGCTGACGGACCCCTTCGGACCGGCGGATGAAGAAGTGTTTCGACCAGCAGGAAGGAACGACAGCGGATCGTGGAGAAGGAGGCGGTGAGCCCAAGCCTCGGATAAAGAGGAGGTTCGTCATCGGATCCATACGGCGAGCAGTGAGGGTACGGCATCCCTTTACTAGCTGAAATTCACCTCTACACTCTTAGAAATAAAGTTCTTTACTGGCATTGATGGTTCCATGAAGAACCTTTAACGTCCACTGAATCTTTCCATTTCACAAAGTTCTTAAAATGTTCATTACACTAAGAATAAAATGGTTATTTTAACTGAACTGATCAGCGAGAGCTCCTTTCGGGAGCCAGAAATGGCTCTTCTGTGGCATCGCTGTGAAAAGCTTTATTTTTAGGAGTGCATAAACAGACAGACCCTGAGAGGTGACAGTGTTTTAGCTCATAAATGTGTCTGGAATGGATGGGATCATGATCACAGCCGTGTTTGTGAAAGGTCCTAGTGCGCCACCTTGTGTCCCAGAGCAGAATTGGGCCTATATTTGGCAGAACTTCTACAGACTTCTGACCAATGAAGAACATAAATCAAGTATTAAAATATTACTCCATGAACCATATATTTATTCTAGTCAGCATTTACGTATTATACACCATCAAAACATTAAACGCGACACATAGTATAAAAATACAATGTACAGGGCAAAATGTGTTAACATGTTTAGAGGAACGCTATGAAAACACTGGTTTATATAATCTGCTACAGATATTAATATGAGTTATTTTACCTAAAGTTGCCGTACAGACGGTGACACACAAATGACAATATTGTTCTTGCCTCATTTTGTTGAGTTGTTGACTCACGAACACACTGTAAACCCGAATAAGTTGGCAAAACTCAAAAAAATTGAGACAATCAGCTGCCTCAAATTTTTTAAGTTAAGAAATTTAGTTTAAGTAAGCAGAACTTGCAGATTTTTATTTTGTAATCATACATTTTAATTTAATTTAAATCCCAGCCCAGTTTCGGTTAAATTTTAAGTTAGTCTAAATGAAAAGAAACAAGTTCATAACTCAAAACAATGAAACACTTCAGATTACTTAAAATGTGAAAGAATCAACTCGTTCATGAATCGTACATCACTCTTGCGTCTCGAACACCAAAGGCGCTATCACACACCCGGAGCAATGCAACGAAAGGCGTGACGCAAGTGTGTTCTGCTAGTTTCAGCTCGACGCAGTTCTCATGTTCACATCCAGCGCAGCAGCACACACACACACACACATGTTTAAATATGAAGAATAAAAGGATTCCTCTCTGGAGAAGCGTTCAGTCTCTCCTCATGTAAATAGTGAATCCGCTCATGGTGCGAGCACAACTGGCTTTTAAAGGGAAAGGGAGATGAGACTCTGATTGGTTTATTGCACGTTACGCCCAGAACACACCCATGACTCATTAAGAGACGAGGGACAACCCTTTTGGACCATGAGCCGGGCGCACCGACTGTTTGTCCCGTCGTTAAACTAGCAAAAGTGGATTCAGACACGCCCGAAGAGCTCCTGCGCCGTGAGCTCAGATCAGTGAAACAGTTTCCCAAAATAAAAAATACAGATACTTGAAAAATGTCCTTAAGTAGAAATGCTTTGTTACTGTCACCGCTGCATAAGTGAAGTGTTTTTTTAATTCGTTTTTGTTACTTTTCGATGGTCAGCAGCATACATTTTCCTCCTTTCCAGGATTACAGCGTTCCTGAAATCAGTCTTTTCCCAGAGGAAAATGCAGAAGGCAAGAAGGTGACATTCAGAGACACGTCAGAAGACTCCCGAATCTTTGGCTTCCCGATCAAAGCCAACTCCATCATCATCAACGCCGGCCTGTGAGTGACCGTGACTGATCATAAGAGAATACTGTCTCTCTCTCTCTCTCTGTCTCTCTCTCTCTCTCTCTGTCTCTCTCTCTCTCTCTCTCTCTCTCTCTCTCTGTCTCTCTCTCTCTCTCTCTCTCTCTCTCTCTGTCTCTCTGTCTCTCTCTCTGTCTCTCTCTCTCTCTCTCTCTGTCTCTGTCTCTCTCTCTCTCTCTCTCTCCTCTCTCTCTCTCTCTCTGTCTCTCTCTCTCTGTCTCTCTCTCTGTCTCTCTCTCTCTCTCTCTCTCTCTCTCTCTCTCTCTCTGTCTCTCTCTCTCTCTGTCTCTCTCTCTGTCTCTCTCTCTCTGTCTCTCTCTCTGTCTCTCTCTCTCTCTCTGTCTCTCTCTCTCTCTCTGTCTCTCTCT
>CM077184.1:40375064-40397564 GCA_039654105.1 Coreius guichenoti
AATTTTTATTCTTATTTTCATTTCTTATGCATATGTTATGATTATTTTATAATTATTTTAAATCCTTTTTATGTAAAGCACTCTTAATGTGCTAAATGAACTAAAGCGGTTGTTCTGGTGTTTCAGGCGCCCGGTGAAGGACCCAGCTTCAGAAACGAGGTGAGCTGAACGCTTTTAACGACACTACCGAGTCTTACTTTACTGTCATTTTTGATCAATTTACAGTTTTTTACACTCGCTAGGACACATTTCTCAATACTTAGGTCACTCTTTCAAAACTCTTCACTGATCAACATCAGTCTCATTTATCATTGCTTTGGCACAAAATACATTCAATGACGACATATTTGAAATTACATTAATTATTTTCTCACTTAGACACAAACACCACCAAAACTTTATGAACTATACAGGCCAATTTACACTTATGTTCAAAACCTAACACAACACAAAAATTAATAAAACCTAGGAATAATTTCGTACTGTAATTAAACATGGACTCTGTGTAACATAAACTGCAGTGAATTATGAGCAGTAGAGAGTGTCATTCTGGTTTTGTAAAGACATTTCACAAAAGAAAGTCATTGATATAATCATTGTATAATGCTCCTGATGTGTGTGTTTTTTTAGGTCTGTGTTTAATGATTGAGAAAGTGTGTTTGTTGTGTGAAAACCTTTGCTAGTGTTCAGGAAGAACGAGTTGATTTGAGACATGAATGAAGTGTTCTGGTAGTTTTAGTGTGTTTTGAATGTGAAATGAACTGCTGTGAAGGTGAAAGTTTGATGGGAGAACTGAGTGAGAAGAGTTTTGAAAAAGTGACCTAAGTGTTGAGAAATGGATCCTAGCGATTGAGAACTGAAATGCATCCTTGCAGCATGAAGGTATTCATTTCTTGTATGTTGTAACGCTGGTGTTCGGTCCTCGCTGCAGGTGCTGCTGTACTCAGAGCTGGATTTCCAGGGCTCGTGTCGAGTGTGTCATCAGAACCAGAGCCGTCTGCCGGAGAGTCTGGCGGTCAGATCCTGCAGGGTGGTGGGAGGAAGGTCAGTGAGCCGCCGCCGCCGCCTCATTCACTGCCTTCAGGAGGATATGTTTCTCATACACCTCTGCTCATTTCAGCTGGGTGCTGTACAGAGGAGAGAAGTTCATCGGAGACATGTGTGTTTTGTCTGAAGGAGATTATCCCAACCTGACCAGCATGGGCTTCCCGTCCGACTCCAGCATTCGCTCGGTCAAAGCCGTTCCAATGGTGAGCAGAAACTCTGTGCTTTCCTACTCGAGTCGAGTCTCCTTCCTTTATAGCGCTTTCACAACACAGATTGTTTCAAAGCAGCTTTACAGTGATAACAGGAGATTAATGAAGAGAGATTGTTTTGTCTGTACATCAGCTCTAGAATAAAGTTATTGTCCAGCTAAAGTAAGTTTTTGATTGATTCATTTCCGTCAAACCTCTTCACTCCCGTTTACATTCTGGATATTTTTACTGCCATTATTCACACATTAAACACACAATCTCACATACAGTCGGTGTGTTTCTGCTCACTGTTTTAATCCACTTACATCAAATGCAAGACATATTTCAATATTTTTTCGGTGACGCACTATTTCGTTGTTTTCGACCATCGATATACTGTATTATATTCAGTGTCTTCAACGCCCCAAAAATGTGATGCCTTCGTCATCCGTCTTCATCACAAGCACATGTGCACTTTAATCAGAGAGGAATAGATGCATACGCCGCATATTTTACTAGGATTATGAGATTAATCACATCAATTATTAATGTATTATTATTATTAATGTAGTATTATTACTGTATTGAGTTTACATGAGGTAAAGTTGAATGGCCACATTGCCTGAATCTCATGATGAGGTGATGTTTGTTCTCTCTCTCAGACCTTCTCGGTGCCGTCGATCTCTCTCTTCGGACTGGAGTGCTTTGAAGGTCGAGAGGTCACTATCGACACACAGGTTTCCAACATGCAGGAGGAAGGGTTTAATACACACTTCCTCTCCGTCAGGGTCAACAGCGGTTGGTGAGTTTGCACTGCTTTATATTAGTGTGTTTTCAAGTCTATATGGTATGACATTTTCACATATACTGCCGCTCAAAAAGATTGTTTAATGTTTCTGAAAGAGCCTCTTCTGCTCACCAAGGCTGCATTTATTTGATCAAAAATACAGTAAAAACAGTGAAATATTATTCTAATGTATAACAGCTGTTTTCTATGTGAATATACACCGATCAGGCATAACATTATGACAGGTGAAGTGAATAACACTGATTATCTCTTCATCACGGCACCTGTTAGTGGGTGGGATATATTAGGCAGCAAGTGAACATTTTGACCTCAAAGTTGATGTGTTAGAAGCAGGAAAAATGGGCAAGCGTAAGGATTTGAGCGAGTTTGACAAGGGCCAAATTGTGATGGCTAGACGACTGGGTCAGAGCATCTCCAAAACTGCAGCTCTTGTGGGGTGTTCCCGGTCTGCAGTGGTTCAGTATCTATCAAAAGTGCTCCAAGGAAGGAACAGTGGTGAACCGGAGACAGGGTCATGGGCGGCCAAGGCTCATTGATGCACGTGGGGAGCGAAGGCTGGCCCGTGTGGTCCGATCAAACAGACGAGCTACTGGAGCTCAAATTGCTCAAGAAGTTAATGCTGGTTCTGATAGAAAGGTGTCAGAATACACAGTGCATCGCAGTTTGTTGCGTATGGGGCGGCATAGCCGCAGACCAGTGGGAACACTTACCTGGGGAACACATGGCACCAGGATGCACTATGGGAAGAAGGCAAGCCGGCGGAGGCAGTGTGATGCTTTTTGCAATGTTCTGCTGGGAAACCTTGGGTCCTGCCATCCATGTGGATGTTACTTTGACACGTACCACCAACCTAAGCATTGTTGCAGACCATGTACACCCCTTCATGGAAACGGTATTCCCTGGTGGCTGTGGCTCTTTCAGCAGGATAATGCTCCTGTCACAAAGCACAAATGGTTCAGGAATGGTTTGAGGAGCACAACAACGAGTTTGAGGTGTTGACTTGGCCTCCAAATTCCCCAGATCTCAATCCAATCGAGCATCTGTGGGATGTGCTGAACAAACAAGTCCGATCCATGGAGGCCCCACCTCGCAACTTACAGGACTTAAAGGATCTGCTGCTAACATCTTGGTGCCAGATACCACAGCACACCTTCAGGGGTCTAGTGGAGTCCATGCCTCGACGGGTCAGCAAAAGGGGGGACCGACACAATATTAGGAAGGTGCTCATAATGTTATGCCTGATTGGTGTATAGTAAAGTGTAATTTATTCCCGTGATCAAAGCTGAATTTATCATCATTACTCCAGTCTTCAGTGTCACATGATCCTTCACAAATCATTCTCATATGAGGATATGATGCTCAACAAACATTTATGATTATTATCAGTGTTGAACACAGTTCATATTTCTGTGGAAACTAAAACATTTTATTTTTAAGGATTCTGTGCTAGAAAGTTCAAAAGAACAGCATTTATTAGAAATAGAATCTTTTTGTAACATTATAAATGTCACTTTTGATCAGTTTAATGCGTCATTGATGAATACGACTATTAATCTCTTTTAAGCCCTGAGTTGAGTGCATGTCATAAGCGTGTCGATCTGTCCGCAGCTGGGTGTTATGTGAACACAGTAACTACAGGGGGCGCCAGTTCCTCTTGGAGACCATTGAAATCACAAACTGGCACAAGTTCAGCTCTGTGTCCTGCATCGGCTCCCTGTATCCCGTCAGACAGGTCAGTGTCCACTCCACATGACCAGTGAAGAGTGTTGTGTTCACAAGCACTTCTTATCAGTGTGTGTTTATGTCCCTGTAGAAGCAAAGGCTGTTCCGCATCAGGAATAGGGAGACGGGCCACTGTATATCCGTGCAGGGCGGCGTGGAGGACATGAAAGACGGGCCGTGTGGTCGTGACGGAGCAGGTGGAGGGGATGAGTGACGTGTGGCTCTATCAGGACGGGCTCATCAAGAACAAGGTGTGCATGCGTTTCACTTCCTCTGTGCACTTGTTTACTGTTTGAAACTAACGTGTGTGTGTGTGTGTGTGTGTGTGTGTGTGTGTGTGTGTGTGTGTCAGCTGGCCCGGAGCATGAGTCTGCAGGTCATGGGTAACGTAGAGTCCGGCGCCAAGGTGGTGCTGTGGACGGAGACGCGTGTGCCGGTGCAGACGTGGAGCGCAGAGGTCAGAGGTCACATCTGCAGCAACACCTTCCCTGGGATGCTGCTGGACATCAAGGGTGAGAACCAGCTTCATTTATTTTATCATTTATTATTTTGATATTATTAGGGATGCACGATATATCGCCACCATATCAGTATCGGCCGATATATATTCATTCTTAATGTTATTGGAATCAGCCCGATAAGAAAATTAGGCTGGTATATTAAAGCTGATGAATAATGGATAATATCCTTCAGCTGAGACACTTCACATTGCTTGAAATATGATTGGAATCAATTAAAGGAAAATACAGTAAAGTGCATGTGTCATACAGGCTACATAACATTATAATGAGAACATCATAATTGTGTGTTTGGGACATGGATTTTAATGGTGAGACTTTTGTAATCAGGCTCTCAAAAATTATATAAAAATTCGGATTTAGATTTATCGGCCAATATATCGGTTTATCGGCTTTCAAATATAAAGAATTGTCGGTTATCGGTATCGGCCAAAATTTTCATATTGGTGCATCCCTAAATATTATCAATGATAAAACATATTATTTTATTAATATTGTTATTAATAAATAAAAATATATTCATTTAGTTTAGAATGCAAAAATGTAAGAGTAGCTGAAATGATATCAATACAGAAGTTTCATGCTTTACTTCAAACAACATTTCTCTAAAAAAAAATTATAATTATTTTATGCATGCAGTTTTTTAATTGTTAACTAACTTTGAGGAATATTTTACATTTTTATTTGTCACACGACATTATTACACTAAATGTACTGCAAAAAAGCTAATATGTGATTAAAAATAGTGATCTATATAAGCACCTGAAATACACTGCCATTCAAAAGTTTAGCGGCTGGTTTTTATTGAAAGACAGAAGTGTATACTTTTATTGCATTCACACTGTTTAAAATCTATTTCTAATAAATGCTGTTCTTTAGAACTTTCTATTCATCAAAGAATCCTTAAAAATAAAATGTATCAGTTTCCACAGAAATCTGAACTGTTTTCAACACTGATAATAATCATAAATGTTTGTTGAGCATCATATCCTCATATGAGAATGATTTGTGAAGGATCATGTGACACTGAAGACAGTAATGATGTAAGTAATGATGATAAATTCAGCTTTGATCACAGGAATAAATTACACTTTACTATATATTCACATAGAGAACAGCTGATTTACACTGGAGTAATATTTCACTGTTTTACTGGATTTATGATCAGATAAATGAGCAGAAGAGACTCTTTCAGAAACATTAAATAATCGTACCGACCTCAAACTTTTGAACTGTAGTTTATACTTTCCCTTATAAATATAAAATATATAAATTCCTTTATACATGAATGGATTTCAACCTAAAATCTTGATGTTGGAAACCAAAAGTTCAAGCACATTTGACAATGTCTCAAAACTAAACCTAAACTTATGGAAGCTTGAAAAAGTATTTACAAAGTTTTATCTCATAATTCACAATTAGAAAAAGTCGAAACTACCTTTTTTATTTTTTATTCCATGGCAGAAACAAGCTGCCATAAAAACCATGTGGCAATCAAATTCCTCTTTTTTACAGGAGGCAAAACGTACGACAGAGAGCATGTGGTGATCCGAGAGAGGGGTGAGGAGCGCCAGAGCCAGCAGTGGGAGCTGGAGTTTCTTTAACCCCGCCCCCTCATGATCATGTGACCCGCCTCTCCTTCTGACTCCACCCACTCTGACACGCCACACTCAGATCAAACAGAAACATTTACCAGTGAGAGTGAAGCCGTGAGAGGTCAGAGGTCATCCGATGGGGTTAATAAAACATAAACATTACCTACAGGTCATTTTACACTGTACACACTGAAGATGGTGCTGGTGTTTAACCTTCATAATGAGATTTCCCTTATGACTCTCTGTTGAATATTAGTGCTTTCTCTCAGATATCATCTATGAATCCACTCTTTCATTTCTGCTCATTGTATTTGTTTACACGTCAATGTTATTTTATTTCCCTACATGACACATTGGGTATGTTTTCTGGTCTGTATGCTTTAATATCAATGTCTGCGATTAGTTTATAGCCGCTGCAAATGCTGTTTGCGTTTGTTTTTAATACCAAAAAGTGTGTTGATCTCAGAGTCAATATAAAATCTCCATGCCTTTGGAAAACCAAGAAACTTTATTATGTACAATGTGAAATATTATGTAACAGGGAGTGGCTTTAATTTTGTAATAAAACTAAAACAAAATCATGAAATCATGTCAGAATTCATCAGTTTTTGACTTTAATCCATTGGTGTGTTGTAGTTCTTCATCTTCTTCATCATCTTCTCTTTGCAACCTCATAGAAACACCCTAGCAACCACCCGAGTACCCTAGCAAACCACATAGCAATCACATAGCAACACCCTAGCAACCACCGAGTACCCTAGCAACCACATAGCAACACCCTAGCAACCAGCCGAGTACCATAGCAACCACATAGCAACACCCTAGCAACCACCTGAGTACCCTAGCAACCACATAGCAACACCTTAGCAACCACCCGAGTACCCTAGCAACCATATAGTAACACCCTAGCAACCACTGAGTACCCTAGCAACCACACAGAAACACCCTAGCAACCACCCGAGTACCCTAGCAACACCCTAGTAACCAGATAGCAACACCCTAGCAACCACCTAAGTACCCTAGCAACTGCATAGCAAACTTTTTATCTGAGAGACTTAAAACCTTCAAATTTTGAGCTTTTAAAACTGATTCAAACTTAGAACTACTTAAAATTTAAATCCTTTAAACTTCAAGCTTTTAAAACTCTCTGTCTAAACTGTTACACACTTCAGGCTTTTACAATTACTTCAAACGTTCAGGCTAGGCTTTCTCAAGCCAACATCAAAGTTTGTTCACACACTTATCCAGTTTCTTATAACAGTTCATAAAACACAACTTATCAGTATACAGTACATATGCAGGCCCAGCTAAGAACGTTTTGTTAATGTTCCTGTTACGTTATGAAAACTTTATTTCTGAATGTTCATAACGTGGTTATGTGAACGTTAAGGGAACATTCCATTTGCAAACATTATGTTTACGTTACTTTTAATGTTCTCTGAACGTTCTAAAACAAGTAGGAACATTTAGAAAACTAAAACTGTTCCATGAACGATGTATGAATAATGTTTTTAAAGACCAGATAACATTGAACAAACGCTCTATTAACGTTGCTGGAAGAACGTTTGTTCATAACTTTGAGAACATAACTTTTTCCCTGTTCGCTGGTTATTATTTCTTCATGTTAGCTGGGCTGAGGAATCTGTCCGTTCTGCCCAGTGACTGTGTGACGTTCTGTTGTGTTTTGCTGAGATTCCAGTGTGTGTGTGACGTGTTCAGGTGTCTGATAACGGCTGAGGATGAGTGAGAAGCATGCAGATGTCATGTGATCTCTTCAGCTCTACACACCTGCTGATGTTGGCCTTTCAGGTGGAGGAGAACTCTCCTGATAGTCCAGTGTTTGACTTGAGCTTATTTACACATGCAAGTTTAGCTCTGTTGACATTAACAACACCTTCTCACATTTCTCACATTACAACCTGTTTTACAGTCTTCAGCACTGACACTGTAAATCCAGACATGTTCTGTTGAGTTTTCATTTGAGGAATCTTTGTAATTCAGAGAAGGTTGTTTTGGGAAGAATCTGGTCGATTGGTCTTCCAGTTCTGCAGGTTTTTGTGTGTCTCCAGGTCACACCCATGATGGGATATCTGATCTGATCCGATCCGATCTGAGACATTGAGAACTTCTATTTAGTTTGAGACATTTTGTGTTTTGTGCATCAGACGCGTCTGAGATCTACGGAAAGCAGGAGCTGTTTATTCCTCAAAAGCCTTTAAAACATTGAGTTTGATACGGGCAGGTCCAGCGTCAGTAAAAGAGCTGAAACTCGATCTCAGACACACTTCAGCAGGTAAAACACCTTCACTCGTCTCTCAGTGAGTTTGAGCTCAAAACAAGAACTAACATCTGTCAGTGGAGTCAGAAAAATAAACTTCATTCAAAGGGAAACGATGATTTTTTTGACTCCACTGACAGATATTTGTTCTTGTTTAAAGCACAAACTCACTTCATTTTCTTACATTTTTCAGTAAACAAGTCTTAATATCTTCAGTCATTTCTCTTCTCCAGTAAATGTGTCTTGATTTAAGAATGTTTAGATATTTGTGCTGGAAAACAAGACAGAAACACTGAGGAAGAACATCGTGTTTGCCGTGTGGGACAGGTTTGCTGGTATGGGTTGGTTTAAGGGGTCAACAGTGTAATTATAGATGTAAATATATCTGCAAGCAGCAATTATCGGGGCCAAGCACAACAGAAGCAAACAAGGAAGCTAGCAGCAGGAGTTATAGACATTTGTATTTATGAGCATATAAAAAATAACCCACACCCGACTTTGATTGCATTATTTTGCCACTTACTAGCCTATCAAAATTTTGACATTTGGCCATTTCTATATTTTCAACCTGCTATGATTCCAGTTTTCCTACGGTGGTTTTGTCTCGATTGGACTAACGGTTTCGAAGATATTCGCGAAAGTTGTTTAAACGTTAAATCACAACGTTGAACAAACCATAAGGTGAAACCTAGCATGTTTGGTATCGTTTGACTCGGCAAGGATTCAGGAATCTAAGGATTGGACTCCCATGAAAATAAGTCAACCAAATCCAAAGTTATAAGCATGTGAATATTTGATTTTACCACTAGGTGGCGCTGGCTCGAAACCTCTCAGGCTCCTTCAGGGCATCGTGCCGTTGACCCATACTGAGTTTCCTAACGATACGCTAACACGTTCATAAAATACAGCATTTTAATACAAAATTCAAAATGGCCGATATGGAAATATTGGATATCATTCGACTCAGCATGCCGCCCCGAATCTAATGAGATAACCACTTTTATGGTTTTTGGGCAAACCGTTCAGAAGTTATAAGCAAAAAAAAATTCTTATCTCCGGACCAATAGGTGGCGCTGCAACGAAACGCAGCATGTCGCTTCAGGTCATGCTTCTGATGATCTGTACCAAGTTTGGTCAGAATACGATAAAGCGTTGCGGAGATACAGCCTTATGTCTATTTTCGCAAGCGTTACGTAAAATTTGTTTGTGCATTATTCAAAAACACTTTGATGAACTGAATTTTGTTGGCATTGTCTGAAAATTATCTGGTTAAATTTTCGGGTTAGGGTTGCAAATCAGATAAACCATCTAGGAGGAGTTCGAAAAAGTAGGTTTTTTGGCAGGAAAATTTGGCGGTAAAATTGACGTCATAGTTTAATCGAATCGTCTTGAGCCAGAATTTTGTTTCTAGCCCTTACGGTTCAAAAGTTATTAGCACAAATGTAAGTCAAACTTTGGACAGGTGGTGGCGCTAGAGGGATTGAGTTAGAGACTCCAAAATTGGTGTAGTTAATGTTGGGCCAGTCCTCTATCAGTGTGCCAAATTTCATGACTTTCCCGCACGCGGTTCTATGGGCTGCCATAGACTCAAGAGCGGAGGAAGAAGAAACAGAAGCAGAATAATAATAACGTCAGTGGATACAGCAGGTGCTCGGCCCCTAATTAGAAATGTTTTTAAACACAAGCACAACGTAAAAGCATGCATGTACACAATAAGTGCATTGGATCAAATGATTAATTTAAATGTCAGTACTAGTTAAAAACAGTTTTTTCTCCATAGAGCCGTTCATAACGTCCTTCACTAACAGGAGCTGTGATGGAGTCAAACTCACAGGACGCGTCTCCTCTGATGGTCAGTGTATCTGCCCTCTTCTGCTCCTGTTGTACCTCACTTCACTCATGAAACATCTTCTCAATACCGTTTTTGTCTTCTACACTTCCACCCTGGCCTGTATTTCTCTCGTCCCACAGATGGAAGGCATGTGGTGGGGAACGCTGGGATCCGTTCGGCCCTTCCCAAACTTCCGTCCGGAGAGAGACGTTGCAATCCTTCACACTGCTCTGGAGAAGAAAGGTTTGTTTACTCGCCCGATTGCTAGTATTCTGTCATATTTCAATGTTTTAGTTTCAAACCACCATATGTTTCTGTTAAAGATGTGAGCACCATTGTGGGAATACTGACCAATCGCAGTAACGCTCAGAGACAGTCTCTGGCCCGCGTCTACAAGAGCGTCTCACAGAAGGTACGCAAGAACTAGTTTATCTCCAGATCGTCTGTGTGTCTTTGGCTCAGGCTGTGCTTGTCCCAACAAGGAAAGTACAAATGTAAATCACATACAGTCTCCATCAGGAATATAATAGTAATGAATATACTTAATAAACATACTAAACACCTTAAATAATGTCTTAAAGAGGACCTTTTCTCCATCTTCATCTGTCTTTAGTGTGATGTTGCTGTTTGAGCATGAAAAAGCTCCAGTTCTTCCCTATATCAGTGTCAGTGTTTCTGAGCTCCTGAAACGCCTCCATTGTAGTCTTGAGTTTTCTTCCGGGAACCAGCACGTCACAATATTCCTCATTATAATAATTCATACGCAGAATAAAGGGGCGGGGCCTGGTTGAGTTAGTTAGTAGTGTGTTGAAAATGGTGGTTATGGTAAGGGGCGGGGCATTTCCCAAACACCAATCACAACACACTGCTCCAGCCAACCAATCAGAGCACAGTGTGCTTTTCAGAAGCTGACAGACAGACTGGGAAGAGAGGAGCCGCAACAATGGAGAATATGAGGAAATAATCAACATTCAAGCAGGAAAACCTGCTCTAGTAGAGCCAGAAAACACATCAAGACTCTGAGAAAGAGCAGAATATGGGCTGTTTAAAGAACATCTAAAAATTAAGATAAAAATGTGTATGTGTGTGTGTGTGTGTGTGTGTGTGTGTGTGTTACAGGAACTGCACGCGAGTCTGAAGAAGGCTCTTTCCGGTGATCTGCAGTCTCTGATTCTCGGTCTGATGATGATGCCGGAGCAGTTTGAGGCCCATCGCTTGCGCAAAGCCATGGAGGTTTAGCATTAATCACTGTCTGTGTGTGTGTGTTTGATTATCGCTATACATTTAACTACAGAACCACATCCATTGAGACTGTGTGTGTGTGTGTGTGTGTGTGTGTGTGTGTGTGTGTTTAGGGCGCTGGTACAGATGAAGAGACTCTTTTAGAGGTTTTGTGCACCAGGACACCACAGCAGATCTCCGACATCACGACTTCATACAGTCAAGGTGCTTTAAGAACAATTTACAAAACTGTTGAAACTTTTGATTTAGTTACTGCAATTAAACGTCTGTTGTCTTTTTAAATGCTTGTACTGAATTAAAACATTTGATATTAAAAAAAGATTGACCTCAGACCAGATATACCAGTAATTTAAAATAAAATATTTTGGTAGGTTGGTCAACATGAGCACTAATATTTACTGGGAATTATGCTCATACTGTAACTGACATTAATGACATAATGATTATTGGTGATTTATCACTGTCAAACCACACAAAAATGCTTTGAATGACTTTGACATTTTTGAAAAAAATGATAATTCAGTCATTTTTAATTATTTTAGTTATTTTAGTTATCAATCAGAACAGGACTGTCTGTGTATTTTAATCTAGGAGTAACAAGAAATACATTTTATATATACATACACTTTCCATTCAAAATATTGGGGTCAGTTAGATTTTTTAAAGTCTCTTCTGCTCATTTATCTGATCATAAATCCAGTAAAACAGTGAAATATTACTCCAGTGTAAATCAGCTGTTCTCTATGTGAATATATAGTAAAGTGTAATTTATTCCTGTGATCAAAGCTGAATTTATCATCATTACTCCAGTCTTCAGTGTCACATGATCCTTCACAAATCATTCTAATATGAGGATTTGATGCTCAAGAGACATTTATGAATATTATCAGAATTATTATAATGTTAAAAACTTTTCATATTTTTGTGGAAACCGTCATACATTTTATTTTCTCAGGATTCTTTGATATTATCAAATCAAATCAAATCACCTTTATTTATACAGCGCTTTTTACAATGCCAATTGTTTCAAAGCAGCTTCACAGTGGTAACAGGAAAATAATGCAACAGAATTTGATTCGGCTGTACAGCTGCTCTGGTGAAAACGGTGATGTCATCAGCTCATTTCAATTATCATATAGTGTCAATGCGGGCAGATCAGTAATATAGTTGAAATTTAAGTGTCCCCAACTGAGCAAGCCAAAAGCCAAAGGCGACGGTGGCAAGGAACCAAAACTCCTTCAGGGCCAGAATGGAGAAAAAAATCTTGGGAGAAACCAGGCTCAGTCGGGGTGCCAGTTCTCCTCTGGCCGACGAACAAATAGTGTATGATTATGATTCTGGCAACATTACAGGTCAGAAGTCATATTAGATCAATAGATATTTGTAGGATTATTCGAAAGATTGGAGTCGTCACGCCGGGGACGGGTTTAATGAGGATGTCGTGTCGATGCGGCATTTACAGGGGGGAGTTTAATTGACACGGTCTCTACAGACACTTCAGGGATATGGTCGTCATGTCCAGGCTAAGGTCCACCATCTGGTCCGGATACGGCCCGGATCCGGCCGACTGCAGTAAACCTCGGGATAAACAGAGAGACTAACATTAGCGTAGATGCCATTCTTCTTATGATGTAACGAGTACATCAGGTGTTATGGGAAGTGTTCCCGGTTCCGGCTGACCTAGTTAATGCAGCCTAAAACAATCATTTAACTGATTTGAATAATAGATTAATAAAAATGTTTTATGTGTATGCCATAGTAAAGAGATGTGTTTTTAGTCTAGATTTAAACTGACAGAGTGTGTTCCAGAGTTTAGGTGCTAAATAGGAAAAGGATCGACCGCCTGCAGTTGATTTTGATATTCTAGGTATTATCAACTGGCCAGAATTTTGAGACCACAATAGACGTGATGGAGTATAATGCGTTAAGAACTCGCTCAAGTACTGCGGAGCTAAACCATTTAGTGCTTTGTAAGTAATCAGCAAGATTTTAAAATGTATACGATGTTTAATAGGGAGCCAATGCAGTGTTGCCAGAACCGGGCTAATATGGTCATACTTCCTGGTTCTAGTAAGAACTCGAGCTGCTGCGTTTTGGACAAGCTGCAGTTTATTTATTAAGCGAGCAGGGCAACCACCCAGTAGAGCATTACAATAATCTAGCCTTGAGGTCATGAACGCATGAACTAACTGTTCAGCATTTTGCATTGAAAGCATGTGCCGTAATTTAGATATATTTTTAAGATGGTAGAATGCAGTTTTACAGATGCTAGAAACGTGGCTTTCAAATGAGAGATTGGTATCAAAGAGCACACCCAGGTTCCTAACTGACGACGAGGACTTGACAGAGCAGCCATCGAGTGTTAGACAGTATTCTAGGTTACTACTTGTGGAGTTTTTTTGTCCAATGATTAAAAATTCAGTTTTTTCTGAATTAAGCTGCAGGAAATTACTAGTCATCCAATTTTTTACATCAGCTATGCATTCCGTTAATCTTGTGAATTGGTAAGTTTCGTCGGGGCATGAAGAAATATAGAGCTGAGTATCGTCAGCATAACAATGAAAATGAACGCCATGCTTCCTAATAATATCTCCCAGTGGTAGCATGTACAGGGTGAAAAGCAACGGTCCTAGCACTGAGCCCTGCGGTACTCCATACTGAACTTGTGATCGGTGTGACATCTCTTCATTTACTGCTACAAACTGATAACGGTCAGATAAGTATGATTTAAACCATGCCAATGAAATTCCACTAATGCCAACATAATTTTCGAGTCTATTCAAAAGAATGTTGTGGTCGATAGTATCGAATGCAGCGCTAAGATTGAGTAACACTAACAGAGAGATACAACCACGATCGGATGATAAGAGTAAATCATTTGTAACTCTAATGAGAGCAGTCTCAGTACTATGATACGGTCTAAATCCTGACTGGAAATCCTCACAGATACCATTTCTTTCTAAAAAGGAGCATAATTGTGAGGACACTGCCTTTTCTAGTATTTTTGACAGAAAGGGTAGATTTGAGATTGTCCTGTAATTGACTAATTTTGTAGGATCAAGTTGCGTTTTTTTAATAAGTGGTTTAATAATAGCCAACTTAAAAGTTTTCGGTACATATCCTAATGTCAAGGATGAATTAATGATATTAAGAAGAGGATCTATGACCTCTGGAAGCATCTCTTTTAGTAGTTTAGTCGGTATGGGGTCGAGCATACATGTTGTTGATTTTGATGATTTAACGAGTTTAGCCAATTCTTCTTCTCCTATAGCAGTGAATGAATGTAATTTTTCCTCAGTGACACTACAATGCACTGTCTGATGTGATACTGTAGTAGACGGGTGCATGGCCATACTTTTTTTCCTAATATTATCAATCTTACAAGTAAAGAAGTTCATAAAGTCATTACTGCTGTGCTGTTTACAAAGATCAGAAGGTGAAGCTTTATCTTTGGTTAATTTAGCCACTGTATCGAATAAATACCTAGGGTTGTGTTTGTTTTCTTCTAAGAGAGTCGAGAAATAAGCAGATCTAGCAGTTTTTAGGGCCTTTCTGTGTGCAATCATGGTCTCTTTCCACGAAATGCGAAAAACTTCTAGTTTTGTTTTCTTCCAGCTGCACTCCATTTTTCTGGCTGCTGTTTTAAGGGCCCGGGTGTGCTCGTTGTACCACGGCGTTGGACTATTTTCTTTAATCTTCTTTAAGCGCCAGGGAGCAACTGTGTCTAAAGTGCTGGAAAAGAGAGAGTCAATAGTTTCTGTTGCAACATCGAGTTCCTCTAGGCTATCTGGGATGCTGAGGAGATGAAACTGATGAGGAAGATTATTTACAAAGAAATCTTTAGTCGCAGCAGTGATAGTCCTGCCATATTTGAAGCGAGGGGACGGCTTTGCAGCTTTTTCTAAATTAAGTGTACATGATACTAGGTAATGATCTGAGATGTCATCGCTCTGCTGCAGAATTTCAATGGTTTCAACATTTATTCCATGTGACAGTATTAGGTCTAACGTATGATTACGGCGATGAGTGGGTCCTGACACGTGTTGCCTTATTCCAATAGAGTTTAGAATGTCTCTAAATGCCAATCCCAATGCGTCTTTTTCATTGTCTACATGGATATTAAAATCACCAACAATTAGGACTTTATCTGCAGCCAGTACTAACTCTGATAGAAAATCAGCAAATTCTCTGGTAAAGTCTGTATGGTGCCCTGGTGGCCTGTATACAGTAGCCAGCACAAATGTCAAACGGGATTTATCAATTTCACTACATATCGTTACATAAAGCACCAAAACTTTAAAGGAATTATATTTGAAACTAGACTTCTGAGTAATACCGAAGATATTATTATAAATTACAGCAACACCTCCCCCTTTACCTTTCAGACGCGGCTCGTGTTTATAACAATAATCTTGGGGGGTGGACTCATTTAAAGTAATGTAATCGTCAGGTTTTAGCCAGGTTTCTGTCAAACACAGCACATCTAGGTTATGATCTGTAATCATATCATTAACAATAAGCGCTTTTGAGGAAAGGGATCGAATATTCAGCAGCCCGAGCTTTATCATTTGATCATCTGTATTATATCTGTTGTTTATTTGTTGGACATCAATTAAATTTTTACCGTTGAATGGTTTTGATGGTTTTTTGTATTTACTAATTTGTGGAACAGACACAGTCTCTATGTGATAATATCTAGGTGAAAGAGTCTCTATGTGCTGGGATTTATCTGACTTCTGTGACGTGAGACAGCTAGCAGGCGGTCAGGTAAGCCAGTCCGTCTGCTTCCTGACCTGGGCCCCAGTTAGTCAATGTTTAGCTCTAAGACTATGTGCCAAATTACTAGAGAGAAGAGCGGCACCATCCCAGGAAGGATGAATACCATCTTTTTTCAACAGGTCAGGTCTGCCCCAAAAGCTTTTCCAATTGTCTATGAACCTATGTTATTTTGCGGACACCACTTAGACAACCAGCCATTGAGTGATGATAGTCTGCTAAGTATCTCATCACTCCTTTTAACGGGGAGGGGACCAGAGCAAAAAACGTCATCTGCCATCGTACTTGCGAGTTTACACACCTCTTTAATGTTAATTTTGGTGATCTCCGACTGGCGAAATCGAACATCATTTGTGCCGACGTGAATAATAATCTTAGAGAATTTACGGTTAGCATTAGCCAGCACTTTTAAATTTGCTTTGATGTCAGGCGCTCTGGCTCCCGGTAAACATGTCACTATGGTGGCTGGTGTCTCTATTTTCACGTTTCGTGTAATAGAATCGCCAATAACTAGGGCACTTTCAACAGGATTCTCAGTGGGTGCATCACTGAGTGGGGAGACCCTGTTTGATGTTCTAATCGGAATGGAAGAGTGGTTTTTTGATCCACGACTATGCCGTCTCACCATCACCCAGTTGCCCTGCTGCATGGGCTCTACAGCCAGAACCGAACAATGTACAGAGTTCACTAAGCTATTCGCATCCAAAGCAGTGTCTAAAGCTGTTACATTCTCACTACTCTCAAATGAAGTCTGGATGCGTGTCTCTAATTCTGAAATCTTCTCCGTCAGCCTGACTATCTCCTTACATTTATCACATGTGAAGCCCTGTTTGCCAACGGAGAAAGATATACTAAACATGAAACATGCAGTGCAAGTGACAATGACAGGAGAAGAAGACATGGCTTACCGTATTTGTTGATTAATCCAAATTACCACAGTTGTTTAATAAACTCAGAAAATAAGAGACCCGAGTGCAGAGATGGCAAGCTAACAGGCTAGCGAAATGCTAACGCGTGATAGTGATTTAGATTAAAAGCTAGCAGTGTCAGATTTAATGTGGTAGGCAATATTAGACAATATATGGTCCATATATTATCAATATATTATCTGTGTTGAAAACGAGAGTTACGGATGTAACTGCGGTTCTATTTCATTCTTCCTGACTGCCAGAGGCAGAGCTTCACACTGGATGGCTTATAACAGCAAGGTCACAAGGAGGTTTAAGGTTTACCCTTAAGAGGAAGTTGAGGGTCCTGACAGGACATAGTATTAGAAGCAGCCACATTAAACCTGTAGTATCTGGAAAAAGTATTTGTTGATGACCACGTAGCTGCTGCACAGATGTCACTTAGAGGGACACCTTTTAGTGCAGCCCAAGACGTTGAGATGCCTCTTGTTGAATGGCATCTCACCCCCAATGGCACTGGATATTTAATAGATTTGTAAGCATGGGTGGTAACCTCAACCTACCCAGTGCGACAATCTCTGCTTTGAGAGGGGCTGACCTTTTTTTGGCCCCCCATAACAGAGAAAAAATTGGTCTGGTTGCCAAAAAAATTCTGTGGCCCTCAGATAGCCCCATAGAGCTCTTACTGGGCACAAAAGTCTGCTTCCACTTCCTTCCTGTGTATTCAACATCGGAGGATTAAACACTGCCAGCTCAATAGCCTCTTGGGGAGAAACCCTGGGTTCGGCCATAGCGCCACTACTGAGCCATCTGCATTCCAGCGCATACAGGGTGTGTTAACTGATAACGCGTGGAGATCACTCACATGCTTAGTCGAAGTAATGGCCAAGAGAAACGCTGTCTTCAGTGAGATCCACTTCAGGTCGCTCTGCTCCAGAGGTTCGAACGGGGGCAATGTAAGAGATTTTAAGACTAGGCTCAGGTCCCATAAGGGCACCCTAGTGGACTGAAGGGGCGCAGTCGTTGAGCGCCCCTAAGATACTGAGTAACCAAGGCATGAGACCCCAATGGCTGACCATCTATTCGTACATGATGTGCTGAAATTGCAGCCACATAAACTCTTAAAGTAGAAGGCGCCCTATTATTTTCTAACAGTGACTGCAGAAAACGTAAAACCAGAGGAACAGGGCAGTGCTCTGGGACCACTGCTTGCTCCCTGCACCAGTCAGAGATGAGCTTCCATCAATAGGCATAAGCACTCCTGGTGGAAGGCGCTCTAGATTTCAATATAGTGTTCTGCACCTCTCGATTGCAGACTCTAAAGAGTGGTTCTGGTCATTCAGAGGCCAAACACAGAGCTGCAGGCGGTCTGGATTCGGGTGCCATATCTGACCCTCCAACTGGTGGAGGAGATCCATTCTCCTGGGAAGGCTCCAGGGATCCCCATCTAGGAGCTTGCACAGCTTTGGAAACCAAGGTCTCCCCGGCCAGTTCGCCGCTACCAGCAGCAACCTGTGGTGTCCTTGAAGGACCCTGTGAACAGTCGCCAAGATCAACGGTATCGGGGGAAAGGCCTAGAGTAACCGATCTGGCCAGGCGTGGGCTAGAGCATCCTACCCCAGCGGACTGGATTCCTCCGCTAGTGAGAACCAGACACGGCAGTGGGTCGATGTCGGCGAGGCGAAGACGTCCACCTCCACCCTGCCAAACCGCTGCCATATCATCTCTACCACCTAGAGATGGGTTGAGCCTCCACTCCCCCGATGGAGGTCTGTGGCGCAACAAGAAATCTGCAACTACATTTGACACCCCTGGGATGTACATTGCTCTGATGCTTGCAAACAGAGGGAAGGCCCAATTCAGCAGTTCCTGTGATACCTGAAGGGATTGGCTGGACCTCGTGCCCCCTTGATGGTTGATGTGATAAACCAATGATGTGTTGTCCGACCTGACGAGAATATGCCTGCCCTTCAAAAATGGTGCAAAGTGCTTCAGAGCCAGCAGTACTGCTCAAAGTTCCAGGGTATTTATACTCTCGCCCTTTTTCTGGGGATCCCATTGTCCTCTGACTGCTCTGTGTTGCCAGACTGCCCCCCAGCCAGTAAGAGATGCATCGGTCTGATTGCATCTTCCTTCGAGAGGGAATCATGCCCAGAGCTACCCCCTTGGTCAGATACAACCTTCTCCTCCATGACTTCAAGGCAAGAAGGCATCGCTCTGTAACCTTGATCAACCTGTACTTGTGCCAACTGGGATTCAAGTGAAGACTGTTCACCTATCTCTGAAAGGGACGCAGTGAAAGAGGCCCAATGGTATGGCCATGAGCCTGAGGATGCACCTGAACGGAAGTCTGTCCTGCCTTTGAAACTGTTGAAGGAGGAGCAGTATACTGTCCACCCGCTGTGCTGATGGCGAGGCTTTCATTAATCTCGAGTCCAGCATGATACCTATGAACCCCACAGACTGACTTGAAGTTAGCCGGCTCTTGCTGAAATTCACAGAAAGGCCCAGTTGGGTAATATGTGAGAGCAACTGTGTGATTTCCAGCACCGCCTAATCCTGAGAGTGGGAGCAAAGGAGCCGGTCGTCCAAGTACGGAAGCACCTGTAGTCCTGTGGCTTGGATTGGAGCCAATGCCGCAGCCATGCACCTGGTGAAGACTCATGGGGATAGAGAAAGGCCGAATGGGAGGACAGAGAACTGTTAGACCTGGTCCTGGAATGCAAAGCGGAGGAACGGCCTGTGTTGTGGAGCAATTGGAATATGGAAGTAAGCATCCTTTAAGGCTACTGTGGTGAACCAGTGCTGCTGCCTGCCTTTGGAATTCTAAAGTATATTGAGAAGAACCCACCGAGCCATTCTGACCATTCTACTGGTTCGATGGCACCCTTCTCTAGGAGTTGTGCTATTTCTTGCATTAAGGAAAGTGAGCTGTTGGGGTCTGAGACTATGGTCATCTTGACCCCCTTGAAAGCGGACGGCCGCCGTCGGAACTGCAGCTTGTACCCCTGAGTTAGTGTTGCTATAACCCATGGGTCGGAAGTTGTTGTTTTCCAGTAACTGAGCTGCTGATGAGAAAAACGTCCAACGGCCAGCCACAGACCTTCAGGTCCTGCGTACCTGGCCTTTAAGATCCCTGGAGGGCCGTTGGCCAGGCGCTCTGCCCCTTGGGGCCTGAAATACTTGCTGTCCCCGAGCCTGGGGCCACTGAGCAGAACGTTCTACTCGCTGAGATCGCTCTAAGCACTGAGACTGGCCCTTGTGAATATCACTTCGGCGTGTTGAAAACTGAGGGGTTAAATAGGGGAGCACCCCGATTTGTTTGTATTAGACTCGACCTGTGCATTTGCAACGAGAGATAATAACCAGTGTGAAGCACTGCCTCTGGTGGTCAGGAAGAACGAAATAAAACAGCTGATGCATTTTATTTTTCAGGATTCTTTGATGAATATAAAGTTCAAAAGAACAGCATTAATTTGAAATAGAGTCCTTTGTAACATTATAAATGTCTTTACTGTCACTTTTGATCAATTTAATGCGTCTTTGATGAAAAAAAGTATTCATTTGTTTTACAAATAATAAATTTTTAGTTTGGTAGTGCATGTATTATATTATCATGTAATATTTAATTCAGTAAGGACTGATAATGGCATCTCTTTTCTGTCTGTTTGAATGTTTCTGTCACTTTACCAGAGTTCAAGCGGGATTTGGAGAAAGACTTGATGAGTGAAACCAGTGGAGATTTCTCCCGGCTCATTGTGGCGTTGCTGAAGGTGAGGCGCGTGATTCACGCTATTAAATATTCACCAACTCAACCAATTTCATTACTTTGGTGCATCATCACTGTGTCAATATCCCGTTTTATGATATATTTGAGTAATGATGCTCATTCTCTCTCTCTGTTCTTTATCAGAAAGAGAATGGGACGGGAATTATTGACCAGGATACAGCAGTGAGTCCACATTCATTCATCACAGATTCCTCATTCCAGGCTGAATCGTTCCTTTCAAGACTTTTCCTGCATTCCCAGTTTTCAGATGAAGTTGACTTTATTTATGACTATTTATTACTCTAGATGAAGTCTGATGTTGACTTTGCTTTGTTTGATCTGCGTCTGATGACCTCTAGATGACCTCGGAAGCAGGATTCAGATTGTAGAAACTTCAGCTCAGGTCACAAGGGTGACCGATATCAGTTTATGAACTAGAAAAACAAGATTTTTCTGACTCCACTGACAGATATTTGTTCTTGTTTTAAGCACAAACTCACTTCATTTTGATACATTTTTAATCATTATTTCCAGTAAATGTGTCTTGATTTAACCCTCTGCTGTTTTTTTTTAATTTTACGTTTTGGTTTTTTTAGTATTTTTACTTCACCTGAATGGTACGAAACTTGGTAAAGGTTTTGGCACTTGCTCATGGACAAAAATCATGGACATGCTTTGAAAAGGTTAATGGTCCTGAAAAAAACAGTCACACTTGTATTGTTTGCACATTGGAAATTAACGGGAGAAGAATTTCATCTAGTGGAAGCGTTTGGTACTGCGCCCAAACAAACTCTCACTGAAAGCTCATTTTTTGAGAAATTATTTATTATTTAGAATTATGGCTTTGATTTTCTTATAGTTTTAGAGTAAAACGTGTTTTTGAACATATATATTTCATATAAAAATTTAAAATAGTATTTTTGTGCATTTTTCATAACAATAAACATACAATTCTGTAACTTTTTTTAAGTTCACTTTTTAAAACTTTTTCAAAGTCTTCTTTGAAAAGAGATCAAACTTCAGTCTCCAAAGCATTCAAGATTTATGAAAGTTTAAGTTGGACATTTCATTTTCAGGTCTATGCACAAAAAGTGAATAAATGGATAATAACTACAGCATAAATATAATTTAGTACCATAAAATTCCCTAAAAAATATAAAAAAATTAATTAAAAAAACATAATCCAACTAAAATATAGTACATTCATTTCATTGAAATAAAAAACATTTTGACTGACACACGAGCAGCTCCAGAGGGTTAAGAATGATTAGATACACTATATTGCCAAAAGTTTTGTGACGCCTGCCTTTCCATGCACATGAACTTTAATGGCATCCCATTCTTAATCCGTAGGGTTTAATATGGAGTTGGCCTACCCTTTGCAGCTATAACAGCTTCAAGTCTTCTGGGAAGGCTTTCCACAAGGTTTAGGAGTGTGTTTATTGGAATATTTGACCATTCTTCTAGAAGCGCATTTGTGAGGTCAGGCACTGATGTTGGACGAGAAGGCCTGGCTCGCAGTCTCCGCTCTAATTCATCCCAAAGGTGTTCTATCGGGTTGAGGTCAGGACTCTGTGCAGGCCAGTCAAGTTCCTCCACACCAAACTCGCTCATCCATGTCTTTATGGACCGACGCTTTGTGCACTGGTGCGCAGTCATGTTGGAGCAGGAAGGGCCGTCCCCAAACTGTTCCCACAAAGTTGGGAGCATGAAATTGTCCAAAATGTCTTGGTATGCTGAAGCATTAAGAGTTCCTTTCACTGGAACTAAGGGGCCAAGCCCAACCCCTGAAAAACAACCCCACCCCATAATCCCCCC
>CM077184.1:40402564-40405064 GCA_039654105.1 Coreius guichenoti
GCCAAAGGCTTTAATAATGTTTTCCCAGCTGTCATGAGACCATAAACCCAGTAAATGACTGACAGAAACCACTGATTTTACATCAACTGATTTAATCCAGAAGAGTCTCACTTACAAAAACAGCAAAACGTGCAGATCCATTACAGGAGTGACGTCAGCGGCGATCTGTGAATAAAGCGCACGGTTCTCTGAGGAAGTCTTCGTTACTGGAGCGTCGAGCACTTTTTAAAGGCACTTTACGTCGACTTCACTCTTTATGGATGCTTGTTCATTGCGTTTTAATTAAAAAAATCTACAGAAATTCACTATTTATATTTCTAATTTCAAGCATTCAAGCATGAGCCTTTAGGCGTTTACAGTCATGAGAAACATATTCAGTCAAAAAAATAAAATCTGTTGTTCAGGTCATACTGTAACTTTTACATTTATGCATTTGGTAGATGCTTTTTAGTCACCAAGCGGCTTATATTGTATTCATCTACTTGTGCTAGAGTTCATTTCAGAAGCGCTTCAGATCAGCAGCGTGAACAGCAGAACTGACAGAGAACAGCTGAGGACGGACACTCGCAGAGAGTCGCTGGACGACGGAGTCGTTTGAGTCGTCTGATTCATCTGAGTCGTTTGAGTCGTCTGATTCATCTGAGTCGTTTGAGTCGTTTGAGTCGAGGTCTGTGCTGTGGTGATATGCACAGAGGAGTTCATCATTCTGGTCGTATCGGTCAGTTCAGGTGGAGATGAAGATGGAGATGTGGTTGGAGCTGCACTTGCTGGCGTTGTTGAAGCGTTCAGAGCTGTAGTTGTTGTAGTTGTTGTAGTAGTATCTGCACTGGTTGGAACTGCAGTCATGTTTGGTGGAGCAGCAGTTGTTGGAGTAGTGTTCAGAGCTGTAGTTGTTGTAGTTGTTGTAGTAGTATCTGCACTGGTTGGAGCTGCAGTCATGTTTGGTGGAGCAGCAGTTGTTGGAGTAGTGTTCAGAGCTGTAGTTGTTGTAGTTGTTGTAGTAGTATCTGCACTGGTTGGAGCTGCAGTCATGTTTGGTGGAGCAGCAGTTGTTGGAGTGGTGTTCAGAGCTGTAGTTGTTGTAGCTGTTGTTGTAGTTGTAGTAGTATCTGCACTGGTTGGAGCTGCAGTCATGGTTGGAGGAGCAGCAGTTGTTGGAGTAGTGTTCAGAGCTGTAGTTTTAGTAGTTGTTGTAGTTGTAGTAATAGCTGCACTGGTTGGAGCTGCAGCAGTTGTTGAAGTAGTGGTTGAAGTCCCATCATTCTTTTAGGGAACAATTTAAACACTCGTTAAGCAATGCCATTATTTTAGCTCAGGGGTTCCCAGTTCCAGTCCTCGCTCCTCCTCGCTCTGTTTGTCTCTCATCTGACGCACTCAGTTCACATGGACTTCATAGGGTAATTCGCCATCTCACGGGAGATTCTGATCTGAAGTGCGTGCGTGTGTGTGTGTGTGTGTGTGTGTGTGTGTGTGTGTGTGTGTGTGTGTGTGTGCGCGCGCGCGCGTGAGTGTGAGTGAGTGTGTGTGTGTGTGTGTGTGTGTGTGTGTGTGTGTGTGTGTGTGTGTGTGTGTGTGTGTGTGTGATCTGAAGACGCGAGGACTGGAATCAGGAACCCCTGATGTTCAAACACAATCAAACTTCCGCTTCCCTATCATTACAGGTGGAAATATAAAGTTTCTTAATCATTATTTTTGTCTTGTCACCCATTATTAATATCTAAATATTTAAAACATGATGCATTTATTTGAGAATCAGAATAGATCGATATCATTCTTGCTTTATTGACGAATCTCTCTTTTTTTGATAGCACTTTACAATAAGGTTTCATTTGTTAACATTAGAAAACACTTCTAAACCATTCATTCATCTTAATTCATGTTAATTTCAACATTTACCAATACATTATTCAACGTCAAATAAAATCAAACATTATTAAAATCAGTTGAATACCTGTTCTTATTATTTAATGGACCTGAGCTAACATGATTTTTTTGTATTCATTTTATTAATATTTTAAGTAACTAACGTTAACAAACAGAACTTTCTTATTTTAACCATAACTCTCACAATGCTTTGTTAGATTTATGCTTAAAACAAGAACAGAAAATTCATTTTTCTTTTCAAATAAATTTTTTTTTAAGATGTTTGGACATTTCTACTGGAAAACCACAGAAAAATAAAGATACTGTAAGATGATGATGCGGTGTGAAGCACTGATGTGTGTGTGTGTGTGTGTGTGTGTGTGTGTGTGTGTGTGTGTGTGTGTGTGTGTGTGTGTGTGTGTGTGTGTGTGTGTGTGTGTGTGTGTGTGTGTGTGTGTGTTTGTTTCTGATCCAGCTCCAGGAGAAGATAAATCTGGAAAAACCTTTTTGAACATTTAATCAAAAGGAAAATGGTTGATAAAGACAGTAAATAATGCCTTTATTCTGCAAATGTAAATGCCGGAAGGTTAATAATAGTGAAGAAATGGTTCATGTATTAAATGGCTGTTCTCCATAC
>CM077184.1:40410064-40412564 GCA_039654105.1 Coreius guichenoti
GTGTTCAGAGCTGTAGTTGTTGTAGTTGTTGTAGTAGTATCTGCACTGGTTGGAGCTGCAGTCATGTTTGGTGGAGCAGCAGTTGTTGGAGTAGTGTTCAGAGCTGTAGTTGTTGTAGTTGTAGTAGTATCTGCACTGGTTGGAGCTGCAGTCATGTTTGGTGGAGCAGCAGTTGTTGGAGTGGTGTTCAGAGCTGTAGTTGTTGTAGTTGTAGTTGTAGTTGTAGTAGTATCTGCACTGGTTGGAGCTGCAGTCATGGTTGGAGGAGCAGCAGTTGTTGGAGTAGTGTTCAGAGCTGTAGTTTTAGTAGTTGTTGTAGTTGTAGTAATAGCTGCACTGGTTGGAGCTGCAGCAGTTGTTGAAGTAGTGGTTGAAGTCCCATCATTCTTTTAGGGAACAATTTAAACACTCGTTAAGCAATGCCATTATTTTAGCTCAGGGGTTCCCAGTTCCAGTCCTCGCTCCTCCTCGCTCTGTTTGTCTCTCATCTGACGCACTCAGTTCACATGGACTTCATAGGGTAATTCGCCATCTCACGGGAGATTCTGATCTGAAGTGCGTGCGTGTGTGTGTGTGTGTGTGTGTGTGTGTGTGTGTGTGTGTGTGTGTGTGTGTGTGTGTGTGTGTGTGTGTGTGTGTGTGCGCGCGCGTGTGAGTGTGAGTGAGTGTGAGTGAGTGTGAGTGAGTGTGTGTGTGTGTGTGTGTGTGTGTGTGATCTGAAGACGCGAGGACTGGAATCAGGAACCCCTGATGTTCAAACACAATCAAACTTCCGCTTCCCTATCATTACAGGTGGAAATATAAAGTTTCTTAATCATTATTTTTGTCTTGTCACCCATTATTAATATCTAAATATTTAAAACATGATGCATTTATTTGAGAATCAGAATAGATCGATATCATTCTTGCTTTATTGACGAATCTCTCTTTTTTTGATAGCACTTTACAATAAGGTTTCATTTGTTAACATTAGAAAACACTTCTAAACCATTCATTCATCTTAATTCATGTTAATTTCAACATTTACCAATACATTATTCAACGTCAAATAAAATCAAACATTATTAAAATCAGTTGAATACCTGTTCTTATTATTTAATGGACCTGAGCTAACATGATTTTTTTGTATTCATTTTATTAATATTTTAAGTAACTAACGTTAACAAACAGAACTTTCTTATTTTAACCATAACTCTCACAATGCTTTGTTAGATTTATGCTTAAAACAAGAACAGAAAATTCATTTTTCTTTTCAAATAAATTTTTTTTTAAGATGTTTGGACATTTCTACTGGAAAACCACAGAAAAATAAAGATACTGTAAGATGATGATGCGGTGTGAAGCACTGATGTGTGTGTGTGTGTGTGTGTGTGTGTGTGTGTGTGTGTGTGTGTGTGTGTGTGTGTGTGTGTACCTGTGCCAGAGAAGAAGCCGACAGCAGCAGCAGCACACAGAAGCCTGAGATCGAGCCCTTCATGATGATCCGTCCAGCAGCTGTGAGTGTGTGTGAGTGTATGAGACGCGTCCTCCTCCGCTCTTATATAGGCTGGGATGATGTTGAGTTCACAGGTGTGTGTGTGTGTGTGTGTGTGTGTGTGAGAACTGAACAGAACAGCCCCTCCCGCTCCGTGTGTTGTGTGTGTGTCTGTCCACATTAATTTCATTTCCAAACCATTGTGTGCTCATCTTTTTATTTTTATTTTTAGAAGATTATTGAAATCTGATTGTCATGATTTTATGCAGGAAAATACAGTAGTGTCCAAAAGTAATTTTTAAAAATATTTTAAATGGAAGAACAAAACACTAGACTTGGTTAAGGTATTTACAGTGTCTCACAAAATTATTTGGCATAAAAAGCATCTACAGCTAAAGGCTTTATTTAACTACGCAAAAAAAGAAGAACGAATACATTGACTACAACATAATCAGTTATTAATATTTCGTTGGTTCTCTCTTGTTTCTTGTTTCATAATTTCTTCGATTGAAAGCCTGGACAAAAATTATGTCAAACAATTTGGCATGTTTTTATTGCGTTATTATCAGACAAAAACAAGCACAAATTACGCACTATGCTTATAAAATCTTTAATATTATTTTAATAAAGTGTGATGTCATGCACTGCTGTATTTGTCTTTTATTAGACGGAGAGTTGTTTGTATTCTTTTAGTTATATTGTAACAAACTCTTACGAGCAGCTGCTGAACGTTAAGGCTCTAATCGAATTTCTTAGAAATCTCCTCTGCTTCCTTGTTCCTCTACAGAGCATGTGACCAAGGAAAAACATAAAATATATGATTCCTATGACAAAGATAAGGATGTACACAGCTCAGAGGGAACATCTGACTGTACTTGTAAGATTATATTAGCGTTACACTGATCTATGATTGCTTCTGCAATCTCTCAACTGATTGTTTCCTCTATTTTGATTCGTTTGAAATGAAAAACTCAGCAAATACTGCCAGTGTAGGTCACCTTGATTTCAACAGTAACACATTTATGG
>CM077184.1:40417564-40515064 GCA_039654105.1 Coreius guichenoti
GAAGAGCACAGTTCTTGGCTGCATGTTTGAGATCGCTTTGACAGATCACACAGGGGCATTAGCATAATCTCAGACATGATTTTCAGTTTCAGCTTCTGCAATTTAGTGTGACTGTCACACTTCAGCACAACAAATGAGATTGTATCAGAAAACATCCCAGATTCACCCAACTGTACATTTATACATTTATACATTTATCATTGTGTTCCTCCTCCCTTCCTTTGATTAGGAAGTCATTGTTTTATAAAATTAATGTCCGCAAAATTAATGTCCGCAAAATTAACATGCACTATATTGCCAAAAGTATTGGGACGCCCCTCCAAATCACTGAATTCAGGTGTTCAATCACTTCATGGCCACAGGTGTATAAATCAAGCACTAGGCATGCAGACGCTTCTACAAACATTTGTGAAAGAATGGGTCGCTCTCAGGAGCTCAGTGAACTCAAGCGTGGTACCGTGATAGGTTGCCACCTGTGCAATAAGTCCATTCCTGACATTTCCTCACTACTAAATGTTCCACGCTCAACTGTTAGTGGGATTATAACAAAGTGGAAGCAATTGGGAACAACAGCCACTCAGCCATGAAGTGATAGGCCACGTAAAATCACAGAGCGGGGTCAGCGCATGTTGAGGGTCACAGTGCGCAGAAGTCACCAACTTTCTGCAGAGTCAATAGCTACAGACCTCCAAACTTCTGTGGCCTTCAGATGAGCTCAAGAACAGTGCGTAGAGAGCTTCATGGAATGGGTTTCCATGGCCGAGCAGCTCATCCAAGCCTTACATCACCAAGTGCAATGCAAAGCGTGGGATGCAGTGGGGTAAAGCACGCCGCCTGGACTCTAGAGCAGTGAGACGTGTTCTCTGGAGTGACCAATCACGCTTCTCTGTCTGGCAATCCCATGGACGAGTCTGGGTTTGGCGGTTGCCAGGAGAACGGGACTTGCCTGACTGCATTGTGCCAAGTGTAAAGTTTGGTGGACGGGGGATTATGGGGTGGGGTTGTTTTTCAGGGGTTGGGCTTGGCCCCTTAGTTCCAGTGAAAGGAACTCTTAATGCTTCAGCATACCAAGACATTTTGGACAATTCCATGCTCCCAACTTTGTGGGAACAGTTTGGGGATGGCCCCTTCCTGTTCCAACATGACTGAAAGTGAAAGTGAAAGTGAAGTGACGTGCGGCCAAGTATGGTGACCCATACTTAGAATTTGTGCTTTGCATTTAACCCATCCAAGTGCACACACACACCCAGAGCAGTGGGCAGCCATATTGCTGCGGTGCCCAGGGAGCAGTTGGGGGTTCGGTGCCTTGCTCAAGGGTCTCACCTCAGTCGTGGTATTGAGGGTGGAAGAGAGCGCTGGTTATTCACTCCCCCCACCGACAATTCCTGCCAGACCTGAGACTCAAACCCACAACCTTCGGGTTACAAGTCCAACTCTCTAACCACGACTGCCCCCAAAGTGCACAAAGCAAGGTCCATAAAGACATGGATGAGCGAGTTTGGTGTGGAGGAACTTGACTGGCCTGCACAGAGTCCTGACCTCAACCCGATAGAACACCTTTGGGATGAATTAGAGCGGAGATTGAGCGATGTTGCTTGGGCACTTTCCCATTGGGAATGGGCAACAAATTTCTCTCTGGATACTTTAGATCGGTCGTGGGTCCTGTGTCTCACCTTGTTGCCCGTTGACGGCAACATTACTCGAAAAGTTGCCCTGTGTATTATCACCTTAAGGCTGTGTTCAGGTCAGTATGCAGGATGAGCTCAACAGTGCATCACACAAAATTTGAGTTATCTATATACACCGATCAGGCATAACATTATGAAGTGAATAACACTGATTATCTCTTCATCACGGCACCTGTTAGTGGGTGGGATATATTAGGCAGCAAGTAAACATTTTTTACAGAAGCAGACGCTTCTACAAACATTTGTGAAAGAATGGGTCGCTCTCAGGAGCTCAGTGAACTCAAGCGTGGTACCGTGATAGGTTGCCACCTGTGCAATAAGTCCATTCCTGACATTTCCTCACTACTAAATGTTCCACGCTCAACTGTTAGTGGGATTATAACAAAGTGGAAGCAATTGGGAACAACAGCCACTCAGCCATGAAGTGATAGGCCACGTAAAATCACAGAGCGGGGTCAGCGCATGTTGAGGGTCACAGTGCGCAGAAGTCACCAACTTTCTGCAGAGTCAATAGCTACAGACCTCCAAACTTCTGTGGCCTTCAGATGAGCTCAAGAACAGTGCGTAGAGAGCTTCATGGAATGGGTTTCCATGGCCGAGCAGCTCATCCAAGCCTTACATCACCAAGTGCAATGCAAAGCGTGGGATGCAGTGGGGTAAAGCACGCCGCCTGGACTCTAGAGCAGTGAGACGTGTTCTCTGGAGTGACCAATCACGCTTCTCTGTCTGGCAATCCCATGGACGAGTCTGGGTTTGGCGGTTGCCAGGAGAACGGGACTTGCCTGACTGCATTGTGCCAAGTGTAAAGTTTGGTGGACGGGGGATTATGGGGTGGGGTTGTTTTTCAGGGGTTGGGCTTGGCCCCTTAGTTCCAGTGAAAGGAACTCTTAATGCTTCAGCATACCAAGACATTTTGGACAATTCCATGCTCCCAACTTTGTGGGAACAGTTTGGGGATGGCCCCTTCCTGTTCCAACATGACTGAAAGTGAAAGTGAAAGTGAAGTGACGTGCGGCCAAGTATGGTGACCCATACTTAGAATTTGTGCTTTGCATTTAACCCATCCAAGTGCACACACACACCCAGAGCAGTGGGCAGCCATATTGCTGCGGTGCCCAGGGAGCAGTTGGGGGTTCGGTGCCTTGCTCAAGGGTCTCACCTCAGTCGTGGTATTGAGGGTGGAAGAGAGCGCTGGTTATTCACTCCCCCCACCGACAATTCCTGCCAGACCTGAGACTCAAACCCACAACCTTCGGGTTACAAGTCCAACTCTCTAACCACGACTGCCCCCAAAGTGCACAAAGCAAGGTCCATAAAGACATGGATGAGCGAGTTTGGTGTGGAGGAACTTGACTGGCCTGCACAGAGTCCTGACCTCAACCCGATAGAACACCTTTGGGATGAATTAGAGCGGAGATTGAGCGATGTTGCTTGGGCACTTTCCCATTGGGAATGGGCAACAAATTTCTCTCTGGATACTTTAGATCGGTCGTGGGTCCTGTGTCTCACCTTGTTGCCCGTTGACGGCAACATTACTCGAAAAGTTGCCCTGTGTATTATCACCTTAAGGCTGTGTTCAGGTCAGTATGCAGGATGAGCTCAACAGTGCATCACACAAAATTTGAGTTATCTATATACACCGATCAGGCATAACATTATGAAGTGAATAACACTGATTATCTCTTCATCACGGCACCTGTTAGTGGGTGGGATATATTAGGCAGCAAGTAAACATTTTTTACAGAAGCAGACGCTTCTACAAACATTTGTGAAAGAATGGGTCGCTCTCAGGAGCTCAGTGAACTCAAGCGTGGTACCGTGATAGGTTGCCACCTGTGCAATAAGTCCATTCCTGACATTTCCTCACTACTAAATGTTCCACGCTCAACTGTTAGTGGGATTATAACAAAGTGGAAGCAATTGGGAACAACAGCCACTCAGCCATGAAGTGATAGGCCACGTAAAATCACAGAGCGGGGTCAGCGCATGTTGAGGGTCACAGTGCGCAGAAGTCACCAACTTTCTGCAGAGTCAATAGCTACAGACCTCCAAACTTCTGTGGCCTTCAGATGAGCTCAAGAACAGTGCGTAGAGAGCTTCATGGAATGGGTTTCCATGGCCGAGCAGCTCATCCAAGCCTTACATCACCAAGTGCAATGCAAAGCGTGGGATGCAGTGGGGTAAAGCACGCCGCCTGGACTCTAGAGCAGTGAGACGTGTTCTCTGGAGTGACCAATCACGCTTCTCTGTCTGGCAATCCCATGGACGAGTCTGGGTTTGGCGGTTGCCAGGAGAACGGGACTTGCCTGACTGCATTGTGCCAAGTGTAAAGTTTGGTGGACGGGGGATTATGGGGTGGGGTTGTTTTTCAGGGGTTGGGCTTGGCCCCTTAGTTCCAGTGAAAGGAACTCTTAATGCTTCAGCATACCAAGACATTTTGGACAATTCCATGCTCCCAACTTTGTGGGAACAGTTTGGGGATGGCCCCTTCCTGTTCCAACATGACTGAAAGTGAAAGTGAAAGTGAAGTGACGTGCGGCCAAGTATGGTGACCCATACTTAGAATTTGTGCTTTGCATTTAACCCATCCAAGTGCACACACACACCCAGAGCAGTGGGCAGCCATATTGCTGCGGTGCCCAGGGAGCAGTTGGGGGTTCGGTGCCTTGCTCAAGGGTCTCACCTCAGTCGTGGTATTGAGGGTGGAAGAGAGCGCTGGTTATTCACTCCCCCCACCGACAATTCCTGCCAGACCTGAGACTCAAACCCACAACCTTCGGGTTACAAGTCCAACTCTCTAACCACGACTGCCCCCAAAGTGCACAAAGCAAGGTCCATAAAGACATGGATGAGCGAGTTTGGTGTGGAGGAACTTGACTGGCCTGCACAGAGTCCTGACCTCAACCCGATAGAACACCTTTGGGATGAATTAGAGCGGAGATTGAGCGATGTTGCTTGGGCACTTTCCCATTGGGAATGGGCAACAAATTTCTCTCTGGATACTTTAGATCGGTCGTGGGTCCTGTGTCTCACCTTGTTGCCCGTTGACGGCAACATTACTCGAAAAGTTGCCCTGTGTATTATCACCTTAAGGCTGTGTTCAGGTCAGTATGCAGGATGAGCTCAACAGTGCATCACACAAAATTTGAGTTATCTATATACACCGATCAGGCATAACATTATGAAGTGAATAACACTGATTATCTCTTCATCACGGCACCTGTTAGTGGGTGGGATATATTAGGCAGCAAGTAAACATTTTGTCCTCAAAGTTGATGTGTTAGAAGCAGGAAAAATGGGCAAACGTAAGGATTTGAGCGAGTTTGACAAGGGCCAAATTGTAATGGCTAGACGACTGGGTCAGAGCATCTCCAAAACTGCAGCTCTTGTGGGGTGTTACCGGTCTGCAGTGGTTCAGTATCTATCAAAAGTGGTCCAAGGAAGGAACAGTGGTGAACCGGCGACAGGGTCATGGGCGGCCAAGGCTCATTGATGCACGTGGGGAGCGAAGGCTGGCCCGTGTGGTCCGATCAAACAAACAAGCTACTGTAGCTCCAGTTGCTCAAGAAGTTAATGCTGGTTCTGATAGAAAGGTGTCAGAATACACAGTGCATCGCAGTTTGTTGCGTATGGGGCTGCATAGCCGCAGACCAGTCAGGGTGCCCATGCTGCTGCTAACATCTTGGTGCCAAATACCACAGCACACCTTCTGGGGTCTAGTGGAGTCCATGCCTCGACAGGTCAGGGCTGTTTCAGCAGCAACAGGGGGACCAACACAATATTAGAAAGTTGGTCATAATGTTATGCCTGATCAGTGTATATGTATAAAGTTAAATAGACATGAAACTTCCACAGAAAGTCCCTGACTACAAACTACAAAATAATTGCGACAAAACTCATCAGAGAGATGAGCAGAAGACGGAAGTGGACATTCTGGACTGAAGCAGTGAAGCCAGTGGTCTTGGCAGTCGTGGTGGAGCCAGTTCTTTGGGCAGTGGCGGTGGAGCCAGTGGTCTGGGCAGTGGTGGTGAAGCCAGTGGTCTGGGCAGTGGTGGTGGAGCCAGTTGTCTTGGCAGTGGTGGTGGAGCCAGTGCTTTGGGCATTGTTGGTGGAGCCAGTGCTTTGAGCAGTGGTGGTGGAGCCAGTGGTCTGGGCAGGGGTGGTGGAGCCAGTGCTTTGGGCAGTGGTGGTGGAGCCAGTGCTTTGGGCAGTGGTGTTGGAACTAGTGCTTTGGGCAGTGGTGGTGGAGCCAGTGGTCTGGGCAGTGGTGGTGGGGTCAGTGGTCTGGACAGTGTTCTCGGCAGTGGTGGTGAAGTCAGTGGTCTGGGCAGTGGTGGTTAAGCCAGTGGTCTGGGCAGTGGTGGTGGAGTCAGTGGTCTGGGCAGTGGTGGTGGAGCTAGTGGTCTCGGCAGTGGTGGTGAAGTCAGTGGTCTGGGCAGTGGTGGTTAAGCCAGTGGTCTGGGCAGTGGTGGAGGAGTCAGTGGTCTGGGCAGTGGTGGAGGAGTCAGTGGTCTGGGCAGTGTTCCCGGCAGTGGTGGTGAAGCCAGTGGTCTGGGCAGTGGTGGTGGAGTCAGTGGTCTGGGCAGTGGTGGTGGAGCTAGTGGTCTCAGCAGTGGTGGTAAAGTCAGTGGTCTGGTCAGTGGTGGTTAAGCCAGTGGTCTTGGCAGTGGTGGTAGAGCCAGTGGTCTGGGCAGTGGTGGTGGAGCCAGTGGTGGAGGAGACAGTGTTCTCGGAAGTGTTCTCGGCAGTGGTGGAAGAGCCAGTGGTCTGGGCAGTGGTGGTGGAGCCAGCGGTCTCGGCAGTGGTAGAGGAGTCAGTGGTCTGGGCAGTGGTGGAGGAGTCAGTGGTCTGGGCAGTGGTGGTGGAGTCAGTGGTCTGGGCAGTGGTGGTGGAGCCAGCGGTCTCGGCAGTGGTGGAGGAGTCAGTGGTCTGGGCAGTGGTGGAGGAGTCAGTGGTCTGGGCAGTGGTGGTGGAGTCAGTGATCTCGGCAGTCGTGGTGGGGTCAGTGCTTTGGGCAGTGGTGGTGGAGCTAGTGGTCTCCGCAGTGGTGGTGAAGTCAGTGGTCTGGGCAGTGGTGGTTAAGCCAGTGGTCTTGGCAGTGGTGGTGGAGACAGTGTTCTTGGAAGTGTTCTCGGCAGTGGTGGTGAAGCCAGTGGTCTGGGCAGTGGTGGAGGAGTCAGTGGTCTGGACAGTGTTCTCGGCAGTGGTGGTGAAGCCAGTGGTCTGGGCAGTGGTGGTTAAGCCAGTGGTCTGGGCAGTGGTGGTGAAGTCAGTGGTCTGGGCAGTGGTGGTTAAGCCAGTGGTCTGGGCAGTGGTGGTGGAGCTAGTGGTCTCGGCAGTGGTGGTGAAGTCAGTGGTCTGGGCAGTGGTGGTGGAGCCAGTGGTGGAGGCAGTGGTGGAGGAGACAGTGTTCTCGGAAGTGTTCTCGGCAGTGGTGGAGGAGTCAGTGGTCTGGGCAGTGGTGGTGGAGTCAGTGATCTCGGCAGTGGTGGTGTAGCCAGTGGTCTCTTCAGTGGTGGTGGAGCCAGTGGTCTCAGCAGTGGTGGTTAAGCCAGTGGTCTTGGCAGTGGTGGAGGAGACAGTGTTCTTGGAAGTGTTCTCGGCAGTGGTGGTGGAGCCAGTGGACTGGGCAGTGGTGGTGGAGCCAGTGGTCTTGGCAGTGGTGGAGGAGACAGTGTTCTCGGAAGTGTTCTCGGAAGTGTTCTCGGCAGTGGTGGAGAAGTCAGTGGTCTGGGCAGTGGTGGAGGAGTCAGTGGTCCTGGCAGTGGTGGTGGAGCCAGTGGTCTCAGCAGTGGTCGTGGAGCCAGTAGTCTTGGCAGTAGTGGTGGAGACAGTGTTCTCGGAAGTGTTCTCGGCAGTGGTGGAGGAGTCAGTGGTCTGGGCAGTGGTGGAGGAGTCAGTGGTCTGGGCAGTGGTGGTGGAATCAGTGATCTCAGCAGTGGTGGTGGAGTCAGTGGTCTCGGCAAAGGTGGTGGAGCCAGTGGTCTCAGCAGTGGTGGTGGAGTCAGTGATCTCGGCAGTGGTGGTGCAGCCAGTGGTCTGGGTTGTGGAAAAGAAAAACTTTAACATTTTAAAATAAGGTCTCATTTGTTAACATTAGTTAATGTATTAACAAACATTAACTAACAATGAGCAATATATTTATACAACATTTAATAATCTTTAGTGTTAGTTACAAAAAATTAATTTCATGTTAGTTCACATTGCATTAACTGATGCTAACAGATACAACTTTTAATTTTAAAAATGTATTTGTAAACTTTGAAATGAACTAAGATTAATAAATGCTGTAGAATTATTAATCATTGTTAGTTCGTGTTCAACAAATGCAACCTTAATGTAAAGTGTTACCAGAAAAAAAATACAAAGAAAAAAAGAGGAAGAAAGTGACCATGGTACTGTATATGTATATATTGGCCCATTACTGCTTCAGTTGTTGTGGTTTTCTAGATTGTGCAGAGTGATCGTATGCATTTTAAATAATTGCAAAAATCTTCAAACGGCCTCACATGCAACGAAATTGCGGCAAAGAATATTGCACCTGAAAGAACCATATACCAGATCATCAAGAATTTCAAGGCAACTTCATGGCATCCCAGAATGTCCAGCAAACATCAGCTTGCTCAGTATTGGCAGCAGGTGGGAGTGAGTGCATCAGGTACTTATCTGACTGTTATAAGTTTGTAGTAGTAAATTAAATTGATTGCAAGTTCAGTTTGGAGTACCGCAAGACTCAGTGCTAGGACCGCTGCTTTTCACCCTGTACATGCTGCCCTTGGGAGATATAATTAGGATGCATGGTGTTAGTTTTCACTGTTAAGCTGGTGATACTCAGCTCTATTATACTTTGTGGCCTGACGAAACAATTCAATTCACTGTAATGCTTTACTTTGTAGTTGCCCTGCATGCTTAATAAACAAACTCCAGCTGGTCCAAAACGCAGCAGCTCGAGTTCTTACTAAAACCAGGAAGTATGACCATATTAGCCCGGTTCTGTCAACACTGCATTGGCTCCCTATTAAACATTGCATACATTTTAAAATCGTGCTGATTACTTACAAAGCCCTGAATGGTTTAGCTTCTCAGTACTTGAGCAAGCTCTTATCACGTTATAGTCCATCATGTTTATTCTGGCCAGTTCATAGTACCTACTGTAGAATATTAAAATTGAATGCGGACAGTAGATCCTTTTCCTATTTAGCTCCCAAACTCTGGAACAGCCTTTCTAGCCTTGTTCAGGAGGCAGACACAATCTGCACCTAGTGGACCTGCACCTAGTGACCAACCATAACAGCCCTGAATGTCAGCAGAGACCATGACAACTAGAGACAGCCGAAGAGACTGACTGCCTGTGAAGACCTCGTTGACATGTCAGTCATCTGCAAAGATCCTCAGCAAAGACCATGAGAACCAGACAAGTCCTCTGCACCAACCCCTATGGCCAGCTTCAACTCCCTCCCACCAAATGCTGACATGATGTTGTCACGGTTAGCAGGGAAGAGGAGAGGTAAGGCTCTATTTGCAAGCAGTGTTTATTTCACAAGCACACAAACCAAGATAACCCAACATAGGAAACATAAATCAAACAGGAAGAGGAAGATAATAATCCAACAGGTAAAACAAGAAAAGCAACAGCTTTACATAGGCATGTAAAGACCATGACCGACAAAGACTGAAACACAGAGGTGTATATATATATATATATATATATATATATATATATATATAGACAGGCTAGCAAAAGGTAAACAAGGCACAGGTGTGAGTAATCAGTTGTCATGGTAACAAACCAGGGTAACTACGGAAAAAAAGGCAAACAAGAACAAACCACAGGAAACGAAAACCAGATACAGCAAGACAAAATAATATCAAAATAAGAGTCCTAGAACATTAAACACGGGAATGTGTTCATGACAGAACCCAGCCCTTAAGGAGAGGATTCCAGATGCTCCAAAAACTGACACAAGAGTCCAAGAGGGTGAAGCAGAGGGATGAAGGGCCAGGTCTATGAGGTGGAAGTGGGTAAGGAACCTGGGCAGTGCAGGGCACCAAGGCGAAGCCGGCAGAATGGGAAACCAGGGCAGAGCAGGTGGCCAGGTTGGAAACGGCAGAGCAGGTGACCAAGGCTGAGCAGGCAGTTCAGAGAGCAAAGGCGTAGCCGGCAGAGCAGGTGACCAGGTCAGAAATGGCAGAGCAGGTAACCAAGGCTGAGCTGGCAGTTCAGAGAGCCAGGACAGAGCCGGCAGAGCAGGTGACCAAGGCGTAGCCGGCAGATCAGAAAACCAGGATGGAGCCGGCAGAGCAGGTGACCAAGGCATAGCCAGCAGGTCAGAGAGCCAGGATGGAGCTGGCAGAGCAGGTGACCAAGGCTGAGCTGGCAGGTCAGAGAACCATGGTGGAGTCAGCAGAGCAGGTGACCAAGGCGTAGCCAGCAGGTCAGAGAACCAGGATGGAGCTAGCAGAGCAGGAGACCAAGTCTGAGCCAGCAGTTTAGAGAGCCAAGGCAGAGCAGGTGACCAAGGCTGAGCAGGCAGTTCAGAGAGCTAAGGCGGAGCCAGCAGAGCAGGTGACCAAGACTGAGCCGGCAGTTCATAGAGCTAAGGCGGAGCCAGCAGAGCAGGTGACCAAGGCTTAGCCGGCAGGTCAGAGAGCTAAGGCAGAGCCAGCAGAGCAGGTGACCAAGACTGAGCCGGCAGTTCATAGAGCTAAGGCGGAGCCAGCAGAGCAGGTGACCAAGGCTTAGCTGGCAGGTCAGAGAGCCAGGACAGAGCCGACAGAGCAGGTGACCAGGTCGGAGCCAGCAGTTTAGAGCAAGAGAGTTCCAAAACGCTCCTTGGCCAAGACAGGGCAGGCAGAGAGTTCAGGAAGGGTCGCTGCTGCCCCGGAAGGAGCTGTAGATGTGTGTGTTCGGCCAGTTGTCAGTTGTCAGTAATCAGTTGTCATGGTAACAAACAAGAGTAACTACTGAAACAAAAGCAAACGGGAACAAACCACAGGAAACAAAAACCAGACACAGCAAGACAAAAGAATATCAGAATAAGAGTCCTAGAACATTAAACACAGGGGAATCGTGACACATATATCCTGATCTTCAAGCAGAAGGAACTGGATGAAATATTCTGAATTATATCAGTCCACAGTCTGACTTGTGATTAAGCCTGGAATCATAATCACACCAGAAGGAGAACTGGCCCCACGTCTGATCCTGGTTTCTCCCAAGGTTTTTGTCTCCATTTCTGTCACTGATGGAGTTTGGGTTCCTTGCCACTGTTGCCTTTTGTATTGCTTAGTTGGGGACACTTAATTAACAAACCCTACTTAATTAATTAATTAATACTTAATTACTCACAATTCTGCCCAAAAACACTGCCAGGGATAAAGAATGGCTTCAAAACGTCCTGCAAGAGCAACCTCCCAATGATCCAGGGGCAATTTGGTGATGATCCATGTATCCAGCCTGATGGAGCACCATGTCACAAGGCAAGAGTGATACTGAGCTCAGAGATTACATTGACATTTTGGATCCGTGGCCGCAACGCCCCAGATCTGAATCCCTCAGAGAACCTGTCAACCCTCAAAAGACGAGTGGACAAGCCACAAATCCACAAATTGTGATCAACTCTGAGCTCTAATAAGGCAAGAATAGATCGCCGTCAGTCGGGATTTGAAGCTGATATCCAGCATGCCAGAGCGAATTCAACACTGAGGGTCAGCACTGTAAATATTGACTCTTTACATATAATGAATGTTTTTGCCAATAAAAGCCTTTAAAACTCATGAAATGCTTATTGTTTTCAATAACCATATAGAAAAAATGATCTACAAATACTGCAGCAGCAAACTTAACGAAACTAAATTTATGTCACTGTCAATACTTTTGGCCACGTCTGTATATATATATATATATATATATACAGTTGCAAGAAAAAGTGTGTGAACCGCTTGCAGAATCTTTGAAAATGTGAATAATTTTAACAAAATAAGAGAGATCATACAAAATGCACGTTATTTTTTATTTAGTCCTGTCCTGAATAAGATATTTTACATAAAAGATGTTTACATATAGTCCACAAGACAAAAAAAAAAACAGCTGAATTTATTAAAATGACTCGTTCAAAAGTGAATGAACCCTTGATTGTTAATCCTGTGTGTCGTTCCCTGATGATCCACGGCTGTGTGTGTGTGTGTGTGTCATTCCCTGATGATCCACGGCTGTGTGTGTGTGTGTGTGTCGTTCCCTGATTGATCCACGGCTGTGTGTGTGTGTGTGTGTGTGTGTCGTTCCCTGATGATCCACGGCTGTGTGTGTGTGTGTGTGTGTGTCATTCCCTGATGATCCACGGCTGTGTGTGTGTGTGTGTGTGTGTGTGTCGTTCCCTGATGATCCACGGCTGTGTGTGTGTGTGTGATGGTTGTTCATGAGTCTCTTGTTTGTCCTGATCAGTGAAACTGACCAACGTTCTTCAGAAAAGTCCTCCAGGTCCTGCAGATTCTTCAGTTTTCAAGCATCTTCTGTATATCTGAGGCTCTCCAGCAGTGACTGAATGATTCTGAGATCTGAGGACGACTGAGCGACTCAAACTCAACTATTACAACAGGGTCAGACGTTCCCTGACGCTCCAGAAGGAAACACGACGCATTAAGAGCCGGGGGTGAACACTTAATGAATTTGAAGATTAAGGTAAATTGAACTTAATTTGTCTTCCGGGAAACGTGAGTATCTTCTGTTGCTTCCGAAGGGCAGGACTAAATGAAAAAAATATATATTTAAACAAAATAAGAAAAATTTGGACGACATCATCCTGTGCAAAAGTTTTCACCCCGGGCTCTTAATGCGTCGTGTTTACATATTTTTTTTTGTCTTGTGGACTATATGTAAACATCTTTTATGTAAAATATCTTATTCAGGACAGCACTAAATAAAAAATAACATGCATTTTGTATGATTCCTCTTATTTTGTTAAAATTATTCATACTTTCACAGATTCTGCAAGCGGTTCACATACTTTTTCTTACGACTGTATATATATAAATACACGCATGTTAAACCCAACATTTCCATGTAGCCCATAGTACTTTGATGTAGATTTGTTTAACTCTGGGATTTGCTTAGTAGGAATATTCTGAAATCAGAAAACAATTTTACTGTAATTTTCAATTTTATAACTGTAATATTATGAAATATTACTCCAGTGTAAAGCAGCTGTTCTCTATGTGAATATATAGTAAAGTGTAATTTATTCCTGTGATCAAAGCTGAATTTATCATCATTACTCCAGTCTTCAGTGTCACATGATCCTTCACAAATCATTCTCATATGATGATATATGACTGATGTAGGTTATGATCGCTCACCTGCGCTGTGAAGAGCATCAGGCACATATAGAGGACCGCGGCGTGTCTCATCATCTCAGGTCGTATAGTCTCTGTCTGTCTATAGTGCCCATCCATCCATCCATCCATGCCTAAAATATACACACTTCCTCAAATACTGCTGACTGGGGCCATTGCAATATGCAAAATCACTTTTACATTATGTGAACAAGTCTAAGTGATGTTCTCAGTTATTATGGAAATACCTCTTCATCAGAACGTTTGATCAGGAGCATGGCGGAAAATGTAAACTAAACTAAAATGTAAAGTTCATAAGGTTGCTCTTTAGGAGCTTCTGAGTTTGTGCTCAAAACAAGAACAAATGTCCGTCAGTGAGTCATATATAAAATAATCTTCATTCAAAGGGAAAACAAGATGATCTTTGTACTGAAAAATTAATTATTCACAAATCATTCTCACAAATTAAACTGGAATGCAGTTTTGTTTTGTGATTATAGTTTGAGGACAATAATCCATAATAATTCGAGGAAATGTATATATAGGGAAATTGTTCAAAACTTTAGGTTTGCATAATCAAATGTACTGGAAAGCAAACATGATGTCACAAGGTGTGTTAATAAAGCACGTTCTGTTCAGATCCAAACCCTTTCAAATATCCTGAAAGGTGAACACACAGTTTCTGTGAACAGTGTTTGCCGTGCTTTTCCAAACGAGCAGCTCTTGATGATCGTGCGTCACCGATGAGCTAGAACTGCAGAAGCTCTTTTGCAGTAAATGATCTTTGAGAGGAAGTCACAGAGTCAGGATTCCAGAGTCCACGTGGACAGAAGAAATCATTTATTTGTTGAACGTTTTGTTTCCTCTAAAATTGTGCAGGATTGCACATATTACAATATGTAATATGCTGGATTACAATAATAATGAGGAAAAAATAGTATATTTAATAATAATACATAATTATTACATAATTTAATAGCATACACTCACCTAAAGGATTATTAGGAACACCATACTAATACTGTTTTTGACCCCCTTTCGCCTTCAGAACTGCCTTAATTCTACGTGGCATTGATTCAACAAGGTGCTGAAAGCATTCTTTAGAAATGTTGGCCCATATTGATAGGATAGCATCTTGCAGTTGATGGAGATTTGTGGGATGCACATCCAGGGCACGAAGCTCCCGTTCCACCACATCCCAAAGATGCTCTATTGGGTTGAGATCTGGTGACTGTGGGGGCCATTTTAGTACAGTGAACTCATTGTCATGTTCAAGAAACCAATTTGAAATGATTCGAGCTTTGTGACATGGTGCATTATCCTGCTGGAAGTAGCCATCAGAGGATGGGTACATGGTGGTCATAAAGGGATGGACATGGTCAGAAACAATGCTCAGGTAGGCCGTGGCATTTAACGATGCCCAATTGGCACTAAGGGGCCTAAAGTGTGCCAAGAAAACATCCCCCACACCATTACACCACCACCACCAGCCTGCACAGTGGTAACAAGGCATGATGGATCCATGTTCTCATTCTGTTTACGCCAAATTCTGACTGAATGTCTCAACAGAAATCGAGACTCATCAGACCAGGCAACATTTTTCCAGTCTTCAACTGTCCAATTTTGGTGAGCTCGTGCAAATTGTAGCCTCTTTTTCCTATTTGTAGTGGAGATGAGTGGTACCCGGTGGGGTCTTCTGCTGTTGTAGCCCATCCGCCTCAAGGTTGTGCGTGTTGTGGCTTCACAAATGCTTTGCTGCATACCTCGGTTGTAACGAGTGGTTATTTCAGTCAAAGTTGCTCTTCTATCAGCTTGAATCAGTCGGCCCATTCTCCTCTGACCTCTAGCATCAACAAGGCATTTTCGCCCACAGGACTGCCGCATACTGGATGTTTTTCCCTTTTCACACCATTCTTTGTAAACTCTAGAAATGGTTGTGCGTGAAAATCCCAGTAACTGAGCAGATTGTGAAATACTCAGACCGGCCCGTCTGGCACCAACAACCATGCCACGCTCAAAATGGCTTAAATCACCTTTCTTTCCCATTCTGACATTCAGTTTGGAGTTCAGGAGATTGTCTTGACCAGGACCACACCCCTAAATGCATTGAAGCAACTGCCATGTGATTGGTTGATTAGATAATTGCATTAATGAGAAATTGAACAGGTGTTCCTAATAATCCTTTAGGTGAGTGTATATTTTACATTCATATATAACACAACTTGTTTGAGGTCATGTATAAAATGAAGAAAAAAAAGTTTGGAACCAGTCCATTTAATGTATATTTCATTAATTTATGAATTTTAAATAATGCATTTAAACATGCATTTTATTATGAATATTATTATTTCTATATTATATTATATTATACTATTATATTATATTAATTATATTATATTACATTATACTATATAATATAATATTTTATTATATTATATTGTATTATACTATATTATATTGTATTATACTATATTATACTATATTATATTAATTATATTATATAAGCACGCATTTGATAATTTTCATTAGGAACGTCATTAAGAAATTAGCAGTTACAATACTGACGTTTTTTAAAATAAAAAAACGGGTTTATATAACTCAGAATAGATCACACATCAAAGGAAAAGATTAAAGCACATATTTCAGTTGTTTTAAAGCCTTATTTTTACATGAGTTACAGATAGTCATAAAGTAATGCTGTACTTCAGCGAGAAAAACAGAGAAAAGTTGTTTCTGTCTTGAAAATGTAAATAATCTTATTTTGTTAAATAAATGCACATTCTCCGCAAAGTAAAGGAAAAATCTTTTGTCAATGATCTCAATAATAAACGGGAAAAATATGCGCTTTATTTGGACTGCAGATGACGTAGAACTAGTCGCGGAAGTGACGTGTGCTCCTCCAATCAGAGCTCGCAGCGCATGATTTCGAACGTCAACGTCCCGACGGGAGATGCGCCAGAGAAGCGACACACAAACAACACATATTTAATAGTCCTAAAGTACAATCCTGCAGTCCTAAAGTAGCCGTTTATTCGCCTCAGGACCGCGGCGAACGGCTGTGTTGACCCGGTGTCGTGTTCGTGTGAAGCTGAGAGAGATATGGAGGGAAAGCTGAGCCTTTAATCGCCCGAGGGAATCACACTGCGCTCGGCCATGGCTCGGGAGCGCGCGGGGCAGAAGAAGACCTTCCAGCAGAGTCTGGACGACATCAAGGACAAGATGAAGGAGAAGAGGAACAAACGCCTCGCCAGCGCGTTAGCGGCCAGCCACGGCCTGTCGAAGCTGAAGAACAGGAGCACAGGTGCCATAGTCATGCCTTCTGGTGTGTTTTGTGTTTGTTTACAGGCTTTAGGTTGTGTTTTATGGCATCAGAACGAGGATAAAAACCGACCTCCCAGCTCTTAAAGGGACAGTGCACCCGAAAATGTAAATTCTGTCGTTGACCCAAACCCAAACCCATATGACTGATTTCCTCTGTGAAAAACAAACTGAGGTGTTTAGGAATGACAGCCTCGTTCTATCCTTTTCCATTCAGCCTAGCATCTGCTTTTGTGTTCCACAGAAGAAAGTCATACAGGTTTGAAACTAAATTAAAGAGGTAGTTCACCCAAAAATGAAAATGACCCCATGATTTACTCTCCCTCAAGCCATCCTAGGTGTATATAATCTCCTTTCAGACGAACACAATCAGAGTTATATTAATAAATGTCCTGGCTTTATAATGGCAGTGAATGGCAGTTTCTGTTTTGAAGTCCATAAAAGTGCATCCATCCATCATATAAGTGCATCCATCCATCATATAAGTGCATCAATCCATCATAAAAGTGCTCCGGGTGTTAATAAAGGGCCTTCTGAAGTGATGCGTTAGTGTAAGAAAAATATCCATATTTAAAATTGTAATCTCTAACTTCTGCTAACTATGGTCCGCGTGTTCACGAGAGACTGGCGTTCCAGCGTATGACGCAGGCGTAGCGTAATTTCCGGTGCTGAACGCGGAAGCGCAGAGGATAGAGCAAAACAAAACTTGGTTCTCACGAGAACTAGCATATTCTCACCAGAGAGTCCTTAATTTTTTTTATAATAATAAAGTTATATGAAATATAAACATAAGTGGTGGCTGTCATAAAAACTTGCCAGATTTATTCAAACATGCATTAAATATTGAAGAACATTAAAAAATTATAATCAATATGTAATATGGTGCATATATTTATCAAAATGCTCCTCTCTAGAGTTCATTTTTCTAGCTGACTAACGAGTTTATGGACACTGGATATGGTTTTTCTGAGGTAAATGTGATGTTACATGACATTGTTTACAAGCTGTTTTAATGTCTTTCCATGGTTGAAACACTGATTGAGCGATTCCATGTGACATGATACAGATTTCGGTTTGTTGTACTCTATCTTTTAACACACTTTCAGTTGCTCATTCATGTTTATTTTGCGCTGTAACTGGTATTAAGGCAGAAGAGAAGATCAGTTCATGTGCCGCTTCTCTTGAGCTGAGCCAGAGCGCCAAAACGGTATTTGTTTTTGAACTTCGTAATAAAATTGACGTAATTTGAAATCTGAGGCTTTGTTTCATATCAATAGTAACAAAGCACAAAGATTATTGCGATTTATTGGATGGGAGGCGCTACAATGTCCCGTTCATTCATCAACTGAAAACAGGATGACTAATCGCTTCTTGGGATTTAAATTCACTGCCATTATAAAGCTTGGAAGAGCCAGGACATTTGTTAATATAACTCTGATTGTGTTCGTCTGAAAGAAGGAGATCATATACACCTAGGATTACTTGAGGGAGAGTAAATCATGGGGTCATTTTCATTTTTGGGTGAACTACCTCTTTAAAGTGAGCATGAAACTGTCTTTTCTTCTCTATTGTGCCGTATATCCGAGTGAAACGCTTCAGGAACAAGAACAAATGTAGAGCGGGGCTTGATTTTGTCCGTGGGGAATTGATTGGATGGTTGTGGTTTGCTATTGGTGGATCTCATGTGAGTGACAGGTTGCCCTGCCCTCGTCATCAGAGAAGAGATGAAGTTATTCTGCTTCAAGATTATTAAAACAATAATGATGTGCACCAAACACTGCAATATTCCATTCTAAGATAATAGTGAATTTTGATGTGATGGCGACTGACGCGTCCCTCCACAGCGACGGTGAAGCCGTTCGTGCTGAAGAGCGTCCAGGTGAATAACAAAGCTCTGGCCGTGGCCCTGCAGACGGAGCGGGAGAAGGTACGGCAAGCGCAGGGGGTCATCCTGCAGCTGAAGAAAGAGAGGCAAGCGCTCGTCTTCCACCTGCTGATGCTGAAGCGGACGCTCCGGGACCGAGGGCCTGCCGGAAGTGCTCAGGTGAGTGCTTATGTGCGTTTTCACGGATGGAATCATGGGTTGAAATGCGGTGCAGGGATGTTGCGTCGACATACAGATTTTATATGAGCATGTGAAATAATGCACCGTTAAAGTGTGTGTAGTTATTTCAATTTATGCTGGTTTGACTTCGTTTTGCAGGTTTCTCCTCCTGTTGAGACGAGTCCAGCTCAGCCCATCAGTCCCCGGTGAGCAAAACAAGCTTTTAATAGAAGTTCATTTATTAGATCATAAATCCAGTAAAACAGTGAAATATTACTCCAGTGTAAAGCAGCTGTTCTCTATGTGAATATATAGTAAAGTGTAATTTATTCCTGTGATCAAAGCTGAATTTATCATCATTACTCCAGTCTTCAGTGTCACATGATCCTTCACAAATCATTCTCATATGATGAAACATTTATGATTATGATCAGTGTTGTTGTTATTGTGTCTCAGGCCGGTTGCTGTGGTTGAGACTGACACGCAGGAGCCGCCGTCGGCTGCAGGTACGTCACTTTACACCCATCATTATTAGAGATGCACCGATCGACCGGCCAGGGATCGGAATCGGCTGATTTTCTGCATTATCGGACTGGACCGGTGACTGGCCGCTTAGTCTCACGTCTTACCGATTCCAAGCCGGTCTGTTTTGTTGCCAGCGGCACAGGCCATAACATTAGCTGCGCGTGCTCACTCTCTTCACACACAAGTGACACACACACGCACCTCCTCTCACTGTTTTTTTTTTTCGTATGTGAATGCTGTTTTACGTGAATATTACCAGAGGAGTGAAGCACAAAGAGGCACCAGGCAACAGACCGATTCTGAGTTGTGAAAAAATCCTGCCCCCCCTAACTTGAGTCAACTGTCGCCCGTGTGTGTGTGTGTGTGTGTGTATATGTGTGTGTGTGTGTACACAACCTGCCCCCCCCAACCACCGTGCCACCGCCGGTAGTTGGTCCATTACCACCGTGGTCGTAAAAAACTGCCACCGTCACAGCCCTAGAAAGCACGGACGCAATCCAGTCATAAAAACAGAATTTACTGTACGGAATGTCACGGAATTTGCCAAATTTTGGATGAATAAATCAAAATTAGGTCAGCACTTAAATCACATGGCGATATGGACTAGTGTCTGTGAATATTAAACCGCAAGAAGACTATATGAATATGAATCCTACATGTTTCTGTGTGAATGAATGAATGGTTACATTTCCCACACACACGTGACGCTCGCGGTGTTACTATGACAACATGAACTTCATCTCCAGAGCCGCTCTGAGAGTCACTTCATGAATAATATAATAAACACACAGAAACTCAAGATCTTCACGGCAACCCGTCAAAATAAAAGTTTGGTTTAACTTGACAGAAATATATTACTATTGTATAGTATTATGTACTATTGTATTACTATTGTACAGTATAATGTATGTCTTAATGTAATGCTACTAATAATAACAATACATTAATTAACTTTTTTCTTCCATGTTTTAGTTTTAACAGTAAACCTCTGTTGTGCAGCACGCACTTTGTTTGCCAAAAAAAATGGAAGGGTTTATTTAAATTTCATTTGATTAGAAATAAATTAATGTTTTATGCCTTCATTTGATTACCAGAAAAACTAAAATACAGAACACAGAAATTCTGTAAAAAAAAAAACATTTCATAGAGCCCTATTATTGTAAACAAATTAATAATGTGTGTTTCATATCTCTCTTTATTCTGTTGCATTTATTTGTGCTGTTGTTTGAAATTTGTTTATTTGTTCTTATTTTATTACTGTCTTTTTACTCGTTTTTTTTTTTTTTATGAAAATAAAATTTTGTATTGCAGAAAAGTAGATTTATGTTTGTATATGCTGTCAATGTGGAATCGGCAGGTCACTTACAAAAAAATCGGAAGCGGCCAAGAAAATTGCACTCTGTGCATCTCTGCTCATACGCCGTCTGTGTGTTTGGGGTTTAAACTGCTCTTTATGTTTCAGAGGCGGTTTCGGGTTGCCGTGGTGACAGACAGGTGTCGTTGCCCCCGACGGTAGGAACGAGGCGAAAGAGGCGCTCTGAGTCCGTGAGGAGGCGGAGCTCCCGCTTCCACTCCGCCCCTATCGGGAACACTGACGTACTGGATGGGAAAAGGGAAGAGACTGTTGATGACAGACGGGAGGTGGAGCAGGAGCGCACTGAACAGGAGGAGCCGAAGGCGAGGCTGGACTGTGAGTTTGAGCTGGAGATTTCTGAGCTGCCAGCCGTCCAGCACTCCACGCCCGAGCCTCCTCAGCGGCCCACCCGACAGAACAAGAAGAAACCCAGCCAAACCAGCGCCCGGCCCAAACCGGACCGGGGCCGCAGGCCAGACCGAGCCCCACTGAAGAAGCCCTGGGAGAACTCCAAACCCCGAGCGCGCTCCAAGAGCCGGGACCGTTCCCAGAGTCGCGCACGAGCACCGCCCCCGCCGGCCGACCGCCTCAACTCCTCGCTGGGCGGCAACGACACCTTCGACTTCGACTGTGAAGAGGCCGTCCACCTGACGCCGTTCAGAGCAGGAAACAAAGCAGCGGAGAAACCCTCGCCGGATCACGAGGCCATGGAGAGCAGCGGCAGCCTCTCAGACGCAGACGATTCCCCGTACGTACCGAAGAGGAAGTCCAGAAGAACTCGGAGTCCGCCGGCCAGACGCGCTCGCTCCAAGAGACGGTCCGCTCAGGAGGCCATGGAGCAGCACACAGGTACGGGATAACGCATGGGTACGGGGCGACTCACGGGTACGGGACAGCGCACGGGTATGGGGCAACGCACGGGTACAGGTATGGGGCGGCGCACGGGTACGGGACGGCGCACGGGACCGGGTACAGGATAGCGCACGGGTACGGGGCAGCGCACGGGTACGGGGCAGCGCACGGGTACGGGGCAGCGCACGGGTACGGGGCAGCGCACGGGTACGGGACGGCGCACGGGACCGGGTACAGGATAGCGCACGGGACCGGGTACAGGATAGCGCACGGGTACGGGGCAGCGCACGGGACCGGGTACAGGATAGCGCACGGGTACGGGGCAGCGCACGGGACCGGGTACAGGATGGCGCACGGGTACGGGGCAGCGCACGGGTACGGGACGGCGCACGGGACCGGGTACAGGATAGCGCACGGGTACGGGGCAGCGCACGGGACCGGGTACAGGATAGCGCACGGGTACGGGACGGCGCACGGGACCAGGTACAGGATGGCGCACGGGTACGGGACAGCGCACGCGGTGCGGGGCAGCGCGCTCACTTATATATGAAACTGCAATGTTTCACTGTTTAATCATTTGATGTTTCACAGAGAAAAGAAGGACTGAAGAAGAACCTGAGCTGCAGCTCGACCCACAGTCGCCGGTGTGTGTTCCTCCCGAGAATCCCAGCCAATCAGAGCCAAGCCCAGGTAAACACAGATGATACAGAAAATAATTAGGGCTGCAACTAACGATTATTTTTTCCGATTAATCAGATAAAAGGCCCATTTTTTTTAAATTGACAAAACCATGTTTTTTCGTGTATTTACCATTTGTATAACCACACAAATACCAGTTAAACTATGGATTGAAGAAAAACTATGGTTAAGTTATGGTTACCATGGAATAACTACAATAACCCTGTTTTATTTATTTATTATTATTATTCTGTTTTATTCGTTTTAAAACCATGGTTAATTCTTGTAAGGTATATTCACTGTGTTTTCATAGCACTCAGCTGACGCGTGTTTGAACGGCATTGGGCGGGATGGGGAATAGTGTGTTTTACTATAATAAAGCCATGGTTCATTTTGGCACGGGTATATCTGTGCTGTACATTATGTGCAAAAAAATGACTAAGCAAAAGGACAGTTTAAATCCCCATATTAAATTGATATTAAAGAAAAGCAGAAACACAAGGTCAGTGTTAGCAGATAAGAGGAATGTTCTGCAGGAACACACACACACTTGAATTACATGTTGACTTCCAGGGCTCGACATTAAGCCTGTTCATGTGTAAGTAAATCAGTCATTCACCTGTCCGAGTAAAACATTTGCTTGTCTGGAAAAAAAATAGGATTTTTTTTTGTGATGTAAATATAATTTATTCTGAAGCATCAGCTTTGACAACTGCATTAAAAAAAATTATGAGATTGCTTTGAATATACAAATAAGAAATGTTTGAAATGACACTTTAGCATGAAACTAAACCGCCAGCAGGTGACGTCTAATGAGAGAGTCATTCAATCAAACGATGAAATGAAATCAGTGTCACATGTTCAGTCGTGATGGTGTTCAGCACTCTTGGTCGTGTGATGTTGCGTAACTGTATCATGTTAAAAATATAAAAACTCTTTAAAAAAATAAATAAATAAATAAATAAAAAAAACCCACAGTATGTGACTGAGTTTCTTTGAGTGGCGCTCATTTGTTGTGATTTCTCCTCGAGAGGCTGCGCGAGCCCCAACAGCTCAACCTTACCGTCAGTTCATTATATATTATTATCCACTATCCAGGGCTCGACATTAACGCTTGGCTGCTTGTCCGGGACAAGTGGATTTTTTTAAAGGGGCAAGTGAAAGAGAACTTTACTTGCCCGACTGGACAAGTATCCTGATTAAAACGTCAACTAGGGAATCACCAAAACACGACAATGATTCTGCATTCATTTCGTGTAAGTGGCGATCGATAGTGGATAATAATATATAATGAAGAAACTCAGTTAAAATTCTGTGGTAAACATTCAAAATGTGGAGTTTTTATATTTATAACATATGATACAGTTAATTTGATTGAAAATGTGACACTGATTTCATATGACAGTTCCATAAACAATTAATTAACATTAAGTCTCTTACATTTTAGGTGCAATATTGACTGTTTTTGTTCTGTTTCAGCAGCGAAAATATTTCCGAACAAAGATCGCAGCAGAACCACAGCACGTCTCACAGCAACAGTGTGTCACTGAGTGATTCAGCGTTTTGAATGAATCGGTTGAATCAAAGATTCAATGACTCATTCATAAACGACTGCCTCATTCTTGAATGAATCAGCCGTTTGAACAAATCGCTTGAATGAATCGACTCAATGACTCACTCATTAAGACCTGCCGCCACCTACTGGCAGTTTAGTTTCGTGTTTAAACATTCTTTCCAACATTTCTTATTTGTATATTCAAAAAATATTCAAAGCAATCTCATAACATTATTTAATGCAGTTGTATTTTTTAGTGTAAATTATTTAATTTGATTTGTAACAGCCCTATAGTGTCGTATTAATTTATTGTTCAAATTTAAGAATATAAAATAAAAGCTGAAGCATATATTTAATAAGACTAGTGAATGACCGATTTACTTACAGATGAACAGGCTTAATGTCGAAACCCTGCTATCAGTCGCCACTGACACGAAATGAATGCAGAATCATTCTCACGTTTTGGTGATTCCCTAGTTATTTTTTGTTATTGGCGTTTTAATCAGGATACTTGTCCGGTTGTAAAAAATAATTTTATTTGCCCCTTCAGAAAATCCACTCGTCCCGGACAAACGTTAATGTCGAGCCCTGTACTCCTAAACCTAAAGTTAGCGTCCAACAGCAGATATTTCAGCTAAATGAGTGTGTTTGCGTTTGTCTCCCTCTCGACTGCGTTGTGTCTGTTTGACGCTCGTTCAGTGACGTTTATGCAGACTGTCGGGATGCGCTTTCATGCAAAATGGAAATACGCACAAGCATCTGTCAAAGCACATGACAGGGTGTGTTAAACACTAATGCATTCGCTTGAAGCTCAGAATAAAGGATTCTCATGTTTTGGGCGCTTGGATCATGTACCTTTCCTGCAGTTTCCACTCCACTATTTGTTCTAGTTGCAAATGCGTTGTAATTTGAGCGACTGGTGGAAGTCGAGGGCAGACCCGACTAATCGATAATGAGGATCGTTGTCGATTATTTTCATTATCGATTTTGTCGATTAGTTGTTGCAGCCCTAGAAATAATGAATTCTTCGTGGTTATTGCTCTCTGTTCCAGGGTTATTAATAGAGCTGTGGAATATGATCTGTTAAATAGATCAGCGATGGGAATTTTCCATATTCATGAATTGCGTGAATGTTTGGGTTGGAGGAAGTTACAGTATGATGATCGAAATCACCAAACTTAAACAATTACTACATAACCTGCAAAATTAGGTTTTCTAATACATTTATGCACAGTCATGCACGGATCGACTCGCCAGCAACTTATGATTTTGACGATGTATGTTTGTGAGAATGTGATATGGCTTTAGCGGTTGTGATGTAATCATATAAATATACAGTTTCATCTTCAGCTTCGGAGTGTTTGAGTCAGTTATCATTCATTTGCATCTGGAAACACAACATGCGCCAAACATCTTTCCAGATTCATAATGAGAGTCGTTTATAAAGCTGTTGTTGTCAACAGGATGATCAAATCTCCCTGCGGTTTCTGCTCGATGGGTTAATGTGTGACAGCAAAGAAATGAAGGCAACCATAAATGTGCTGTTGCTCTGTGAAAGAGTAATAATAATTATATTATATACATTTTTTTTTTTTCCAGCAATAATGTTTAATTACCCACCATATTCCTACCTAAAAAAAAAATTTTTTTTTATTAAATCATTTCAAATAACAAACAGGCATTAACATATTATCAATGGTAGACATTAAAAATAAAACCAAGCAGCATAGTGTAAACAAGATAATAGTAACATAAAATTAAAAATAAATAAAAAAACTAACAAACATGAAAAGCAAATTATAACACAGTGAATTAGGTTTCGGGGGGGTTAATCCATATATATTGCCAGTAATTTAGAGAGCTTTAAGGCACTCCTCATTTTTAGTTGTTAAGGGTTTAAATAAAATGTTAAAGTCATTTTTAAATGCCTCAAAACATGGAGAAACTTTAACAAATCTACCTTTGTGTAGGTAAAACTTGGCTACAATCATCACATTATTACACAAAAATTCAATGTCTTTGTCCAAAAAGACACCAAATTTAACAATATGATAGTCAAAGGCAGGGATTACATTTTGTCCACTCATACACAGTCTGTCCCGTACAGTTATAGAAAAGATGTTCCTGAGATTCAATATCTTTTTGACAAAATGTACAGACATTGCTATCCAAATTAAACCTCACTCTTAGAAATTCGTTACATGGATAAATGTCATTGTTTTGAAATGTTCTTCTTAATAATTATTATATGATAATTAGAGCTGTCAAACGGTTAATCGCATCCAAAATAAAAGTTTGTTTACATAATGTGTGTGTACTGTGTATGATTATGTATATATAAATACACACTCATTCATGTATATATTTAAGGAAAATTTTTATATATATATATGTTGTCATCATGTTAAATGATCAGAACACATCTATGACAAATGTGGCTTATAAAAAAGTGTTCCTGTGGCTCAATTTGCCCCAGGTTAGGGGTAAGTTGATCCGAGTCAGTGGGTGAGTTGCACCATCTGACTGAATCTGAATTCAAACCCATGTAAAGATGATTTACCTCTTTAATAATGGGTGGGTGAAATATATATGGTCACATGACAATAAAAGTGTATGGTTGCCAAGATAAAGGGGGTAGGTCAACTTACCCACTGGCTCATCTTACCCCACTCTCCATGAAAAGTAAAGAGGCTTGTGTTGTTTCCCTGCAGCGTCTCCTGCTGTTCCTCTGGAGTCTCCCATCCCTGATATTCCTGACGGAGAGGCGGAGCTTATGATGATTGACTGCCCAATATTTGAGTTCCCGAAGTGTCCCAGCGATCAGGAGAATGAGCTGCCTTTGGTGACGGACCGAGGCAGAAGAAGAGGTAAGTTTCTCTCGTGTTTCTCTCAATCTGCGCACGTTTCCTGGTGTAGACTGATGTGTGGCACACGTGTTTCTGCAGGCGGGATGGTGGTTCGCTCCTTTCTGGGCGTGGCTTTGAGTGACGTGAGCAATCTCTCCCCCGCAGCCTATCAGAAGCCGTCGTCTGCTCCGACCACGCCCCCGAGCTCCAGCCGCAGGCGCCGCTGCACCGGCCCCGTCAACTACAAGGAGCCGTCCATCAGCTCGTACGTGCTCTCGCTCTTCTCTCCCCTCTCCTCTCCTTTCTTCTCCTCTCCTTTCTTCTCCTCTCCTTTCTTCTCCTCTCCTCATCTCTCCTCCTCTCTCTCTCTCTCTCTCTCTCTCCTCTCTTCTCTTTTCTCCTCGTCTCTCCTCCTCTCTCTCTCCTCTCTCCTCTCCTCCTCTCTTCTCTCCTCCTCTTTCCTCGTGTCTCTCCTCTCCTCGTCTCTCCTCTCCTCCTCTCCTCCTCTCTCCTCTCCTCCTCTCTCCTGTCCTCCTCTCTCCTCGTCTCTCCTCTCCTCGTCTCTCCTCTCCTTCTCTCTCCTCCTCTTTCCTCGTCTCTCCTCTCTCCTCGTCTCTCCTCTCGTCTCCTCTCCCTCTCTTCTCCTCTCCTCCTCTCTCCACCTCTCCTCTCCACCTCTCTCCACTCCACCTCTCTCCTCCTCTCTCCTCGTCTCTCCTCTCCTCGTCTCTTCTCTCCACCTCTCCTCTCCACCTCTCTCCTCCTCTCCACCTCTCTCCTCCTCTCTCCTCCTCTCCACCTCTCTCCTCCTCTCTCCTCGTCTCTCCTCTCCTCTCTCCTCGTCTCTCCTCTCCTCTCTCCTCGTCTCTCCTCTCCTCTCTCCTCGTCTCTCCTCTCCTCTCTCCTCCTCTCCACCTCTCTCCTCCTCTCTCCTCGTCTCTCCTCTCCTCTCTCCTCGTCTCTCCTCTCCTCTCTCCTCGTCTCTCCTCTCTCCTCATCCCTCGTCTCTCCTCGTCTCTCCTCTCTCCTCGTCTCTCCTCTCTCCTCCTCTCGTCTCTCCTCGTCTCTCCTCCTCTCCTCTCCTCCTCTCCACCTCTCCTCTCCTCCTCCTCTCCACCTCTCTCCTCCTCTCCACCTCTCTCCTCGTCCCTCGTCTCTCCTCATCTCTCCTCGTCCCTCCTCTCTCCTCCTCTCTCCTCCTCGTCTCTTCTCCTCTCCTCCTTTTCTCCACCTCACCTCTCCTCTCCTCGTCTCTCCTCCTCTCCACCTCTCGTCTCTCCTCGTCTCTCCTCCTCTCTTCTCTCCTCGTCTCTCCTCCTCTCCTCTCTCCTCTTCTCGTCTCTCCTCGTCTCCTCTCCTCCTCCTCTCCACCTCACCTCTCCTCTCCTCGTCTCTCCTCCTCCTCCTCTCCACCTCTCGTCTCTCCTCCTCCTCTCCACCTCTCGTCTCTCCTCGTCTCTCCTCCTCTCTTCTCTCCTCCTCTCTCCTCTCCTCCTCTCTCCTCCTCTCGTCTCTCCTCGTCTCTCCTCCTCTCGTCTCTCCTCGTCTCTTCTCCTCTCCTCTCCTCTCCTCCTCCTCTCCACCTCACCTCTCCTCTCCTCGTCTCTCCTCCTCTCGTCTCTCCTCGTCTCTCCTCCTCTCTTCTCTCCTCTCCAGCCTCAGTGTGTCTCTAACAAGCCTCTGTGTTGCAGGAAGCTCCGGCGCGGCGATAAGTTCACCGACACACGCTTCCTGCGCTCGCCCATCTTCAAACAGAAGCAGGCGTCCCGCCGCAGCTCGCTCAAGAACATGGACATGTACAACGAGTCCTTCGTGGGCTGCCGCTGATTACTGCTTCAAGACTTTAACTCTCTGTTATATAGTTGAAACTGCTTTTAAAGCTCATGATTTTAATTGTGAATATTAATAAAGTTTGTCCTTTTAATTGTCCTGTAGGTTTCTGTTTTAGTTCAGTCATGCCGTTACACAATGAACTGAAACGCATTTCTGAGGATGAGGATCTTAATTAACTTCTGGAAGAGTTTTTAATTAATTAAACATGTATAATGATGACACTCAGGGTGTCTGCGGGTCTTAATTTGACCTTCCATAATGTAAGGCCTTAAAAATGTCTTAAATTGGAGCAGAAAGTCTTAAATTCAATATCATGGCATTAAATTAGAGCCCTATGATTTTTGTGACACAGAAAATGTTGATGGAATCACAGAATCCATTCATAAAAATGTAATTTACTGTATAAATGTCACAGAATTTGTCAAATTTTGGATGAATAAATCAAAAGTAGGTCAGACACTTAAAGGGACAGTTCACACAATCCTGTGATCATTTCCTCGCCCTAATGTCGTTCAAACCCGTCAGACGTTCCTTCATCATATAAAGCCATCGAGTCTCTTCAGAACATCTGGAATAATCCGCTCGATCCGTATGGATCAGTTTCACCATCTCTTTATGAACTTTCTGAAGCGTCAGTGGAAGTTGCTGAGACTGTCAATGGAGGACAGAAATCTTTCCCATTTCATTACAAATATCTTCATTTGTGTTCAGAAGACGAACGAGAGTCAGTCACATTTAATCCAGCCATTAAAGCAGAGGCCAGAAAAATTAAATTAAATAAACATAAATAAAACAGATTTCATAAGGCCCTACATTTAAATTGCATGCGTTGCATAAATGATGTTCTTCCTCAGGATTTTTGTTTTTCAGCACAAATATCTAAACATCCTTAAATCAAGAGACATTTAATGATGTGAAATGAAGTCTCGTTTTCTGAGAAATTGAACAAAATTAAGTGAGTTTGTGCTTAAAACAAGAACAAATATCTGTCATTGGGTATGAAAATTACATTTGAATGAAGTTGATTTTTATGAACACATTGGCAGATATTTGCTTTTGTTTTAATCATAAAATCACTTTCACAAGATTTCTTATCTCAACTTTAAGCTATTTTTTGTAAAATTAATTAAAAAGTGATGGAGATCTGTTGGACATTGTATTGAAGTGTCACTAACACAACTCATTTACATTAGAGAACATATTTATTCCTTACATTTTCTTTAATTGGTGTTAAAAAGGCCTTAAATTTGCCTTCATTAAACCTGCAGAAATTACATTTGTTACAGTATTTATTAATCTTTGTTAATGTTAATATAAAATACTGTTCATTGTTAATTCATTTTAGCTCAGCTCCATTAAATAATATTGACAGATACAACTTATTAAATAATGCATTAGTAAATGTTAATTAGCATTACATTTCTCAAACGGTAATTAAGCGATTCGGCTACAGTACAGGAGATTTTCCTGAATAAAATATGTTTACTTTGTCCTTAAATATTCGGTTCTTTTGTGCAGTTCGTTTCAAAATTATTAAAAAAACTGAACGAGTTATTCATAATTACTTCATCACGTGGTATGAACAATATGTTCTGCTTTAACTCGCGTGTTTATTCTTTATAATAATAAAAAAGTTTTTTTTTTTTTTAAATTGTCACAGCAGGTGTGTTTGACCTTGTATGATATAAACTGTAAAAATGAAAAACAGCTGCAAAGTATGGCTTGTACATTATAACCGAATCTGCACGTTTGGTGACGCCGCGCATGCGCAGTGCGGAACCGGAAGGCTCTTCACCCAGAGCGGAAGTGGGTTCGTCCTTTTCGAGCACGGTCTGCCATCATGGTGAGTGAACTCACTTACGCGGAGTCTAAAATCATGAAAATATGCTATTCTTTTGCTGTATTACAGACGAATAACGTACTGGAGATGTATTGTAATACCTTAATGCACCTATATGTCGTAGTTTAGAGATGTAAATGACGGTTTTAGCGCTATCGGTGAGAGAAAGAGCGTCAGTTGTGCCTCGAAACAACGTGGCGTGTGAGTGTGTGTGTGTGTGAGAGTTAGGCCAGAGTCTGCAGACGCTCTTGTTTCACATGATCAACTAATGAGGCTAAATTAAGGAAACATTCGAGATGAACGCGCTTTACAGCGATGTCCCGATCACACGGACACCGCTGAGTCTCTTAAAGGAACAGTTCACACAATTACAATCCTGTCATTTATTCGCCCTCATGTTGGCCTGTATGAGTTTTTCCTTCTGCTGAACACAAAAGATATTGAGTAATTTTTTCATACTATGGAAGTTAATGGGGGCCTTTTTTTGTGTGAACTGTCCCTTTAAAGTCAGATATGTTCTCTGGACACACAAGGCAATGCCTGTCGTTGATGAGATCAGTGCTGATGTCACTGGGATGGTTTACATTGAAAATGCATTAATAGTCTTATTTACTGTATTATTTCTTCAGGTGTTCAAACGCTTTGTCGAAATCGGCCGCGTCGCCTTCGTGGCTTTCGGGCCTCACGAGGGAAAGCTGGTGGCGATTGTAGATGTGATTGACCAAAACAGGGTGAGTTTCCGCACGTCTGTACTGTATATATGAAGCGAAGTGATGTCATAGGTCAGGGTTGAACGTGTTGTGTGTCCAGGCGCTGGTGGACGGCCCGTGCACTGGGGTCAAGCGGCAGGGGATGCCCTTCAAGTGCCTGCAGCTCACCGACTACGTCATCAAAGTCCCGCACAGGTGAGCCGGCGTCTGTGTCCCATCAGCCCCTGTGTTCGAATTCATAGTGTTCAGAAAACAGTAGGTGAAAAGTACCTGGAAGACTCTGAAGTGGCAGGTCACATGACACTGACGTCCAGATGTCATTCATATTATATAGAACATACTTTAAAGTGTCATGAATCCCCTGTTTTACCTCAAGAGGTGGAAAGTCTCTAGAAATGTGCGTGTAAAGCTGTGGAAAAGTGGGAAGACAGCAACCAATAACACACAGACCTGCAACACTCATTATACAGACACATGAATATTAAAATATGACCCCGGAGAGAAAAAAACACCGTTGAGGGCACCTTATAAATCTAACTCTGACATCAAACTGCCAAAACGAGGGAGAAACGCAGAAGAACATTTAAAGGTCTAATAATATTTTCAGTATTTAAGAGCACTACAGTCTCTGAACGACACACGTCAGTTTAACACAGAAAGAATAAAGACGTCAGTGTGTGTTGGGATAACCCATCGTGTCATCGCGGTCATGATCAGACGTACGGCTGTATCAGTCCTTGTTTGCGCATTTCATTTGAAGACGTGATTAGATATGTGCACATACACGGCGCTGGTCCATGTTTCGAGCACTAGAGGGTATGAAATATGTCCATAACTTAAACGCGCTCCGTCTGTGTCTGATCTGTATGATCCACGAGGCGAGCGTTGTTAAACTCTTCACGGCAGAATCCGCTCGCGTGTTGAGTTCTCCGCTGTAATGCGATCTCATGCGTAATACTGCGCAGTGATTGGGTTAAAGAGCTCATTCTCATGAATAATGCAGAGGACCGGCTGACTCGTGCCCGCAGCCAATCACACGCTCCGAAGGCATGCTTCTACCTCACACTCGTGACGTCGCTGCGACTTTGCTTTTCAACCTGGAAGAACGAAATTGCTCAGAAAAACACAAAAATAACCAATTTCCACTAAAAATGTCCGAGTGTTTTCAGCGACGTGTGTATCTGTGCACGTGATCCTTTAAGTTTCAAATCAAATGTAGTGTCTGCTATATAGTGTGTGTGATGTCATGCTTTCTGCTCTAATTGAAGGTGTTTGATTATCCGCCGGGCTTTTGTATCTGAACATTTCACTTTCAAATGTCACACTTTTTCTTTAAATTGTGTTTGTAGCATTTACACCAGTGTACTGTATGTACCGGATGTACTGTTTCTGAAGCATCCGATGGCGTCGGGTCTCTTCAGGTGGTTAATCTCTGGTGTTGTGTCCTCAGCGCCCGTCAGAAGTACGTGAGACGCGCCTGGGAAAAGGCCGAGATCAACAAGAAGTGGGAGGAGAGCAACTGGGCCAAGAAGATTGAGGCCAGGAAGAAGGTGCGTTCACCTGTTCCTCCAGACACCGCTCTGTTATTGATTCATGATCTGATTCATAATCGTACATTTCTTTCAACAGAGGGCAAAGATGTCTGACTTCGATCGCTTCAAGGTGATGAAGGCCAAGAAAATGGTACGTTTGTTCTGTTGGACTGAGTGAATATAGAGAATATTAATATGAACTCAAGCTGATCGGAGTCTCTTCTCTCCGCAGAGGAACAAGATCATCAAGCACGAGATGAAGAAGCTCCAGAAAGCTGAACAGAAGAAAGCATAAACTATCTTTAATAAACATGTTTGACTTGTACACGTGACTCAGGCTGTTCATTGTTTTGTGTCCGTTTCCTGAAGGCGGTTCTTCTGAAGTGTGTGTGCATCTGATGCGTTTAGAGCTCGTGTGAAGACACACACACACACGGTGTAGATTTGAGATGTGTGTGATTGTGAGAGTGAATACAGCGGTATTGAATCTGTTAACAGTATCTGTGCATGCATTAACTCATTGCACGTTATGTCAGTGCTTTGAGTAATGTTAATATACGAGTTTTGAGTTTAAAACAGTAAAATGTTGACATGAACATTGTTTTGTTCGGTTAGATTAATGTAGTTAAATGGAACTGACAGTGTCTTTATATCAGGGTGTCCACGAGTCTTCATTTGACCTTCCGCAGTCCCACAACACAAAAGGCCTTAATGTCTTAAATTGGAGCAGAAAGTCTTAAATTCAATATCATGGCATTAAATTAGAGCCCTATGATTTCTGTGATGCTGAAAACGGTTACGGAATCACAGAATCCATTCATAAAAATGGAATAAAAGTAAAAGACAGAATTTGAGAACAAAGAAAATGTATTTTGTAGGGCCCTAAAAAAAATTTTTGTTAGACTTTTAATAAATTGGTGTTAAATTTGTACGTTTCATGATTTCAATTAATTGGACATGCTTTTTGATTTTAACCATTAAAACAGAATAAACTATAAAAAAAAATTAAATTGCGTGAACTGCAAATGATTTTTGTTTTCCAGCACAAATATCCAAACATCCTTAAATCAAGAGACATTTACTGACATGCAAAATGAAGAAATGAAGTGAGTTTGTGTTTAAAACAAGAAATATCTGTCACTGGGTATGAAAATTACTTTCATTTGAATTGTTGATTTTTCTGAACCCACTGACATATTTGTTCTTTTAATCATAAAATCACTTTCACAAGATTTCTTATCTCAGACTTTAAGATGTTTTTTGTAAAATGAATTAAAAGTGATTTTGTGATCTGTTGGAAACTGTGTTCTCAAACTCTGAAGTGTCACTAACACAACTCATTTACATTAGAGAACATGTGGACGTGTTCCCTTCAGTTCATTCCTTACATTTTCTTTAATTGCTCTTAAATTTACTTTCATTGCAGAAACCCTGGATTATGAGATAAAAAAGTAATAATTATGGCATAACTTGAAATTGGCAAATCATAATTATGAGATAACAGACAGACTTTGACTCGGGCGTTTCAGAACCACCGAACCAACATTTGAGATGCTGCGATGCCATTGGTCCGCTGGTTAGGCCAGTTATCCAATCACAGGCAGGTCACATGAGGTTTAGAGGGATTTACTCAGTAAATGTTAGTTTGTTCTGACTTCTGAAATGAATCTGACTCAATTGAGTCAATCACTTTTTTTTGTTTATGCACATCTACACATTTTTTATGCAATATCCAAAAATTAACATAAAAATAGGTGGATGGAAACACAGCTATTGATGATTGATAGATTCCTGAACATTGAATATATTTTTGTATAACTAATTTATACAGAATGTTAATTTCACATTTTTTTAGATTCATAAATGCTGTAATACTGTTCATTGTTAGTTCATGATGTATTTCTGAATGTTATAGTAAAGTGTTCTCAACACAGTCCAGCACTGCTTTAATTTTAAAACATCCACTAATGTTCATGTCCAGTTTGTGTGTATAAAGGCTTTCATTGCAGAAGCTTTGAAGTCATGATGACTCTATCGAGCATCTGGACACATGAAGGACGGTGAGTAACTCTTGTGCTGTTTCTGCTCCACGCGTGTAACTCTTGTGCTGTTTCTGCTCCACGTGAGTAACTCTTGTGCTGTTTCTGCTCCACGTGAGTAACTCTTGTGCTGTTTCTGCTCCACGTGAGTAACTCTTGTGCTGTTTCTGCTCCACGTGAGTAACTCTTGTGCTGTTTCTGCTCCACGTGTGTAACTCTTGTGCTGTTTCTGCTCCACGTGTGTAACTCTTGTGCTGTTTCTGCTCCACGTGTGTAACTCTTGTGCTGTTCCTGCTCCACGTGAGTAACTCTTGTGCTGTTTCTGCTCCACGTGAGTAACTCTTGTGCTGTTTCTGCTTTACGTGAGTAACTCTTGTGCTGTTCCTGCTCCACGTGAGTAACTCTTGTGCTGTTTCTGCTCCACGTGTGTAACTCTTGTGCTGTTTCTGCTCCACGTGTGTAACTCTTGTGCTGTTTCTGCTCCACGTGTGTAACTCTTGTGCTGTTTCTGCTCCATGTGAGTAACTCTTGTGCTGTTTCTGCTCCACGTGTGTAACTCTTGTGCTGTTTCTGCTCCACGTGAGTAACTCTTGTGCTGTTCCTGCTCCACGTGAGTAACTCTTTTTCTGTTCCTGCTCCACATGAGTAACTCTTGTGCTGTTCCTGCTCCACGTGTGTAACTCTTGTGCTGTTCCTGCTTCACGTGAGTAACTCTTGTGCTGTTTCTGCTCCACGTGAGTAACTCTTTTTCTGTTCCTGCTCCACATGAGTAACTCTTGTGCTGTTCCTGCTCCACGTGTGTAACTCTTGTGCTGTTCCTGCTCCACGTGTGTAACTCTTGTGCTGTTTCTGCTCCACGCGTGTAACTCTTGTGCTGTTTCTGCTCCACGTGAGTAACTCTTGTGCTGTTCCTGCTCCACGTGAGTAACTCTTGTGCTGTTCCTGATATTTTTAGATTAGTCTGGACTATCTTAAGCCTGGTCTGAAACTGGAGGATAGTGTTCTTCATGGCAGGAACTGGTAGAAAAGCTTCTGAAGAGCGCAGTTCCGTGTCTGTCCACTGGGTGGCAGTAACACAAGTTTACATACAACATAGCAGGTTTAGATTAAATCTTTTATTTATCCTATAAGAAAACACTTGTAGAAATAGTTTGAATGCTATAAAGGCCAGATGTGTTTTAAAGACCTGTGATTATACAGGTCAATGCGTCTGAGAGAGTCTAGTGGCCCTCGGAGCCGTTCTTCTTCAGGTGATGTGAACGAATACGAGCATTATTAGGAGATTATATAAATGTCACTTGAAGGCGTCTCGTCTCTGGGAAGGAGTTGATTGTCCTTGGAAAATATCTTGCCTCTTACCATCAATGGCCAGGTTTCCACAATCAGAGAGAAGAAAGACTTAAAGGTGCTGTATGTGTCTTATCTGTTCCAAAAACAATAATTAATGTAAATGAATTAACTGACACACAGTATTCCAAATGAGTAAGAAAAAAAGATGTATTATTACTCGTATCATCACTAATTGAAAATAAAAGTGAGTAACTCTTGTGCTGTTTCTGCTCCACGTGAGTAACTCTTGTGCTGTTTCTGCTCCACGTGAGTAACTCTTGTGCTGTTTCTGCTCCACGTGAGTAACTCTTGTGCTGTTTCTGCTCCACGTGAGTAACTCTTGTGCTGTTTCTGCTCCACGTGTGTAACTCTTGTGCTGTTCCTGCTCCACGTGAGTAACTCTTGTGCTGTTTCTGCTCCACGTGAGTAACTCTTGTGCTGTTTCTGCTCCACGTGAGTAACTCTTGTGCTGTTCCTGCTCCACGTGAGTAACTCTTGTGCTGTTTCTGCTCCACGTGTGTAACTCTTGTGCTGTTTCTGCTCCACGTGTGTAACTCTTGTGCTGTTTCTGCTCCACGTGTGTAACTCTTGTGCTGTTTCTGCTCCACGTGAGTAACTCTTGTGCTGTTTCTGCTCCACGTGTGTAACTCTTGTGCTGTTTCTGCTCCACGTGAGTAACTCTTGTGCTGTTTCTGCTCCACGTGAGTAACTCTTGTGCTGTTCCTGCTCCACGTGAGTAACTCTTGTGCTGTTTCTGCTCCACGTGTGTAACTCTTGTGCTGTTTCTGCTCCACGTGTGTAACTCTTGTGCTGTTCCTGCTCCACGTGAGTAACTCTTGTGCTGTTTCTGCTCCACGTGTGTAACTCTTGTGCTGTTTCTGCTCCACGTGAGTAACTCTTTTGCTGTTTCTGCTCCACGAGTTTCTGCTCCACGTGAGTAACTCTTGTGCTGTTTCTGCTCCACGTGAGTAACTCTTGTGCTGTTCCTGCTCCACGTGAGTAACTCTTGTGCTGTTTCTGCTCCACGTGTGTAACTCTTGTGCTGTTCCTGCTCCACGTGAGTAACTCTTGTGCTGTTTCTGCTCCACGTGTGTAACTCTTGTGCTGTTTCTGCTCCACGTGAGTAACTCTTGTGCTGTTCCTGCTCCACGTGAGTAACTCTTGTGCTGTTTCTGCTCCACGTGTGTAACTCTTGTGCTGTTTCTGCTCCACGTGAGTAACTCTTGTGCTGTTTCTGCTCCACGTGAGTAACTCTTGTGCTGTTCCTGCTCCACGTGAGTAACTCTTGTGCTGTTTCTGCTCCACGTGTGTAACTCTTGTGCTGTTTCTGCTCCACGTGTGTAACTCTTGTGCTGTTTCTGCTCCACGTGAGTAACTCTTTTGCTGTTTCTGCTCCACGAGTTTCTGCTCCACGTGAGTAACTCTTGTGCTGTTTCTGCTCCACGTGAGTAACTCTTGTGCTGTTCCTGCTCCACGTGAGTAACTCTTGTGCTGTTTCTGCTCCACGTGAGTAACTCTTGCGCTGTTCCTGCTCCACGTGAGTAACTTTTGTGCTGTTTCTGCTCCACGTGAGTAACTCTTGTGCTGTTTCTGCTCCACGTGTGTAACTCTTGTGCTGTTTCTGCTCCACGTGAGTAACTCTTGTGCTGTTTCTGCTCCACGTGAGTAACTCTTGTGCTGTTCCTGCTCCACGTGAGTAACTCTTGTGCTGTTTCTGCTCCACGTGAGTAACTCTTGCGCTGTTCCTGCTCCACGTGAGTAACTTTTGTGCTGTTTCTGCTCCACATGAGTAACTCTTTTTCTGTTTCTGCTCCACGTGAGTAACTCTTGTGCTGTTTCTGCTCCACGTAAGTAACTCTTGTGCTGTTCCTGCTCCACGTGAGTAACTCTTTTTCTGTTCCTGCTCCACGTGAGTAACTCTTGTGCTGTTTCTGCTCCACGTAAGTAACTCTTGTGCTGTTTCTGCTCCACGTGTGTAACTCTTGTGCTGTTTCTGCTCCACGTGAGTAACTCTTGTGCTGTTTCTGCTCCACGTGAGTAACTCTTGTGCTGTTCCTGCTCCACGTGAGTAACTCTTGTGCTGTTTCTGCTCCACGTGTGTAACTCTTGTGCTGTTTCTGCTCCACGTGTGTAACTCTTGTGCTGTTTCTGCTCCACGTGAGTAACTCTTTTGCTGTTTCTGCTCCACGAGTTTCTGCTCCACGTGAGTAACTCTTGTGCTGTTTCTGCTCCACGTGAGTAACTCTTGTGCTGTTCCTGCTCCACGTGAGTAACTCTTGTGCTGTTTCTGCTCCACGTGAGTAACTCTTGCGCTGTTCCTGCTCCACGTGAGTAACTTTTGTGCTGTTTCTGCTCCACATGAGTAACTCTTTTTCTGTTTCTGCTCCACGTGAGTAACTCTTGTGCTGTTTCTGCTCCACGTAAGTAACTCTTGTGCTGTTCCTGCTCCACGTGAGTAACTCTTTTTCTGTTCCTGCTCCACGTGAGTAACTCTTGTGCTGTTTCTGCTCCACGTAAGTAACTCTTGTGCTGTTTCTGCTCCACGTGAGTAACTCTTGTGCTGTTTCTGCTCCACGTGAGTAACTCTTGTGCTGTTCCTGCTCCACGTGAGTAACTCTTGTGCTGTTTCTGCTCCACGTGTGTAACTCTTGTGCTGTTTCTGCTCCACGTGTGTAACTCTTGTGCTGTTCCTGCTCCACGTGAGTAACTCTTGTGCTGTTTCTGCTCCACGTGTGTAACTCTTGTGCTGTTTCTGCTCCACGTGAGTAACTCTTTTGCTGTTTCTGCTCCACGAGTTTCTGCTCCACGTGAGTAACTCTTGTGCTGTTTCTGCTCCACGTGAGTAACTCTTGTGCTGTTCCTGCTCCACGTGAGTAACTCTTGTGCTGTTTCTGCTCCACGTGAGTAACTCTTGCGCTGTTCCTGCTCCACGTGAGTAACTTTTGTGCTGTTTCTGCTCCACATGAGTAACTCTTTTTCTGTTTCTGCTCCACGTGAGTAACTCTTGTGCTGTTTCTGCTCCACGTAAGTAACTCTTGTGCTGTTCCTCCTCCACGTGAGTAACTCTTTTTCTGTTCCTGCTCCACGTGAGTAACTCTTGTGCTGTTTCTGCTCCACGTAAGTAACTCTTGTGCTGTTCCTGCTCCACGTGAGTAACTCTTGTGCTGTTCCTGCTCCACGTGTGTAACTCTTGTGCTGTTCCTGCTCCACGTGAGTAACTCTTGTGCTGTTTGTGCTCCACGTGAGTAACTCTTGTGCTGTTTCTGCTCCACGTGTGTAACTCTTGTGCTGTTTCTGCTCCACGTGAGTAACTCTTGTGCTCCACGTGAGTAACTCTTTTTCTGTTCCTGCTCCACATGAGTAACTCTTGTGCTGTTCCTGCTCCACGTGAGTAACTCTTTTTCTGTTCCTGCTCCACGTGAGTAACTCTTGTGCTGTTCCTGCTCCACGTGAGTAACTCTTGTGCTGTTCCTGCTCCACGTGAGTAATTCTTGTGCTGTTCCTGCTCCACGTGTGTAACTCTTGTGCTGTTTCTGCTCCACGTGAGTAACTCTTGTGCTGTTTCTGCTCCACGAGTTTCTGCTCCACGTGAGTAACTCTTGTGCTGTTTCTGCTCCACGTGAGTAACTCTTGTGCTCCACGTGAGTAACTCTTTTTCTGTTCCTGCTCCACATGAGTAACTCTTGTGCTGTTCCTGCTCCACGTGAGTAACTCTTTTTCTGTTCCTGCTCCACGTGAGTAACTCTTGTGCTGTTCCTGCTCCACGTGAGTAACTCTTGTGCTGTTCCTGCTCCACGTGAGTAACTCTTGTGCTGTTTCTGCTCCACGTGAGTAACTCTTGCGCTGTTCCTGCTCCACGTGAGTAACTTTTGTGCTGTTTCTGCTCCACATGAGTAACTCTTTTTCTGTTTCTGCTCCACGTGAGTAACTCTTGTGCTGTTTCTGCTCCACGTAAGTAACTCTTGTGCTGTTCCTCCTCCACGTGAGTAACTCTTTTTCTGTTCCTGCTCCACGTGAGTAACTCTTGTGCTGTTTCTGCTCCACGTAAGTAACTCTTGTGCTGTTCCTGCTCCACGTGAGTAACTCTTGTGCTGTTCCTGCTCCACGTGTGTAACTCTTGTGCTGTTCCTGCTCCACGTGAGTAACTCTTGTGCTGTTTGTGCTCCACGTGAGTAACTCTTGTGCTGTTTCTGCTCCACGTGTGTAACTCTTGTGCTGTTTCTGCTCCACGTGAGTAACTCTTGTGCTCCACGTGAGTAACTCTTTTTCTGTTCCTGCTCCACATGAGTAACTCTTGTGCTGTTCCTGCTCCACGTGAGTAACTCTTTTTCTGTTCCTGCTCCACGTGAGTAACTCTTGTGCTGTTCCTGCTCCACGTGAGTAACTCTTGTGCTGTTCCTGCTCCACGTGAGTAATTCTTGTGCTGTTCCTGCTCCACGTGTGTAACTCTTGTGCTGTTTCTGCTCCACGTGAGTAACTCTTGTGCTGTTTCTGCTCCACGAGTTTCTGCTCCACGTGAGTAACTCTTGTGCTGTTTCTGCTCCACGTGAGTAACTCTTGTGCTCCACGTGAGTAACTCTTTTTCTGTTCCTGCTCCACATGAGTAACTCTTGTGCTGTTCCTGCTCCACGTGAGTAACTCTTTTTCTGTTCCTGCTCCACGTGAGTAACTCTTGTGCTGTTCCTGCTCCACGTGAGTAACTCTTGTGCTGTTCCTGCTCCACGTGAGTAACTCTTTTTCTGTTCCTGCTCCACGTGAGTAACTCTTGTGCTGTTCCTGCTCCACGTGAGTAACTCTTGTGCTGTTCCTGCTCCACGTGAGTAACTCTTGTGCTGTTTCTGCTCCACGTGAGTAACTCTTTTTCTGTTCCTGCTCCACGTGAGTAACTCTTGTGCTGTTTCTGCTCCACGTGAGTAACTCTTGTGCTGTTTCTGCTCCACGTGAGTAACTCTTGTGCTGTTCTTGCTCCACGTGAGTAACTCTTTTTCTGTTCCTGCTCCACGTGAGTAACTCTTGTGCTGTTTCTGCTCCACGTGAGTAACTCTTTTTCTGTTCCTGCTCCATGTGAGTAACTCTTGTGCTGTTCCTGCTCCACGTGAGTAACTCTTGTGCTGTTTCTGCTCCACGTGAGTAACTCTTGTGCTGTTCCTGCTCCACGTGAGTAACTCTTTTTCTGTTCCTGCTCCACGTGAGTAACTCTTGTGCTGTTTCTGCTCCACGTGAGTAACTCTTGTGCTGTTCCTGCTCCACGTGAGTAACTCTTTTTCTGTTCCTGCTCCACGTGAGTAACTCTTGTGCTGTTTCTGCTCCACGTGAGTAACTCTTGTGCTGTTCCTGCTCCACGTGAGTAACTCTTTTTCTGTTCCTGCTCCACGTGAGTAACTCTTGTGCTGTTCCTGCTCCACGTGAGTAACTCTTTTTCTGTTCCTGCTCCACGAGTAACTCTTGTGCTGTTCCTGCTCCACGTGTGTAACTCTTGTGCTGTTCCTGCTTCACGTGAGTAACTCTTGTGCTGTTTCTGCTCCACGTGAGTAACTCTTGTGCTGTTTCTGCTCCACGTGAGTAACTCTTTTTCTGTTCCTGCTCCACATGAGTAACTCTTGTGCTGTTCCTGCTCCACGTGTGTAACTCTTGTGCTGTTTCTGCTCCACGCGTGTAACTCTTGTGCTGTTTCTGCTCCACGTGAGTAACTCTTGTGCTGTTCCTGCTCCACGTGAGTAACTCTTGTGCTGTTCCTGATATTTTTAGATTAGTCTGGACTATCTTAAGCCTGGTCTGAAACTGGAGGATAGTGTTCTTCATGGCAGGAACTGGTAGAAAAGCTTCTGAAGAGCGCAGTTCCGTGTCTGTCCACTGGGTGGCAGTAACACAAGTTTACATACAACATAGCAGGTTTAGATTAAATCTTTTATTTATCCTATAAGAAAACACTTGTAGAAATAGTTTGAATGCTATAAAGGCCAGATGTGTTTTAAAGACCTGTGATTATACAGGTCAATGCGTCTGAGAGAGTCTAGTGGCCCTCGGAGCCGTTCTTCTTCAGGTGATGTGAACGAATACGAGCATTATTAGGAGATTATATAAATGTCACTTGAAGGCGTCTCGTCTCTGGGAAGGAGTTGATTGTCCTTGGAAAATATCTTGCCTCTTACCATCAATGGCCAGGTTTCCACAATCAGAGAGAAGAAAGACTTAAAGGTGCTGTATGTGTCTTATCTGTTCCAAAAACAATAATTAATGTAAATGAATTAACTGACACACAGTATTCCAAATGAGTAAGAAAAAAAGATGTATTATTACTCGTATCATCACTAATTGAAAATAAAAGTAACTCTTGTGCTGTTTCTGCTCCACGTGAGTAACTCTTGTGCTGTTTCTGCTCCACATGAGTAACTCTTGTGCTGTTCCTGCTCCACGTGAGTAACTCTTGTGCTGTTTCTGCTCCACGTGAGTAACTCTTGTGCTGTTTCTGCTCCACGTGAGTAACTCTTGTGCTGTTTCTGCTCCACGTGTGTAACTCTTGTGCTGTTCCTGCTCCACGTGAGTAACTCTTGTGCTGTTTCTGCTCCACGTGAGTAACTCTTGTGCTGTTTCTGCTCCACGTGAGTAACTCTTGTGCTGTTTCTGCTCCACGAGTTTCTGCTCCACGTGAGTAACTCTTGTGCTGTTTCTGCTCCACGTGAGTAACTCTTGTGCTGTTCCTGCTCCACGTGAGTAACTCTTGTGCTGTTTCTGCTCCACGTGAGTAACTCTTGCGCTGTTCCTGCTCCACGTGAGTAACTTTTGTGCTGTTTCTGCTCCACATGAGTAACTCTTTTTCTGTTTCTGCTCCACGTGAGTAACTCTTGTGCTGTTTCTGCTCCACGTAAGTAACTCTTGTGCTGTTCCTGCTCCACGTGAGTAACTCTTTTTCTGTTCCTGCTCCACGTGAGTAACTCTTGTGCTGTTTCTGCTCCACGTGAGTAACTCTTGTGCTGTTCCTGCTCCACGTGAGTAACTCTTGTGCTGTTCCTGCTCCACGTGAGTAACTCTTGTGCTGTTCCTGCTCCACATGAGTAACTCTTGTGCTGTTTCTGCTCCACGTGAGTAACTCTTGTGCTGTTTCTGCTCCACGTAAGTAACTCTTGTGCTGTTCCTGCTCCACGTGAGTAACTCTTGTGCTGTTCCTGCTCCACGTGAGTAACTCTTGTGCTGTTCCTGCTCCACATGAGTAACTCTTGTGCTGTTTCTGCTCCACGTGAGTAACTCTTGTGCTGTTTCTGCTCCACGTGTGTAACTCTTGTGCTGTTTCTGCTCCACGTGAGTAACTCTTGTGCTCCACGTGAGTAACTCTTTTTCTGTTCCTGCTCCACATGAGTAACTCTTGTGCTGTTTCTGCTCCATGTGAGTAACTCTTGTGCTGTTCCTGCTCCACGTGAGTAACTCTTTTTCTGTTCCTGCTCCACGTGAGTAACTCTTGTGCTGTTCCTGCTCCACGTGAGTAACTCTTGTGCTGTTCCTGCTCCACGTCAGTAACTCTTTTTCTGTTCCTACTCCACGTGAGTAACTCTTGTGCTGTTCCTGCTCCACGTGAGTAACTCTTGTGCTGTTCCTGCTCCACGTGAGTAACTCTTGTGCTGTTTCTGCTCCACGTGAGTAACTCTTTTTCTGTTCCTGCTCCACGTGAGTAACTCTTGTGCTGTTCCTGCTCCACGTGAGTAACTCTTGTGCTGTTTCTGCTCCACGTGAGTAACTCTTGTGCTGTTTCTGCTCCACGTGAGTAACTCTTTTTCTGTTCCTGCTCCACGTGAGTAACTCTTGTGCTGTTCCTGCTCCACGTGAGTAACTCTTGTGCTTTTCCTGCTCCACGTGAGTAACTCTTGTGCTGTTCCTGCTCCACGTGAGTAACTCTTGTGCTGTTTCTGCTCCACGTGAGTAACTTTTGTGCTGTTTCTGCTCCACGTGTGTAACTTTTGTGCTCCACGTGAGTAACTCTTTTTCCGTTCCTGCTCCACATGAGTAACTCTTGTGCTGTTCCTGCTCCACGTGTGTAACTCTTGTGCTGTTCCTGCTTCACGTGAGTAACTCTTGTGCTGTTTCTGCTCCACGTGAGTAACTCTTTTTCTGTTCCTGCTCCACATGAGTAACTTTTGTGCTGTTTCTGCTCCACGTGTGTAACTTTTGTGCTCCACGTGAGTAACTCTTTTTCTGTTCCTGCTCCACATGACTAACTCTTGTGCTGTTCCTGCTCCACGTGTGTAACTCTTGTGCTGTTCCTGCTTCACGTGAGTAACTCTTGTGCTGTTTCTGCTCCACGTGAGTAACTCTTTTTCTGTTCCTGCTCCACATGAGTAACTCTTGTGCTGTTTCTGCTCCACGCGTGTAACTCTTGTGCTGTTTCTGCTCCACGCGTGTAACTCTTGTGCTGTTTCTGCTCCACGCGTGTAACTCTTGTGCTGTTTCTGCTCCACGTGAGTAACTCTTGTGCTGTTTCTGCTCCACGTGAGTAACTCTTGTGCTGTTTCTGCTCCACGTGAGTAACTCTTGTGCTGTTTCTGCTCCACGTGAGTAACTCTAGTGCTGTTCCTGCTCCACGTGAGTAACTCTTGTGCTGTTTCTGCTCCACGTGAGTAACTCTTGTGCTGTTTCTGCTCCACGTGAGTAACTCTTTTTCTGTTCCTGCTCCACGTGAGTAACTCTTGTGCTGTTTCTGCTCCACGTAAGTAACTCTTGTGCTGTTCCTGCTCCACGTGAGTAACTCTTGTGCTTTTCCTGCTCCACGTGAGTAACTCTTGTGCTGTTCCTGCTCCACGTGAGTAGCTCTTGTGCTGTTTCTGCTCCACGTGAGTAACTCTTGTGCTGTTTCTGCTCCACGTGAGTAACTCTTGTGCTGTTTCTGCTCCACGTGAGTAACTTTTGTGCTGTTTCTGCTCCACGTGTGTAACTTTTGTGCTCCACGTGAGTAACTCTTTTTCTGTTCCTGCTCCACATGAGTAACTCTTGTGCTGTTCCTGCTCCACATGAGTAACTCTTGTGCTGTTCCTGCTCCACGTGAGTAACTCTTGTGCTGTTCCTGCTCCACGTGAGTAACTCTTGTGCTGTTCCTGCTCCACGTGAGTAACTCTTGTGCTGTTTCTGCTCCACATGAGTAACTCTTGTGCTGTTCCTGCTCCACATGAGTAACTCTTGTGCTGTTCCTGCTCCACGTGAGTAACTCTTGTGCTGTTCCTGCTCCACGTGAGTAACTCTTGTGCTGTTCCTGCTCCACGTGAGTAACTCTTGTGCTGTTTCTGCTCCACGTGAGTAACTCTTGTGCTGTTTCTGCTCCATGTGAGTAACTCTTGTGCTGTTTCTGCTCCACGTGTATAACTCTTGTGCTGTTTCTGCTCCACGTGAGTAACTCTTGTGCTCCACGTGAGTAACTCTTTTTCTGTTCCTGCTCCACATGAGTAACCCTTGTGCTGTTCCTGCTCCACGTGAGTAACTCTTGTGCTGTTTCTGCTCCACGTGAGTAACTCTTGTGCTGTTTCTGCTCCACGTGAGTAACTCTCGCGCTGTTTCTGCTCCACGTGAGTAACTCTTGTGCTGTTTCTGCTCCACGTGAGTAACTCTTGTGCTGTTCCTGCTCCACGTGTGTAACTCTTGTGCTGTTTCTGCTCCACGTGAGTAACTCTTGTGCTGTTCCTGCTCCACGTGTGTAACTCTTGTGCTGTTTCTGCTCCACGTGTGTAACTCTTGTGCTGTTTCTGCTCCACGTGAGTAACTCTTTTTCTGTTCCTGCTCCACGTGAGTAACTCTTGTGCTGTTTCTGCTCCACGTGAGTAACTCTTGTGCTGTTCCTGCTCCACGTGAGTAACTCTTGTGCTGTTTCTGCTCCACGTGAGTAACTCTTGTGCTGTTCCTGCTCCACGTGAGTAACTCTTGTGCTGTTCCTGCTCCACATGAGTAACTCTCGTGCTGTTCCTGCTCCACGTGTGTAACTCTCGTGCTGTTCCTGCTCCACGTGTGTAACTCTTGTGCTGTTTCTGCTCCACGTGTGTAACTCTTGTGCTGTTTCTGCTCCACGTGAGTAACTCTTTTTCTGTTCCTGCTCCACGTGAGTAACTCTTGTGCTGTTTCTGCTCCACGTGAGTAACTCTTGTGCTGTTTCTGCTCCACGTGTGTAACTCTTGTGCTGTTTCTGCTCCACGTGTGTAACTCTTGTGCTGTTTCTGCTCCACGTGTGTAACTCTTGTGCTGTTCCTGCTCCACGTGAGTAACTCTTGTGCTGTTCCTGCTCCACGTGAGTAACTCTTGTGCTGTTCCTGATATTTTTAGATTAGTCTGGACTATCTTAAGCCTGGTCTGAAACTGGAGGATAGTGTTCTTCATGAATATTATAAATATGAATATACAACAATATTGAACATTTTGGAATTTGTTTGATTTTTATCACTTATATTTGTGGCTGAAGTTATGCAAGCTTAGTTGGGGACATACTTGCACTAAAATCATAATTATTTTAAATGAATTAATCCTGGCTACATATTATTGTGTTCTATGGTAGAGGGGCATTAAATATGTAAAATGAGCATTTAGAAACAAGTATTAGCCCATTTTTACACAAAACATACCACATTATGTCATGGGGACTCAAATGGCACAGAATGCTAGGAATGACACCCTAACTAATGCCAACCTGTGGTAGTTTTGTAATCTGACAAACAATAGCCTATCTTCCGACAGTTTATTACTATATAAAAAGTTTGTGAATTGTTGTGTATGAAAATTGACTGTTAACCAACATTCAGTAGAGCAGAGTTAACCCCTGGGTTAAAGACCAGATTACATTGAACGAACGTTCTGTTAACGTTACTGGAAGAACGTTCCCTGTTCACTGAAGACACACAGGAACTGCAGAACGGCCATGAAGTGAAGGCTCAGTTTCAGAATCCCACCTTCAGCTCCTGACGTGAACATGAAACCGAAACTTTTGTGTGTGTGTGTCTGAACCTCTGGTGAGCCAGAGAACGTGTGTCTTATTCTGTCAGGGGTGACACATGTGATGTATGATCGTATGCTGTGTTCCTCATTCAGTGTGTGTGTGTGGGTGTAGCGGAGCTGTAGTTTCCATTTTCCTCAAAACGAAACCCAAGTGTGTTGTTCAGACACTCTTCTCTCTCAGTGAACACAAGCGTGAGGTCTGTGGTTTATCAGAGCAGACCTGACCCATCTCGTGTTGGCGGACATGAGCGTTTATAAGCGAGACCCCGGCGCTCAGACTCAAACGCGTTTATAAGCGAGACCCCGGCGCTCAGACTCAAGGGAAGATGATCTTCAGAATAATCCTGTTAGTCAGTGAGTAACTCATCTGTATCCCGTAACGGACTCAGAGGAGCTGTAACTCCAGAACTGATGTGTTTGTGTTGTTTCTGACTGTAGGCCTGTGCGCGCCGTGTGTGGTGTGTGTTCCGGCTGTAGACGTGAGCGTCCGGCGTGGGCAGAACGTCTCTCTGCCCTGTTACAGTGACCACATCAACTCCAGCTCTGAGATGGCCTGGTACCGGCTCCGCTCGGACGAGCTCACGCTACTTGTATCTGCCACCAGAGGACGCCTGCTGAAAACAGAGATGATCGTAATGCACAATGAGGAGCAGAGCCGCTTCAGGCTGGAGGCCGCCGGCCGGCTGGAGTCTGTGCGTCTGGTCATCTCTGCGGTCAGCGAGGCGGATCTCGGCCTGTACTTCTGCGCTGCTGCCGTCGGCCTGAACAACATACGCTTCGGCACGGCCGTCAGGCTCACGCTCACAGGTCAGTGGCGCTCCATCAGTCTACAGGTCAGACACACAGGTGTGGTCACACTCACAGGTCAGTGGCGCTCCATCAGTCTACAGGTCAGACACACAGGTGTGGTCACACGCTCACAGGTCAGTGGTGCTCCATCAGTCTACAGGTCAGACACACAGGTGTGGTCACACGCTCACAGGTCAGTGGCGCTCCATCAGTCTACAGGTCAGACACACAGGTGTGGTCACACGCTCACAGGTCAGTGGCGCTCCATCAGTCTACAGGTCAGACACACAGGTGTGGTCACACGCTCACAGGTCAGTGGCGCTCCATCAGTCTACAGGTCAGACACACAGGTGTGGTCACACGCTCACAGGTCAGTGGCGCTCCATCAGTCTACAGGTCAGACACACAGGTGTGGTCACACGCTCACAGGTCAGTGGCGCTCCATCAGTCTACAGGTCAGACACACAGGTGTGGTCACGCTCACAGGTCAGTGGCGCTCCATCAGTCTACAGGTCAGACACACAGGTGTGGTCACACGCTCACAGGTCAGTGGTGCTCCATCAGTCTACAGGTCAGACACACAGGTGTGGTCACACGCTCACAGGTCAGTGGCGCTCCATCAGTCTACAGGTCATACACACAGCTGTGGTCACACGCTCACAGGTCAGTGGTGCTCCATCAGTCTACAGGTCAGACACACAGGTGTGGTCACACTCACAGGTCAGTGGCGCTCCATCAGTCTACAGGTCAGACACACAGGTGTGGTCACTCGCTCACAGGTCAGTGGCGCTCCATCAGTCTACAGGTCAGACACACAGGTGTGGTCACGCTCACAGGTCAGTGGCGCTCCATCAGTCTACAGGTCAGACACACAGGTGTGGTCACGCTCACAGGTCAGTGGCGCTCCATCAGTCTACAGGTCAGACACACAGGTGTGGTCACACGCTCACAGGTCAGTGGTGCTCCATCAGTCTACAGGTCAGACACACAGGTGTGGTCACACGCTCACAGGTCAGTGGCGCTCCATCAGTCTACAGGTCAGACACACAGGTGTGGTCACACGCTCACAGGTCAGTGGCGCTCCATCAGTCTACAGGTCAGACACACAAGTGTAGTCACGCTCACAGGTCAGTGGCGCTCCATCAGTCTACAGGTCAGACACACAGGTGTGGTCACACGCTCACAGGTCAGTGGCGCTCCATCAGTGTACAGGTCAGACACACAGGTGTGGTCACACGCTCACAGGTCAGTGGCGCTCCATCAGTGTACAGGTCAGACACACAGGTGTGGTCACACGCTCACAGGTCAGTGGCGCTCCATCAGTCTACAGGTCAGACACACAGGTGTGGTCACACATTCACAGGTCAGTGGCGCTCCATCAGTCTACAGGTCAGACACACAGGTGTGGTCACACGCTCACAGGTCAGTGGCGCTCCATCAGTCTACAGGTCAGACACACAAGTGTAGTCACGCTCACAGGTCAGTGGTGCTCCATCAGTCTACAGGTCAGACACACAGGTGTGGTCACACGCTCACAGGTCAGTGGCGCTCCATCAGTGTACAGGTCAGACACACAGGTGTGGTCACACGCTCACAGGTCAGTGGCGCTCCATCAGTGTACAGGTCAGACACACAGGTGTGGTCACACGCTCACAGGTCAGTGGCGCTCCATCAGTGTACAGGTCAGACACACAGGTGTGGTCACACGCTCACAGGTCAGTGGCGCTCCATCAGTCTACAGGTCAGACACACAGGTGTGGTCACACGCTCACAGGTCAGTGGCGCTCCATCAGTGTACAGGTCAGACACACAGGTGTGGTCACACGCTCACAGGTCAGTGGCGCTCCATCAGTCTACAGGTCAGACACACAGGTGTGGTCACACGCTCACAGGTCAGTGGCGCTCCATCAGTCTACAGGTCAGACACACAGGTGTGGTCACACGCTCACAGGTCAGTGGCGCTCCATCAGTCTACAGGTCAGACACACAAGTGTAGTCACGCTCACAGGTCAGTGGCGCTCCATCAGTCTACAGGTCAGACACACAGGTGTGGTCACGCTCACAGGTCAGTGGCGCTCCATCAGTCTACAGGTCAGACACACAGGTGTGGTCACACGCTCACAGGTCAGTGGCGCTCCATCAGTGTACAGGTCAGACACACAGGTGTGGTCACACACTCACAGGTCAGTGGCGCTCCATCAGTCTACAGGTCAGACACACAGGTGTGGTCACACTCACAGGTCAGTGGCGCTCCATCAGTCTACAGGTCAGACACACAGGTGTGGTCACACGCTCACAGGTCAGTGGCGCTCCATCAGTCTACAGGTCAGACACACAGGTGTGGTCACACGCTCACAGGTCAGTGGCGCTCCATCAGTCTACAGGTCAGACACACAGGTGTGGTCACACGCTCACAGGTCAGTGGCGCTCCATCAGTCTACAGGTCAGACACACAAGTGTAGTCACGCTCACAGGTCAGTGGCGCTCCATCAGTCTACAGGTCAGACACACAGGTGTGGTCACGCTCACAGGTCAGTGGCGCTCCATCAGTCTACAGGTCAGACACACAGGTGTGGTCACACGCTCACAGGTCAGTGGCGCTCCATCAGTGTACAGGTCAGACACACAGGTGTGGTCACACACTCACAGGTCAGTGGCGCTCCATCAGTCTACAGGTCAGACACACAGGTGTGGTCACACTCACAGGTCAGTGGCGCTCCATCAGTCTACAGGTCAGACACACAGGTGTGGTCACACGCTCACAGGTCAGTGGCGCTCCATCAGTCTACAGGTCAGACACACAGGTGTGGTCACACGCTCACAGGTCAGTGGCGCTCCATCAGTCTACAGGTCAGACACACAGGTGTGGTCACACGCTCACAGGTCAGTGGCGCTCCATCAGTCTACAGGTCAGACACACAGGTGTGGTCACGCTCACAGGTCAGTGGCGCTCCATCAGTCTACAGGTCAGACACACAGGTGTGGTCACACGCTCACAGGTCAGTGGTGCTCCATCAGTCTACAGGTCAGACACACAGGTGTGGTCACACGCTCACAGGTCAGTGGCGCTCCATCAGTCTACAGGTCAGACACACAGGTGTGGTCACACGCTCACAGGTCAATGGTGCTCCATCAGTCTACAGGTCAGACACACAGGTGTGGTCACACGCTCACAGGTCAGTGGCGCTCCATCAGTCTACAGGTCAGACACACAGGTGTGGTCACGCTCACAGGTCAGTGGCGCTCCATCAGTCTACAGGTCAGACACACAGGTGTGGTCACACGCTCACAGGTCAGTGGTGCTCCATCAGTCTACAGGTCAGACACACAGGTGTGGTCACACACTCACAGGTCAGTGGCGCTCCATCAGTCTACAGGTCAGACACACAGGTGTGGTCACACGCTCACAGGTCAATGGTGCTCCATCAGTCTACAGGTCAGACACACAGGTGTGGTCACACGCTCACAGGTCAGTGGCGCTCCATCAGTCTACAGGTCAGACACACAGGTGTGGTCACACGCTCACAGGTCAGTGGCGCTCCATCAGTCTACAGGTCAGACACACAAGTGTAGTCACGCTCACAGGTCACTGTAGTCAAAATGTGAATGCTTTATTTGTTGACAACACATGAGGTTATTAATGCACGCAGTCCTCCTCAGACAGTCATTATGAAACCGCAGTTATCGAGTCGAGCCGCTCATGATTCCAGTGAATCTGCTGCTGTTTCAGACGCGGAGTGGCGGCTCTCATTAGACGGCGTGGGCTGCTCTGCGCTCTGGATCTGTGTATGTGTCACATGTGGCTTCTGTGGTTTTCTCTGCGCTTGTGTGCTCTGTTACAGAAAAGGTGAGTAAAACAAAACTCAAATGGAAGTGATTCCTGCCATACGTCCGTTTAGACGAGTGTTTCTCTTTCAGACTCTTCTGTGGCCTCGTGCGTCAGCTGTGTGAAAGAAAACTCCAATGTCCAGGTGGGTTTGAGTTCGGCTGGATCCATAAAGAAGTGGCATAACTAATAAAGGAACCTTCTTCTCTTTGTCTGAGTAACTTGTTCTCGACTGCTCTGAGGAAAAGATGAATATGATTTATTATTGTTTCTGTTGTTGTTCTCCAGGCAGTGCCGGTCCAGTATTCCAGTCTCCGGTTCATCCGGCGCTCCAGAGCAGCTCCGGCTCCGGCTCCGGCTCCAGCGGACGTGACGTACGCAACCATCGCCAAACACACGCGCTGATTCACATCGACACACACTTCACATCACTTAAAAGTCTACTATACATACACCTATAAACAAATCATTAATACACTACCGTTCAAAAGTTTGGGATCTGTTTAATGTTTCTGAAAGAGTCTCTTCTGCTCATTTATCTTATCATAAATCCAGTAAAACAGTGAAATATTACTCCAGTGTAAAGCAGCTGTTCTCTATGTGAATATATAGTAAAGTGTAATTTATTCCTGTGATCAAAGCTGAATTTATCATCATTACTCCAGTCTTCAGTGTCACATGATCCTTCACAAATCATTCTCATATGAGGATTTGATGATCAACAAACATTTATTATTATTATCAATGTTGAAAACAGTTCATATTTCAGTGGAAACTGATACATTTGATCTTTCAGGATTCTTTGATGAATAGAAAGTTCAAAAGAACAGCATTTATTAGAAATAGAATCTTTTGTAACATTATAAACGTCTTTTCTGTCACTTTTGATGAATTTAATGCATTCTTGCTGAATTTTTTTTTTTAAGTCTTACTGACCCCAAACTTTTGAACGGCAGTGTATATTACATATTTGATATATTAATCCTGCTATATTCTATGATTCCTTTATTTGTTTGATTATATATAAGCATTGATAAACATGATGGCAGATGAAGCTAACAGTCATTTAGTTTCTGTTTAATGTGTTTTTAAGTGTATTCTGTTTCTGTGTACATATAAATGGAAATCACTCAAATATGACAATACTGCGCTTATCTACTGTACAGATGAATGCATTAAAGAGAGTGTGTGTTCATGAAGTCTTCGGGTGTGTGAGAAGTGTGGAGTAGATGACATTCTGTCTGCTGTTCATCTGTGTGTGTGTGTCTCTGCAGAGCTGAACACCCAGAGACGCGTACTGAACCTACACACACACACACACACACACACACACACACACACACACACACACACACACACACACACACACACACACACACACACACAGACAGACAGACAGACAGACACAGACACAGACAGAGACACACAGACAGAGAGAGACACAAACACAAGCAGAATTAGCAAAACTGACATAATACATCTGTTTATTTTATTATAATACCATGCACATTATTTATTAAACAGCCCATATTCTGCTCTTTCACACAGTCTAGATGTGTTTTCCCCATATTCTCCATTGTTGCGGCTCCTCTCTTCCCAGTCTGTCAGTAACGCTCTGTTTAGTTCCTGTCTCTATGAAGCCCCTCCTTCTGAAAAGCACACTGTGCTCTGATTGGTCGGCTGGAGCAGTGTGTTGTGATTGGTGTTTGGGAAATGCCCCGCCCCTTACCATAACCGGCAGTTTCAGCACACTACTAACTAACTCAACCAGGCCCCACCCCTTTATTCTGCGTATGAATTATTATAATGAGGAATATTGTGACGTGTTGGTTCCCGGAAGAAACTCAAGACTACAATGGAGGCGTTTCAGGAGTTCAGGAAAGCAGAATATGTGCTCTTTAAAGAAACATCAGACGTTTGGTGAGTGTGTGTGTGTGAGTGTGAGAGTGTGTGTGTGAGTGTGAGAGTGTGTGTTTGAGTGTGTGTGTGTGAGTTTGTGTGTGTGAGAGTGTGGGTGTGAGTGGCTGTGTGAGAGTGTGTGGGTGTGTGTGTGTGAGAGTGTGTGGGTGTGTGTGTGTGTGTGTGTGTGTGAGAGAGTGGGTGTGTGTGTGTGAGTTTGTGTGTGTGAGAGTGTGTGTGTGTGTGTTTGTGTGAGTGGCTGTGTGAGAGTGTGTGTGTGTGTGTGAGAGAGTGGGTGTGGGTGTGTGAGTTTGTGTGTGTGAGAGTGTGTGTGTGAGAGTGTGTGTGTGAGAGTGTGTGTGTGTGGGTGTGTGTGTGAGAGTGTGTGTGTGTGTGTGTGTGTGTGTGAGAGAGTGGGTGTGGGTGGGTGTGTGAGAGAGATAAACTCACTGTATCCTCGTGAGCGTCCGTCACCCAGGATCCTGACGATGAAACGAACATTATAAATGAACCTCGTGACATAATGACTGTCGATGAAACTATAGGTGTGTTTGACGTGAACGGTTGGTGTATGACATCATACGGAGCCGCGGTTCTCTGATGGCTCTTGCGGAGCTGTGATGTCACACAGCGATCGCTTCACGCTGAACACACCTCATCTCTGCTTACTCTGGGCTGCGTCCCAAATCACACACTTCACACTTCCTGAAGTGAGCATCTGATGGACACTTTACTATCCCATGAGGCCGCGGGGGGGGATTTGTGAATGACAGTGACGTATCTGATGCTCACGTGATGAATGTTGTACATCCAGATCATTCATACTATATAGAACATACTATGAATGCTCACAAAGTACTTCTCTAAAATAAGAGTGAGATTTCAGACGCAGCCCAGTGTTAAAATAACACACGTGATCTCATGATGTCATACAGTAACTCCGCCCACCTTCATCTGACATGCTGCGCAGCTGCAGACCTGATCCAGGACCTGTGGGCTCTGCAAAACATATGTGTGTGGTTGTGTGTGTGTGTGTGTGTGTGTGTGTGTGTGTGTGTGAGTATACATCTTTAAACAATATTCACTAGAATTTTTTTGTAAACTGTATTTTAAAATGCAAAACCAGGAAGAATCCAGTCCAACACACCTGATTCCTTTCTAGTGTGTTTTCTGGCTCTGCAGCCGATGATGGCAGACAGAACGCAGACGCAGACGATCGCCAGTAAACACAGAGCCAGCAGGACAGACACTGTCACTGAAACAAACACACACACACACACACACAGTATAGCGATAGCAGGAAGCATTATTTCATGCATTTATCTCACCTGTGTTTTATTTACTATCTACAACTGATGTTCACACACACTATATTGCCAAAAGTATTGGGACGCCCCTCCAAATCACTGAGTTCAGGTGTTCAATCACTTCATGGCCACAGGTGTATAAATCAAGCACTAGGCATGCAGACGCTTCTACAAACATTTGTGAAAGAATGGGTCGCTCTCAGGAGCTCAGTGAACTCAAGCGTGGTACCGTGATAGGTTGCCACCTGTGCAATAAGTCCATTCCTGACATTTCCTCACTACTAAATATTCCACGCTCAACTGTTAGTGGGATTATAACAAAGTGGAAGCAATTGGGAGCAACAGCAACTCAGCCACGAAGTGATAGGCCACGTAAAATAACAGAGCGGGGTCAGCGCATGCTCAGGGTCACAGTGAGCAGAAGTCACCAACTTTCTGCAGAGTCAATAGCTATAGACCTCCAAACTTCTGTGGCCTTCAGATGAGCTCAAGAACAGTGTGTAGAGAGCTTCATGGAATGGGTTTCCATGGCCGAGCAGCTCATCCAAGCCTTACATCACCAAGTGCAATGCAAAGCGTGGGATGCAGTGGGGTAAAGCACGCCGCCACTGGACTCTAGAGCAGTGAGACGTGTTCTCTGGAGTGACCAATCACGCTTCTCTGTCTGCCAATCCCATGGACGAGTCTGGGTTTGGCAGTTGCCAGGAGAACGGGACTTGCCTGACTGCATTGTGCCAAGTGTAAAGTTTGGTGGAGGGGGGATTATGGGGTGGGGTTGTTTTTCAGGGGTTGGGCTTGGCCCCTTAGTTCCAGTGAAAGGAACTCTTAATGCTTCAGCATACCAAGACATTTTGGACAATTTCATGCTCCCAACTTTGTGGGAACAGTTTGGGGACGGCCCCTTCCTTTTCCAACATGACTGCGCACCAGTGCACAAAGCGTCGGTCCATAAAGACATGGATGAGCGAGTTTGGTGTGGAGGAACTTGACTGGCCTGCACAGAGTCCTGACCTCAACCCGATAGAACACCTTTGGGATGAATTAGAGCGGAGACTGCGAGCCAGGCCTTCTCGTCCAACATCAGTGCCTGACCTCACAAATGCGCTTCTAGAAGAATGGTCAAAAATTCCCATAAACACACTCCTAAACCTTGTGGAAAGCCTTCCCAGAAGAGTTGAAGCTGTTATAGCTGCAAAGGGTGGGCCAACTCCATATTAAACCCTACGGATTAAGAATGGGATGGCATTAAAGTTCATGTGCATGTAAAGGTAGACGTCCCAAAACTTTTGGCAATATAGTGTATGTTCTGCCTCATAGATATATACTCCAGAATTTGCTCTAGATGTGTGTAATATTTGTCTGGATTCTATGTGGGTTGAATTTAAACAGAAATCTCTGAAGGGCTCACAAACGTTCCAGCACAACTGTACGAATATAACAGTCAAACACAGGGGAAAACATCAAACTGAACAGAACTTACGATGTTTATTAACTTCTGGACTGCTGTTTTCATCGTCTGTCGATTCTGAGAGAGAGAAAATGTTTTTTCTTTAAGTGAGCGTTAGAGAAAACATTAAGGGGATGTTACTCTCAATCACCTCATAAAAGTAACACGTAGTTACATTTACAAAACAAACGTCCATCTAAAATCAGAAAAACGATGTATAATAATGTTTTTGTGCGAGCGTTTTGAGAAGATTATTAAAGACCAGGTGACACTGAACAAACGTTGTATTAACGTGACTGGAAGAACGTTTGCTCATAACTTTGAAAGAACATTCCCTGTCTGCTGGGAGATCCTGTCGATTTCCTGCAGGAATGTCCCAGTGAAACTCCTGTCTGTAACAGAAATGTGTGTGTGTGTGTTGTAGCTCCACCTGTGGTGACGGTGAGGAAGGCCATCTCTCTGTTGTTGCACAGGTACAGGCCCGAGTCCTGCAGCTGCAGGTCGCTGATGATCAGGTGACTGATGCTGTGAGTGAACCTTGACCCCGGGTCGTCTCTCTCTTTCCTCACGGTGCTGTTCCTGTAGAGCGTGGAGATGAACTCTTTCCTGGAGTGAGCCGTGCGTCTGAACGCCCATCTCTGCTTCAGCCTATCAGAGCTCCTGCAGGGCAGACACACAGCGGAGCCCGCGGGGACACTGAAACTCTGGCCTGTGACAGTGAGAAATCATGCCAGCAACATGTTAAATCATGCTAACATGTTAAATCATGCCAGCAACATGTTAAATCATGCTAACATGTTAAATCATGCTAGCAACATGCTAAATCATGTTAGCAACAATGTTAAATTATGTTAACAAAATGCTAAATCATGCTAGCAACATGCTAAATCTTGCTAGCAACATGTTAAACCATGCTAGAAACATGTTAAATCATGTTAACAAAATGCTAAATCATGCTAGCAACATGCTAAATAATCCCAGCAACATGTTAAATCAGGCTAGCAACAAGCTAGATCATGCCAGCAACATGTTAAATCATGATAGCAACATGCTAAATCATGCCAGAAACATGTTAAATCATGTTAGCAACATGTTAAATCATGCTAACAAAATGTTAAATCATGCTAACAAAATGTTAAATCATGTTAACAAAATGCTAAATCATGTTAACAAAATGCTAAATCTTGCTAACATGTTAAACCATGCTAGCAAAATGCTAAATCATGCCAGCAACATACATGCTAAATAATGCCAGCAACATGTTAAATCATGCTAGCAACAAGCTAGATCATGCCAGCAACATGTTAAATCATGATAGCAACATGCTAAATCATGCCAGAAACATGCTAAATAATGCTAGCAACATGCTAAATAATGCTAGCAACATGATAAATCATGCTAAAAACATGTTAAATCATGTTAGCAACATGTTAAATCATTCCAGCAACATGTTAAATTATGCTAGCAACATGTTAAATCATGCTAACATGTTAAATCATGCCAGCAACATGTTAAATCATGCTAACATGTTAAATCATGCCAGCAACATGTTAAATCATGCTAACATGTTAAACCATGCTAGAAACATGTTAAATCATGTTAGCAACATGTTAAATCATGCTAACAAAATGTTAAATCATGCTAACAAAATGCTAAATCATGTTAACAAAATGCTAAATCTTGCTAACATGTTAAACCATGCTAGCAACATGCTAAATCATGCTAGCAACATACATGCTAAATCATGCCAGCAACGTTAAATCATGCTAGCAAAATGCTAAATCATGCCAGCAACATGCCAAATCATGCCAGCAACATGTTAAATCATGCTAGCAACATGTTAAATAATGCTAGCAACATGCTAAATAATGCCAGCAACATGTTAAATCATGCTAGCAACAAGCTAGATCATGCCAGCAACATGTTAAATCATGATAGCAACATGCTAAATCATGCCAGAAACATGTTAGAAACATGTTAAATCATGTTAGCAACATGTTAAATCATGCTAACAAAATGTTAAATCATGCTAACAAAATGCTAAATCATGTTAACAAAATGCTAAATCTTGCTAACATGTTAAACCATGCTAGCAACATGCTAAATCATGCTAGCAACATACATGCTAAATCATGCCAGCAACATGTTAAATCATGCTAGCAAAATGCTAAATCATGCCAGCAACATGTTAAATCATTCCAGCAACATGTTAAATCATGCTAGCAACATACATGCTAAATCATGCTAGCAACATGCTAAATCATTCTATGTTTATGTATTTGTGCTGGACGAGACAGAAACACAGAAGAAGGTTGTGTTTGGAGTGAATGAAGCACCCTTGAGCACGGTGATGTCTGCGATCAGCTGCCGGTTACAGTGATACTGTCCGGCGTCGGCCGGCTGCAGGTCTCTGATGTAGAGTGCCCCGTCCGACAGCAGCGAGTGTTTGCTCCGGTCCAGCTGAGACTCCTGCTGTCCTCGTTTGGAGGCGATGACCCTCAGCCCGTGAGTCCAGATCACGTCTGACGCTCCGGCACACGGCAGAACCACAGAATGCTTCTCTGGAGCGCTCAGCTTTAACACTGAGAGAGGTGAAAGGTCACAGATTACACTTCACAACTGCTTTCCTCAAACGGTCCTGTCCTGTTCCCGAGGGTGCGGATCAGGATATCAGTGATACACTCACACATATCTTCAACAGATTCAATAAATACATTTAAAATAGCCTGTTGTTTATAGTCATTAACATATTACTTATAATATTAAAAAATAATATATAAAACTGTAATGGCTTGTATCAGTTCTGAGTGATAATCTAAAGCATTTTATTCACAGCTGACAAAAACACGAGCGTTTTGCTGACGTTCCAATCAAGTTATGAAAAGGTTATTTCTGAATGTTCTGTGAACGCTTTCGTTTGTTTAAATGTTTTAAAAACGTAGAGAAAGTTAAGGGAACGGTCCATTTTACTTTTGAATGTTCTGACACAAGTAACACAAGTTAGATGAACATCCAATAAAAACGCTCCATGAACGATGTATAATAATGTTTTTGTGCTAGTGTTTTGAGAACATTATTAAAGGGCAGATAACACTGAACGAACGTTGTATTAACGTGACTGGAAGAACGTTTGCTCATAACGTTGAGAGAACATTCCCTGTCCGCTGGTTGTTTGTTCTTCTATGAAGTTAGTTTGATATTAAAGTGCGACACACACACACACACACACACACACACACACACACACACACACACACTGCACTTCCTCGTCTGCTGTTATTTATACTTTATCAGAAGGAAGTTTCTGTGACTCATCAAATGGAAGATAATATTGTCTTCTCTGTTTCTGAACTGAGACCAGTTTTATATTTCTTGTAGGTTATATTGGATTAGGAATTTAGGTTCTAAATGCCAGTTTATCCCACAACGGTGTGTTCACAATGTCTCAACATACAGGAACACATACAGGAACACATACAGGAACATATTTAAGATCTGAAATGTAAAGGTGCATCATATTGTCATGTGCTGACATCAGATGTTCTACTGTATGAATATGATAAATATTAACATCATCAAAGACAAGATTCTGTTAGGGAAACCCATGGACACACTGCATCAGACAGCAACAGCAGAGAATAAGGGATGAAGCGGATGTGTGTGTGTGTGTGTGTGTGTGTCTTACCTGAGATGCTCTCTTCGGTCAGATGTGAGATAAAGAGAAACGTCCAGATTAGAATGAAGATTCTCATTGTGTGACTGAAGCCGTCTGAGCTTTAGACTGACCAGAATGTGTTTCTCTTTCCACTTGATCCCAAACGCTTCCCTCTGTGTGTGTGTGTGTGTGTGTGTGTAAGTGTGAGTGTGAGTGTGTGAATGTGTGTGCGTGCGTGTGTGTGTGTGTGTGTGAATGTGAGTCTGTGTGATTGTGAGTGTGTGTGTGTGTGTGAACCTGCAGTGTGTAATTCTGGTTCCATTTAAAAAGGACTTCTATTATTTAAGAGTTTTAAGTTATAAATGAAATACAGCAAAGGTTATAGAATTTTACATTGATAGTAATGAAAATGTAAGAAACTAGTTTGAAAGTTAATTTATATAAAGTGCTCTAAACAAACAAACAAACAAACATACGGTCTACCAGAGAAATCTAGCAGATCAGAGTCATGACAAGTTGTGAGATTGATATAAAAAATAAAATGAGTTTCTGTGTCAGTTTGTTGCGGTTTCATTCACGTTTAATTATAAGTTTGTTAATCCCGAGTCCGACTCTTGAGCCTAATGAGCATGATGGTTGCTCTAAACTTGACTCGGCGGGCGTTCATCCTGAGGTCGGCGTTCGTTCGTCCTGAGGTCGGCGGGCGTTCGTCCTGAGGTCGGCGGGCGTTCGGCCTGAGGTCTGCGGGCGTTCGTTTCTTCCTGAGGTCGGCGGGCGTTCGGCCTGAGGTCGGCGGGCGTTCGTTCGTCCTGAGGTCGGCGGGCGTTCGTTCGTCCTGAGGTCGGCGGGCGTTCGTTCGTCCTGAGGTCGGTGGGCATTCGTTCGTCCTGAGGTCGGCGGCCGTTCGTCCTGAGGTCGGCGGGCGTTCATCCTGAGGTCGGTGGGCGTTCATCCTGAGGTCGGCGTTCGTTCGTCCTGAGGTCGGCGGGCGTTCGTCCTGAGGTCGGCGGTCGTTCGTTCATCCTGAGGTCGGCGGGCGTTCGTTCGTCCTGAGGTCGGCGGACGTTCGTTCGTCCTGTGGTCGGCGTTCGTTCGTCCTGAGGTCGGCGGGCGTTCCTCCTGAGGTCGGCGGGCGTTCGTTCATCCTGAGGTCGGCGGGCGTTCATCCTGAGGTCGGCGTTCGTTCGTCCTGAGGTCGGCGGGTGTTCGTCCTGAGGTCGGCGAGCGTTCGTTCATCCTGAGGTCGGCGGACGTTCGTTCGTCCTGAGGTCGGCGGGCGTTCATCCTGAGGTCGGCGGGCGTTCGTTCGTCCTGAGGTCGGCGGGCGTTCGTTCCTCCTGAGGTCGGCGGGCGTTCATCCTGAGGTCGGCGTTCGTTCGTCCTGAGGTCGGCGGGCGTTCATCCTGAGGTCTGCGGGCGTTCGTCCTGAGGTCTGCGGGCGTTCGTTCGTCCTGAGGTCGGCGGGCGTTCGTTCGTCCTGAGGTCGGCGGGCGTTCATCCTGAGGTCGGCGTTCGTTCGTCCTGAGGTCGGCGGGCGTTCGTCCTGAGGTCGGCGGGCGTTCGTTCATCCTGAGGTCGGCGGGCGTTCGTTCGTCCTGAGGTCGGCCGACGTTCGTTCGTCCTGAGGTCGGCGTTCGTTCGTCCTGAGGTCGGCCGACGTTCGTTCGTCCTGAGGTCGGCGGGCGTTCCTCCTGAGGTCGGCGGGCATTCGTTCATCCTGAGGTCGGCGGGCGTTCATCCTGAGGCCGGCGGGCGTTCGTTCATCCTGAGGCCGGCGGGCGTTCGTTCGTCCTGAGGTCGGCGGGCGTTCGTTCGTCCTGAGGTCGGCGGGCGTTCATCCTGAGGTCGGCGGGCGTTCGTCCTGAGGTCGGCGTTCGTTCGTCCTGAGGTCGGCGGGCGTTCGTCCTGAGGTCGGCGGGCGTTCGTTCATCCTGAGGTCGGCGGGCGTTCGTTCGTCCTGAGGTCGGCGGACGTTCGTTCGTCCTGAGGTCGGCGGGCGTTCATCCTGAGGTCGGCGTTCGTTCCTCCTGAGGTCGGCGGGCGTTCCTCCTGATTTAAGAGTTTTAAGTTATAAATGAAATACAGCAAAGGTTATAGAATTTTACATTGATAGTAATGAAAATGTAAGAAACTAGTTTGAAAGTTAATTTATATAAAGTGCTCTAAACAAACAAACAAACAAACATACGGTCTACCAGAGAAATCTAGCAGATCAGAGTCATGACAAGTTGTGAGATTGATATAAAAAATAAAATGAGTTTCTGTGTCAGTTTGTTGCGGTTTCATTCACGTTTAATTATAAGTTTGTTAATCCCGAGTCCGACTCTTGAGCCTAATGAGCATGATGGTTGCTCTAAACTTGACTCGGCGGGCGTTCATCCTGAGGTCGGCGTTCGTTCGTCCTGAGGTCGGCGGGCGTTCGTCCTGAGGTCGGCGGGCGTTCGGCCTGAGGTCTGCGGGCGTTCGTTTCTTCCTGAGGTCGGCGGGCGTTCGGCCTGAGGTCTGCGGGCGTTCGTTTCTTCCTGAGGTCGGCGGGCGTTCGTTCGTCCTGAGGTCGGCGGGCGTTCGTTCGTCCTGAGGTCGGCGGGCGTTCGTTCATCCTGAGGCCGGCGGGCGTTCGTTCGTCCTGAGGTCGGCGGGCGTTCGTTCGTCCTGAGGTCGGCGGGCGTTCATCCTGAGGTCGGCGGGCGTTCATCCTGAGGTCGGCGTTCGTTCGTCCTGAGGTCGGCGGGCGTTCGTCCTGAGGTCGGCGGGCGTTCGTTCATCCTGAGGTCGGCGGGCGTTCGTTCGTCCTGAGGTCGGCGGACGTTCGTTCGTCCTGAGGTCGGCGGGCGTTCATCCTGAGGTCGGCGTTCGTTCCTCCTGAGGTCGGCGGGCGTTCCTCCTGATTTAAGAGTTTTAAGTTATAAATGAAATACAGCAAAGGTTATAGAATTTTACATTGATAGTAATGAAAATGTAAGAAACTAGTTTGAAAGTTAATTTATATAAAGTGCTCTAAACAAACAAACAAACAAACGGTCTACCAGAGAAATCTAGCAGATCAGAGTCATGACAAGTTGTGAGATTGATATAAAAAATAAAATGAGTTTCTGTGTCAGTTTGTTGCGGTTTCATTCACGTTTAATTATAAGTTTGTTAATCCCGAGTCCGACTCTTGAGCCTAATGAGCATGATGGTTGCTCTAAACTTGACTCGGCGGGCGTTCATCCTGAGGTCGGCGTTCGTTCGTCCTGAGGTCGGCGGGCGTTCGTCCTGAGGTCGGCGGGCGTTCGGCCTGAGGTCTGCGGGCGTTCGTTTCTTCCTGAGGTCGGCGGGCGTTCGTTCGTCCTGAGGTCGGCGGGCGTTCGTTCGTCCTGAGGTCGGCGGGCGTTCGTTCGTCCTGAGGTCGGCGGGCATTCGTTCGTCCTGAGGTCGGCGGCCGTTCGTCCTGAGGTCGGCGGGCGTTCGTCCTGAGGTCGGCGGCCGTTCGTCCTGAGGTCGGCGGGCGTTCGTTCGTCCTGAGGTCGGCGGGCGTTCATCCTGAGGTCTGCGGGCGTTCGTTCATCCTGAGGTCGGCGGGCGTTCGTCCTGAGGTCGGCGGGCGTTCATCCGGAGGTCGGCGGGCGTTCGTTCGTCCTGAGGTCGGCCGACGTTCGTTCGTCCTGAGGTCGGCGGGCGTTCATCCTGAGGTCGGCGTTCGTTCATCCTGAGGTCGGCGGGCGTTCGTTCATCCTGAGGTCGGCGGGCGTTCGTTCGTCCTGAGGTCGGCGGACGTTCGTTCGTCCTGAGGTCGGCGGGCGTTCATCCTGAGGTCGGCGGGCGTTCGTTCGTCCTGAGGTCGGCGGGCGTTCATCCGGAGGTCGGCGGGCGTTCGTTCGTCCTGAGGTCGGCCGACGTTCGTTCGTCCTGAGGTCGGCGGGCGTTCATCCTGAGGTCGGCGTTCGTTCCTCCTGAGGTCGGCGGGCGTTCCTCCTGAGGTCGGCGGGCATTCGTTCATCCTGAGGTCGGCGTTCGTTCGTCCTGAGGTCGGCGGGCGTTCGTCCTGAGGTCTGCGGGCGTTCGTCCTGAGGTCTGCGGGCGTTCGTTCGTCCTGAGGTCGGCTGGCGTTCGTTCGTCCTGAGGTCGGCGAGCGTTCATCCTGAGGTCGGCGGGCGTTCGTCCTGAGGTCGGCGTTCGTTCGTCCTGAGGTCGGCAGGTGTTCGTTCATCCTGAGGTCGGCGGGCGTTCATCCTGAGGTCGGCGTTCGTTCGTCCTGAGGTCGGCGGGCGTTCGTCCTGAGGTCGGCGGGCGTTCGTTCATCCTGAGGTCGGCGGGCGTTCGTTCATCCTGAGGTCGGCGGGCGTTCGTTCGTCCTGAGGTCGGCGGACGTTCGTTCGTCCTGAGGTCGGCGGGCGTTCATCCTGAGGTCGGCGGGCGTTCGTTCGTCCTGAGGTCGGCGGGCGTTCATCCGGAGGTCGGCGGGCGTTCGTTCGTCCTGAGGTCGGTCGGCGTTCGTTCATCCTGAGGTCGGCGTTCGTTCCTCCTGAGGTCGGCGGGCGTTCATCCTGAGGTCGGCGTTCGTTCATCCTGAGGTCGGCGTTCGTTCGTCCTGAGGTCGGCGGGCGTTCGTTCATCCTGAGGTCTGCGGGCGTTCGTCCTGAGGTCTGCGGGCGTTCGTTCGTCCTGAGGTCGGCGGGCGTTAGGGTTAGGTCTGCGGGCGTTCGTCCTGAGGTCTGCGGGGTTCATTCGTCCTGAGGTCGGCGGGCGTTCATCCTGAGGTCGGCGTTCGTTCGTCCTGAGGTCGGCGGGCGTTCGTCCTGAGGTCGGCGGGCGTTCGTTCATCCTGAGGTCGGCGGGCGTTCGTTCGTCCTGAGGTCGGCCGACGTTCGTTCGTCGGCCGACGACGACGAACGTCGACGACGACGACGAACGGTCGGCGGGCGTTCCTCCTGAGGTCGGCGGGCGTTCCTCCTGAGGTCGGCGGACGTTCGTCCTGAGGTCGGCGGACGTTCCTCCTGAGGTCGGCGGGCGTTCCTCCTGAGGTCGGCGGGCATTCGTTCATCCTGAGGTCGGCGGGCGTTCATCCTGAGGTCGGCGTTCGTTCCTCCTGAGGTCGGCGGGCGTTCCTCCTGAGGTCGGCGGGCATTCGTTCATCCTGAGGTCGGCGGGCGTTCGTTCGTCCTGAGGTCGGCGGGCGTTCGTTCATCCTGAGGTCGGCGGTCGTTCGTTCGTCCTGAGGTCGGCGGTCGTTCGTTCGTCCTGAGGTCGGCGGGCGTTCGTCCTGAGGTCGGCGGGCGTTCGTTCATCCTGAGGTCGGCGGGCGTTCGTTCATCCTGAGGTCGGCGGGCATTCGTTCGTCCTGAGGTCGGCGGGCATTCGTTCGTCCTGAGGTCGGCGGGCGTTCATCCTGAGGTCGGCGTTCGTTCGTCCTGAGGTCGGCGGGCATTCGTTCATCCTGAGGTCGGCGGGCGTTCGTTCATCCTGAGGTCGGCGGGCGTTCGTCCTGAGGTCGGCGGGCGTTCTTCCTGAGGTCGGCGGGCGTTCGTTCATCCTGAGGTCGGCGGGCGTTCGTTCATCCTGAGGTCGTACGGAGCCGCCGGGTCTCTGATCGCTCTCTGCGCAGCGCCGCTTCAAATCCAACACACACTCATTTATAATTAAATAATGGCTCTGAAATATGAAGTTAGTTCTTAGAAAAGCATAATTTGTTTTCATGATATAAAAAAACACCAACATCCTCTGCAGTGGGTTCAGCATGTTTACAGTGTCCAAATGCTTTCTGGGTTTCCTGAATGTAATTTTGGGCGAAACTGGGGTAAAATCAGCGGACTGTCTGTGTCTGTGTTTGTGTCTGTCTGTCTGTCTGTCTGTCTGTCTGTGTGTGTGTGTGTGTGTGTGTGTGTGTGTGTGTGTGTGTGTGTGTGTGTGTGTGTGTGTGTGAGTGTGAGTGTGTTGCTCTGTTCTCATGCTCGACTCCACGTGACACTGTGAGCGTTGTGTAAGAGTCCCAGAGTCAAGAGCATCACACACACACCTTTATCATTATAGCTGTCGAATTCAAAATCAGTTCAAATGTAAATGACAGAACTACACTTTATGCAAAAAGGAGAAAATCGGCACGAATATAATACAGAGACAAAGGATAAGGTTAGGATCGTGGAATAAAAAACAAATTCACGTTATCTATCATTTCATTGGTCAAAAATTCCGTCAATCGCCAGTGAATTCATAACGTCTTTTCATTGGCTTGTGCAGCCGTCATTCTGCGACTACAGCCCGCCCTCCCGCGAGAGATTGGCTCATCGCTTATCCAATGGCATTCCTGGGGTTCTAGAGTATTCTGCATTCCGATTGGCTGATCCGAACAAAAAGAGGCAGGGCTTGTTAGGGAAATGAGTTTCCTTGTTGTCTGTATGTCAGTCGAGCGACGGCGCGCTATGGCGAATTAAACCGTTAAACTGAACGAATACAGTAATCCGTTTCTCGGTTCTGGGTGTTTACTAACGGATGGACTGCCCTGCGCGTGTGGAAGTAAGCTGGTGTGTGTGAAATCGGCCACGCCTGTGTGTTTGTGTGATCCCGGAGGATGTGCGCGATGATGACCGCGGAGCTGCTGCTGTCGGAGCCGGACAGTCGCTTCTGCGCCGATAACCTGCTGACCAGCGACGACTGGGGTGAGTAGAGCTGGACAACGGGTTAAAGACTGCCCGACTAGCGCTGGAGAACTAGTTAAAGACTGCAGGTTCACTCCTTAAAGGGTTAGTTCGTCATTCACAGTGAACGCGCATCTACAGTGAGGGGGAGTGGCCTGGACTGATGACGCGACTCCGAATCAGAGTCCGGATCAGAGTTAGTGTGGATTACCTCAAGACCACTTATAATTAGCAGACTAGTTTTCGCATGGGACGCGAGACAGATTACACAAGCTCTTTTCCCTTGATCATCAAAAACAAAATGCCATACAAAAATAGCATTTTATATTAATGATCATTAATAACTCAACACACATTATATAATGATTAACGTCAAATTAAAATATATGAATCAAAGTATACTATAGTACCAACTATATGAATGTACATTACATAATCTGTAACCGATCGTTGATGTGCGTCTGCTGAAGAAAAATTGATGAAGTGCTGCAGTGATGCCAGAAGATTGTGGGTGGTTGCCAGGGTGTTGCTATGGTGTTTTGATTGGTTTGTAGAGTGCATTAGGTGCCGCCCACTTTTCACCAGCATTGGTTTTGGAAGTATTGTGTTAAAGGCATAATATGTAATATTTTGCCGCTAGAGGTCTCGTTGCATTATTTTCCTGTTACCACTGTGAAGCTGCTTTGAAACAATTGCCATTGTAAAAAGCGCTATATAAATAAACGTGATTTTGATTTAATTTATTCAACACAAAGGCGTGTCTTGACTCCTTGATTGGGCGGAGCTTTTATTCTGTCAGACGAGCGCTTCCGCTTCTTCTGCTCGTGTGTGTGTGGGGGAACGCAGCGCTGTTTTATCATATTACACACATTTGAGTGTGTTAAAGTGATGTTATAATGCTACTCTGTGCGTTCGTCGGCGCTACTATGAGACACTTGTTCACACTGCAGTGAGCGAGATCATATTAGGCATGGTAAAACATGGTACTCGCGGTAAATCAAGAACACCAGATCTAAACAATAAGACTAACTGTGTTGAGCTGGAGAACAATGATTAGTTTCTGTCCATGAATGATCCAAACAGTTGCTCACCGTCTAATAAAACACATCATATATTAAAGCGGCTTTGGTGTTTCCATGGTTTCTACAAAATAAAACAGAGGGTAACGCGGGTATGATGTCATTGATAGGCGACACACACACACGGTCCGTGTCCTGGTTAAAATTGCTTATTTCTCTGGATTGAAACATTTGGGATAATGTAAGTACACAAGTCAACAAAACATATAACACTGTTCTAGTGCATTTTGGATATTTTAATCCAAAAATCTTACATATTGTTCCTTTAAAAGTGTTATAATCCATGTACCAAACAACCAGCTATGAGGTGAATCACTGCATTACAATCTTTTTATTTGATTATTATTAAAATTAATGTATTATTAACAATAGTGGGGTTCATGTAACATTAACTATGATGTTGTGTAGTTGTCCTGATGAAGTCATGTGCGTTTCTGTCACTCGTTCACCTGAAGATCTTCTGTTGCAGCTCATCTTTCACTTCCTCTCTCTCTATCTCTCTGTGTGTGTGTGTGTGTGTGTGTGTGTGTGTGTGTGTGTCTCTCAGATGCCTGTCTGTATCAGTGTGAGGATATGGAGGAGGATTTCACCGGAGAACTGAAGTATAACACATCGGTACATACACACACACACACACACACAACACACACTCTCTCTCACTCACACACACACACACACACACACACACACACACACAACAACGTGCCGATAATAGACCATATGTCAGTGTCAAATACAGCATGACATTAGATCAGCAGCAGACGTGATAACCGTTGGTCTGATGGAGTAGATGTTTGTTTGGCGGCCGGTCGTTCATCATGACGCGTGTGTGTGTGTGTGTGTGTGTGTGTGTGTGTGTGTGTGTGTGTCTCAGCTGGAGCAGGATCTCGTACTCACGCTGGACCCTGATGACCCCACGTCCCCATGGAAGAACCTGGACCTCAGCCTCTCAGGTGTGACCCCAGCACGACTCAAGCGGCGTGTGATTATTTGATTGTTTTGATGACTGAATTGGTAAAGGTTTATGAATTTGATTTACTTAACCATTAAAACAGAACCCAGAACAATTAAAGATTCAAGATAAACCCCAATGTGCAATAATGCCCTGCTCACCATGTTATCCGTTACATACTGTATATTAATAATAATATATCAATAACATTCTGAATGTGTGTGTCTGATCTTGAGCAGCGTCAGTCCGTCTCTGATGTTCAGAAGGACTCTGACCTGCAAACATCAGAGCCGAGCCGTGTGTTTAATCAGCAACCGCTGCTGTATTCTGGGATATAAACTCTGGCTTTATTTGCAGGTGAAATGTCAGTCCTGAAGGATGAGATGAGAATAACACAACCTCTGCCAGTGGACATGTGTGAGTCTCTTAATGTGTGAACATGCAGCCTCTGCTTCTGTGATTCACAAAGCACATTTACAGCTCTGGTTAGTAGTTTTGCCACAGTGTTTTAGTAATGTGTGTGTGTGTGTGTTGCAGTTTTCCAGGTGAAGACCGAACCTCCGTCCCCGGCGTCGTCTCTGACCTCTGACAGCTCCATACCCTCTTTACCTGAAGCTCAGGTGCGTCCAGCAGTCAGTCTGAGACCTGTCCCGCCCGTCACGGTCACACACGTGATCACGGTTTACTGCGCTCACACTAACTCAACGCTTACTCTGGGATTGGCTCTGCTGATACTGATGCTGTCAAAAACACCTGTACTTTCATACCTGATCGATATTAACGTACAGACTCTCCTGTAAGAGTGTGTTCTCCTCCTAATGCCCTATGAAGGCATGTTTCCGCTGACTGGCACACACACTTTAAAATAATGCTTTTATAATTACAAATATATGAATAAATGAAGTATTTCTAGTAGTTGAATAGTTAAAGGCAGTGTTCATTAGCATTGTGTGTGAGTGTGTGTGAGTGTGTGTGAGTGTGTGTGAGTGTGTGTGAGTGTGTGTGAGTGTGTGTGTGTGTGTGTGAGTGTGTGTGTGTGACTGTGTGACTGTGTGTGTGTGACTGTGTGAGAGTGTGTGAGAGTGTGTGAGAGTGTGTGAGAGTGTGTGAGAGTGTGTGAGAGTGTGTGAGAGTGTGTGAGAGTGTGTGTGAGTGTGCCCTCACTCGTTCAGTCGCTCTGTCTGTCTTTGTCAGGTGATGGTGAAGAGTGAGAACCCGCCCACTCCGCCGTACATGTATGGAGACGTGCTGTCGCCGCCGCTGGCCAGTGTGGAGGTGACCGTGGCCAGTGTCGCTCCGCAGCATCAGATCGTACAGACACACACACTCAGCAGCCTCGACGCACAAACCACAGGTCTGCACACACACACACACACACACACACACTCACACACACTCACACACACACACACACACACACTGCAGCCTCGACGCACAAACCACAGGTCTGCACACACACACACACACACTCTGCAGCCTCGACGCACAAACCACAGCTCTACACGCACACACACTCGCACACATATTCACATGCACACGCGCACTCACACACACAAACACTGAAAACACACACATGTTTGTTACATTATTAGAGAGGACATTGCATAGACTTCCATTGATTTTATATCAGGTTAATGACATTTGGCCGTCACAAGTACACAACTAAAGTAGCCAAACCTGTACACGTGTCTGCGTGTTTGCTCAGACACACAGTGAGCAAACGGGTCAGGTGACTCTTTCCTGAGTAACACTGAGTGTTGACTGCTCCTCTAGTGGTTGTGCGTGTGCAGAGCTGAAGTGAAGGAAACGCTCTCTGCTCGCTGCATTAACTCACACTGAGATCCTCCTGACCTCTCCTCTGTCCTCCGCAGCCACACTGAAGGCCAGCAGCATCCTGAGCAGCAAACCCCTGCTCCAGCCCAAACCCGTGTGTGTGACGCCCAGCCCGAGTCCAGCCAAAGCCCTGATCCTGCAGAGCCTTCCTGTTCCCGGTCCTCCGATCGACCAGAACGCCACGCCTGGTGAGATCAGCCGGCACAAGTGGAACGGTTTATTGAACAATATCTAAAAGTTATTCATAGAGTCTAAAGTTTTCATAGTGGAGCTCACACTCGAGGAAAAACACCTCGGTTTGATTCAGAGACCCAAACTGAGCAAAAATATGCAGTTTGGTGCAGATGCTGATGTTTATGGAAGCCCGTTCCCGCCACACAAGGAAACAAATCATGCTTTGGTAAATCTTAATTACAGGGTTTCTGCGGGTCTCAAAATGTCTTAATTTGGAGCAGAAAGTCTTAAATTCAATATCATGGCATTAAATTAGGGTGCTATGATTTCTGTGATGCTGAAAACGGTTATGGAATCACAGAATCCAGTCATAAAAATGGAATTTACTGTATAATGCAGAATGTCACAGAATTTGTCAACTTTTGGATGAAAGGATCAAAAGCAGGTCAGGACTCATTACCGCCTGCACAAGGGGATTCTTTGAAGAACTTCAGAAGCCTGATTAAAGCCAAAAATAACTACGCAACCACCAAAATGCAACAGTGATTCTGCATTAATTTCGTGTAAGTGGAGATTGATAGTTGATAATAATAATATAATGTACTGACGGTAACAAGGTGGCGCTGTCGAGCCCTGCGGGCAGGAACTTAAAGGGACAGTTCACCCAAAAAAGAACATTCTGTCATCATTTACTCGCCCTAATGTGCGTAAATACTTCACCCAAACACGGAGAATTTGGTAAAAAATAAACTGAGACGAAATAAAATGTATTTCATAGGGACCCAAAAATGTATTTTTTGTTAAACTTTTAATAAATTGCTGTTAAATTGTATGTTTCACATTTTCAATTAATTAGACATGCTTTTTGACTACTAAAATTAAAACTAAAATTTCATAGGGCTCTAAATTAAATCTTCCTCAGGATTTTTGTTTTCCAGCACAAATATCTAAACATCCTTAAATCAAGAGACATTTAATGACATGTGAAATGAAGAAATGAAGTCTCGTTTTCTCAGAAATTGAACAAAATGAAGTGAGTTTGTGCTTAAAACAAGAACAAATATCTGTCATTGAGTATGAAGTTGATTTTTATGAACACATTGGCAGATATTTGTTCTTTTAATCATAAAATCACTTTCACAAGATTTCTTATCTCAAACTTTAAGATGTTTTTTGAACAATGAAAATGAATTAAAAGTGATTTTGTGATCTGTTGGAAACTGTGTTCTCAAACTCTGAAGTGTCACTAACACAACTCATTTACATTAGAGAACATGTGGACGTGTTCCCTTCAGTTCATTCCTTACATTTTCTTTAATTGCTCTTAAATTTACTTTCATTAAACCTGCAGAAACCCTGGATTATGAGATAAAAAAGTAATAATTATGAGATAACAGACAGACTTTGACTCGGGCGTTTCAGAACCACCGAACCAACATTTGAGATGCTGCGATGCCATTGGTCTGCTGGTTAGGCCAGTTATCCAATCACAGGCAGGTCACATGAGGTTTAGAGGGATTTACTCAGTAAATGTTAGTTTGTTCTGACTTCTGAAATGAATCTGACTCAATTGAGTCAATCAGTTTTTTTTTGTTGTTGTTTTTGTAATGCATTTTTAGAGTTTATGCACATCTACACAACAAATTTTATGCAAGATCCAAAAATTAACATACAAATAGGTGGATGGAAACACAGCTATTGATGATTGATAGATTCCTCAAAATCCTGATGATCATATTTGATACTCGTGATTTTTCTATAAAATGATGATCACGTAAACCTCAGTTGAAATATTACTAACAATATCAAAGTTATTCTTGTGTTTACTTCATAAAAATCAGTAGAATTTCACAGCAGAAAGACGTGAAGCACGAGCTGAAGGAGGACGTTTGTACACTTACAAAACCTTTTACCTGTTTAAAGTGGCGTTCGCCTGAACTAAATCAGACGTCACACCGCGCGCGGCTTGATTATTCTGAAGTAATTATTGTCACACGTCTCCATTGGTTGCTCAGCCGTCTTCTCTCTGTCCTGCAGTGGTTCTGTCTCAGTCCGTGTGTCTGGGTTCTGCTCCCGCTATAGTGAAGATGGAGCCTCTCTCTCCCAGCATGCCTCACTGCAGCAGCCCGTCAGCCCCGCCCCCGAGCAAACCCATCATCCCCACGTCCGGCCTTCCTGACATAGACGTGAGTGACGTGACGTGACGATGCTGCTGTGTCTGTGAGGCGTGTTCTGAAGGCATGTGTGTGTTCCTCAGATGAAGGTGTTGAAGCGGCAGCAGCGCATGATAAAGAACCGCGAGTCGGCCTGTCAGAGCCGCAAGAAGAAGAAGGAGTACCTGCAGAACCTGGAGGCGCAGCTGCGGGAGGCGCAGCAGGAGAATGAGCGCCTGCGCAGGGAGAACCAGGCGCTGCGGCTGCGGCTCGCCGGGAAAGAGGTCACACGCCCGCTCTGCACAATTCAACCTTTCATGCTTCTTTCATGCGCTCTAATTGATCATGTGTTGTGTGAAACAGGCCACTGAGTCCGGCAGCAATAAGAGAGCCGTGTGTGTGATGGCTGTGTTCCTCTTCATCACCTTCACCTTCGGCCCCACCAGGTAAACTCACCAGTGTTCATTTCATTGATGAATCATTTTCGTCAACGACCTTTTTTCACTGACGAAAACGAGACGATAACTAAATAAAAACTAGTGTTGGATGACAAAAACTATGACAAATCTACTGTTATTTTCGTCAACGATTAAAAATGAGACAAATGTTAGGGAGAGACGATTAGGGAAGAGATCCCGTCAGAACTGATGTCCTGTGTAATGGATGAGCTCATTTGAATTGTAACGTGCGGATCTAACGGCGGGAAAACACGGCGCTGGTGTGCTTCTACAGGCACACGCGACAGCGCGGCTCAATCAATGAATGGTGTTTATGAACTAATGCTGATGAATAATGAAGATGTTTACTTTACAGTATTTATATGGTAATATGGTTTAGACGGCTGATGCATATTTTATCTCCTCATCTGAACTTGAGCAACTGCAATAGTAAAGCATTTCAAAATAAGAGTCACAGTGTATTTCGAGCTTGTTTATAATTAAGTCATGCATTTTATATATATATATATACGTTTTTCCCTGGTCATTATTGATATTTTGGTTACACAATAAACTGTATTTAATTTCGTTCCCATTTAATTCTTAGTAAGGAGGAAAGACTAACAACATTATTTCACATTATTCAATAAAGTATCAGGGTTATAATAGTTAATTAAAACCTAACCTTTAAAAAAAAACATCATTACTTGAAATTAAATAATTGTTAACTGAAATTAATAAAATAAATAAACTTATATACTAACTAAAACAGAAATAAAAATTTATATAAACTATATAGATGTTTTAAAAAAAACTTTAAAAGAATCAAAAATATTAGCAAAAACTAATAGTACATCAATGATACTAAAATATCAATACATATTTTTATAAAGTTTTTTTTTTTTTATTGCGCCCCACAATTTTTTAAATGCGCTCCAACATTTCTCAGTTTAGGAGCATCAGGCCCTGACGAGGACTGAATTGAGATGAGTATTTCACGTATTTTTGCGCTTGAACGGTCAAAATCAGTTTTGCCATGTATTCAAGTAACAGTCGGTTATGTAATGCTTAATTAATACATTACAATTTAGCTAAACTCTAACTAAACTAAAACTAGACTAAACTAAAACAATTCAGGTGACCTAAAATATGACTAAATCTAAATTTGCTGTCATAATTAACACTGAAACACACGACTAACGAGTAGGGCTGGGCAAAAAAATAAATTTTTCGATTAATTTCGTTTTTTTTTTTTTTTTAATGTGGTCAATTCGATATCGATTCTCAAAGGGCACAAATCTATTTTTTCCCGTATTTATTTCCACAAACATTGAACATAATATCTGATTGACATTAATCGTATTACTAGTCTTCTCCACTAGATGTCGTCCTCTTACAGCGATGCTCCGGTTGATCGGATCACACCGTTTATCATTTGCACGTGTTTTCAAGCCTTGCCAATTTAAGCATTCGAGCGCAAGAGAAGTCTCGCTCTGTGTGAGAATGTTTGTTTGCGCACACACACACACACAGCTGCGCGTCTCAGACAGTGCGCAAATAATAAAAAGTTCTCTTTCACGTCTCCTTTCGCTAAAACGGACAAATTCACACAGATTTATCTCAAAATGAGCGCCTTTGCAAGTAAAAACACAGTTGGTTATGGCTCAAGTAGACAGAAAGAACGCATGTGGATCATTATATTGGATCCGTGCATTAGTCTTAAAGGTACAGCAGTCTAATATTCCTGCTGCTGTCTGGTTTTAATCTTAATCAAACTACAAAAGACAAAGAACTCACTCACTGCTCGTCACTGAATAACTTTATTTATCGGGACACCTGAATCGATACCCAGCCCTACTAACAAGAAACACTTTAGCAGCAAACACACTGCTGACTGCTGGGGACCCGTTCTTGTTCAGTTCCATCCTGATAACTGTGCTTTCAACCAGTGACGTTCTCAATTCTCCTAACAAAGACTCTCTGTAATGAATCGATCCAAAAAACACACAAAATTAGTCTGTCCTGGAGAACCAGCTTCCAACCAAACCAAACCAGGTCATCAAGATCTTCAGGTGTGTAAAATGACACAAACTAGCTTGAACTGTGAAAGTGAATATCATTGGTTCTCTTACGTTAAGCACTTGGATTAAAGCATTCCTTTCATATGGATTTATTTTAGCATCTCTGCGAATGTTTTGGAGCGTTCAATAAACGTTCAGTGGAGGGACAACTGCGGTGTTTACGTCAGGCTTTTGAGACGTCGATCGCTGCTGTTCATATGACAGCGTGTCGTTAAATATATGCTATGAAAAGTAGGGCTTTGGTCACATCTAAAAAAAGTATCTAAGTATATACAAGCACTAGAAGGATTACTAATGGAGTTGTTCAGGAAGCAGAATCCAATCCCTGGCAAACTCCGTATCAGAAGTGAATGGTGTTTTCTGTCCTCAGTCTCCGAGAGCGGACGCTGGACGCGGGGTTGGAGGACGCGGCCGTGCCGCTGACAGGAAGACACCTGCTGGAGTTTGAGAGCTCTCAAGAGCCGAGCGGGAATCCAGCGGGAGAGCCGAACGTGGAGCGAGAGGAAGGAGAAGAGGAGCGCTGGAGGAAAGCAGAGCTGGAGAAAGAGGCTGCGCTCTCGTATCCGTTCAGGTGAGGCTGACCGACCCCACACACACACACACACACACCTGAAGTCATCGTGTCCGTGTGTGTGAGCGTGTGTTTGTTTTGTGTTCAGGAATCAGAGCGTGTTCAGTGTCCTGCAGGACATCGACCGGTACTTCTCCTCTCCGGACTGCAGGCAGTTCAACCGCTCCGAGTCCCTCAGGTCCGTGTGTTTTCATTACCGCTTCAACTGTGATGTTCAGCTGGGAATTACAGGAAGTGAATTGATACACACCAACTCTTTACAGTCATTTAAGACGTTTTAACTCGTTCAGGACGAGGGTACTTGCCAAATAATGTCTTGTCTGTGATCTTCTGAAGCGCGAGTCGTGTGTGTACCGTAACGCCAGCCAAAGGATGCTGGGAAAACACTGATGCTGCGTGCAAAAACATCTCTAGCGTTGAGCCCTGACAGCGGTTAAGCCGAGTAAAATGAAAATAAAATAATTACTAGAGATGCACTGATACTGATTCCTCAGCCAATACCGATAGCCGATTATTCAGAATGATATATTTCGGACTTCCCCCCTTCTGGTTTATGTATCCCTGCCTTTTTTTTCTTTTTTGTTTTAAAACATTGCTAAGTAACATGACAATACAAGCAACAATAAAATCAGAAATGGACTTTAACTGTTAGCGCTCCCGCTTAGAGATCGTCTGGGATTCGTGATCCTGTTTCACGCGCCTCAGTCCAGAGTTTATAAGAAAATTAGCGCGCACCATTAATCCATTTCAGAGTGACCGTATGAGATTAATACAGTGTTTCTGATCAAAACTCAGAAACACTGTATGCATTTCAGTAGATGTTTTAATTGGTTAACATTAACGGAGAACCCATTAATAACCTAACCTAACCTAACCTAACCCATAATCAAGCACCCACGGAAAAAAACACCAGATATTCTCCATTAATGTTAACCAATCAAAACATCTACTGAAATTCTATATTACTGATCCTCCTATGGGCAGATCAGTAATATAGCTGAATATTTAGTGTCCCCAGCTGAGCAAGCCAAAGGCGACGGTGGCAGTAACAGAGCACAGTGCTGTTATTGGATGAGAGGCGCTACAAATGATGTTTAGTGTAGGGAAAACTGCAGACCTGCAACCTTGGCTTGAACTACGGGTGACTCAAAGGGTCAAATAGAGCTGACTTTATGTAGCTATTTTAACTGCTAATGCGCTATTGTCGCGTTAACTTGCCCTAAATTCAACATTAGGGGTGTAAATCGGACGGTTCATCACGATTCGATACGATATCGATTCTTATAGCCAACGATACGATATTTTCCGATCCCTCAAAAAGTTCTACGATACGATTCAGGGGTATATCAATCAATATTATGATATTATGTGCCTATTTTACACAACAGGTTACATTTTTATTAACTCACAACTGCAACCAAAATATACAACATAAACATTTATTTCAAAATTTCACATCCTGCACCCTGACATCCACAAATAAAGCATTCACACAGTAATCTAATGACAGCGTATGACATGACAACAGTCAGGAACGTATTTCAGGCTTCTGTGCTCAAATGTGTCATGTCAAACAACTGATAAACAAGGGAGAAACAATTATATATAAATACTATCAAATTAAAAGACATTTCTTTTAAATGTATAGCGCAGATTTTTAATGAAGAAACAACATTATAGGTAGGACAGAACAAGATGTGCTATTAATATTCTCCTTATATGCAAAACCATAGACCTTTATCTACTGAAGCACAGAATAAGACTCAGTGGCCGACGTGTGCTGTTTGAGATGAGCGCGCTTGTCTGAATCTGTTTCTCGTGTTAAACTTTTAACAAGTGTTATTCTGCAATAGTGATGAGTTTGATACCGTCTGAAGGGACTCTTCTGGTCCTCATGTTAAGAGCCACATGTCTGTGTGTGTCGTCAGGTTGGCGGATGAGCTGCGCGGATGGGTCCGTCGTCATCAGATCAACCGCAAGTCTGATGGGAAGCCCAAGGGTGGGAAGAAGACTAAAATAGCTCAGGTGTGAAAGCACACGCCCGGTGTCATGTGACGATGGGCTGCTGTTCATCTGATGTCACTGCAGATCCTGTGCGGTCCTTCTGTGATTATATGTGTGTGTTCTCTCCCTTCGTCAGCAGAAAGCTCAGCACAGGAAGACCAACTTCTCCAGGTACCTTCCGATCCAGACTCATCGATCCATCGAAAGGTAACTTCATTTCCCAGCAGTGTCTGAGTAGAACAGGTGTTGATGATGTCAGGTGAACTGATTAAGTGTGTGTGTGTGTGTGTGGTCAGTCAGCTGCAGGTGCTGCCGGGGCCGGAGATCAGCTACAGCGACTTCCTGGACGCCATTGACCGGCGCGAGGACACCTTCTACGTCGTGTCCTTCAGACGGGTAAGAACCGCAGAAGGACAGCAACGCATATCTCACACACACACACACTCATTTCATCCTTCTCTTCTGTAGGATCACCTGCTGTTGCCTGCCATCAGCCACAATAAAACCTCTCGACCCAAGATGTCTCTGGTCATGCCTGCCATGGCCATCAACGGTGAGTTCAGCTGAAGTCGTGTCTCGTGTCCCTCCAAACCTGTGCTTCCTTTATTCTGAGACACAAATGAAGTGAAAGCCCATACAGTGACAGTCAGTGTTGTTAGAGAGTGTTCTTCAAAATGATTTAACCTCTTGAAATCCAAGGACCCTGATAAGACATCATGAAGTATATACTTTAAATTTTAAATGTCTGAAGGAGATTTGCATCACTTTGGCTTTTGTTTTACACACAGTAACTTATTTACACTAAATTACTCTGGGACCATTTCCGCCTGGATTTGGCCTACCCAAATTGAAAAGCTTCCCATACCCACACACAGTGGTCTCTAAACACACAGTGTTGGTGTCATTTTACAGGAAACCCTTTGAAGTTACATAAAACACTGCTAAAAGTGATAAACATTTAAGTATATGTTGTCTGAGCTATAATGAACCCCCCCAAAAAAGGCGCTTTTTGAATGATGATTATTATTATTATTTTTTTGTTATAAATTCATATTTGAAAGTGTATATCTCAGGCCCTGTGTGCTCTAGCACCCTGCAGACAGGTTTGGCTGTTTCCACTAGATGGCAGCAAACACTGGAAAACACTGGGATATTGCATTTATACCACAACGCAGGAGACGGGCACAGGCTAGAACGAAATTGTTGAATAAAGTCGTTATTTTTGTTTGTTTTTGTGCACTAAAGTATTCTCGTGGCTTCATAACATTAAGGCTGAACCGCTGGAGTCACATGGACTATTTTAACGATGTCTTTACTTCCTTTCTGGCCCTTGAAAGTGTTCATTACATTGCTGTCTATGGAGGGGTCAGAGAGCTCTCGGATTTCATCAGAAATATCTTCATTTGTGTCTGAAGATGAACGAAGGTCTGACGGGTTTGGAACGACATGAGGGAGAGGAATTAATGACAGGATCTTCATTTTTGGGTGAACTATCCCTTTAAATTTGGGGTAGTAGTTGGTATTTTGTGCATTCTGTGCGGAAGTGCAGCTCAGTCTCCGTCACTCCCAGGATGCAGTGCGAGCAGAGCAATGCTCTCTCATGTGGGATGTTGTTTTTGTCTGTAGATTCGGTGTATAACTCGTCTCAGGGCGGCTATGAGATGATGATGCAGGTGGACTGTGAGGTGATGGACACCAGGATCATCCCAATCAAGTCCTCTGTAGTCCCGCCCTCTCTCAGAGACCCGCCCCCCGCCCCGCCTCCTCACCACCATCACCATGGCAACCACACCTCCCTCCGCAGCCGCACCCAGCAGCCGCACGGCAGACGGAGGGGGTCGGGGTACCTGATCAGCCAGAGCGGGTCCGTGTGACGCTGGACACATCGGACACGTGACCGTGACTTCACTCGCGCGGCTTTCCTCCGGTGACGCGCCGCACATTTCCTTCCTGTTTGTGTTCTGTATGCAGTGCATCACCTGCTGCCGTTTTTTATACATATGATGTTTTGTTTTTTTTACAGATTTTTATTGAGATTATTTAAATAATGTGCTTCTACTAGAGGTGTGTGATATAAATATTTGAATATAAGAAGTAATAGAGCATCCGTCGCAGCTGTGCGTTTCTACATGTTCTTTTCTCTTCCTCCGGTGAGTTTCCAGTGTAAATCAGGAGGTTTGCTGGAGATCTCATTGGCTTCCCACACTGAACCTGCTGACGTCAGTAATAACACATCTTAGGATGTTACAGAATCCTCTGGCCCTGAATGTGTTGCTGCTTTTGCTTCAAACCACTATCATGATGCAATAATATCATTCATTTCACTGACGTTACTGTTGTAAAGACAGAATGGATCTGAATACCAATCCGGATGATTTATTGGTGAATGAGTTTTGATTGACAGGTGCGGGGCGAGTTAGTCCACCGGTTAAACTCTCGGTTAACTCTTCACTGTTTAACTGAGCAAAGGCAACGGGACGTGTGGCGCGACGTATATTTCATTCTGTGAAGTTGTTCATCTTCTAATCGAAGGTATTTTCTTGTTTTCCGTCTGCGATCTTCATCTTTTCTAATGTAGCTCAGTCCATCTGTGATGATTTATGTGTCTGATACTTTCCCATCATGCATCATGATACTTTCCCATCATGTAAATTTAAACCTTTTTTTACTGTTTTTATTTAAATGAGCTTTCACAAGGAGAACGCTTGACGTTTTCTCTGCCGTCTGTACGAGAGTTTTGAACTACTGTCTTCATTTGTAGAGGAGAAAATAAATTTGATAAATACTAAGTTATGATGTTGTGAGAGCGAGTTCATATGTGATCATAAATGATCTGACTCCATGTGTCGTGGAACGATTCAAGAATTAATGATATTACTATAGGTTTTATTCATATTTTAAATTTAGCTTTTATTTCTATATTAGTTTTCATGTTTATTTGTTTAATTTTTAGTTATTTTGTTGCGCTTTTGTCTTTTTTTTTTTTTTAAGTTTTTTTTTTATAAACATAAATAGCAATAATTTGTTTTAGTTTAGTTATTTCCTGGTAAAAATTTTACTGCTTCAGCTTAAACTAATTTCAGTTCGTTGCCAAGGCAACATTTCTAATTTTCATTTAGTTTAAAGTTACACTGTTACATAAATGTTTTAAAAATTTAAAAAAAAAAATATTTAAAGGTACAGTATGTAACTTTTTTTGTTGTTGTATGTAACAATGTAAATAATCAATAGATCATCAATGCTTCTTCTGAAGCGTGTTTTTGTCTTACCCTGATTCACTACGGTAAGCCTGTTATAAGTGTTTATATTTTAGACCTGACGGGATGGTTTTTGTGGTAAATCACGTACGTGTGTGTGTGTGTGTGTGTGTGTGTGTCTGTCTGTTGTGTCACGACGAATGAGAAAGGTTGACATGGAGTCGCTAAATCTCCAGCCTCCGGGGAGTCACCCGTTTTAAATAACCGCCGAACAGAGGAGAGTCTGCTGGAGAAAAGAGAGCGCGACAGAGCTCGTAATAAAACAAGAATAAACATGGGCTTGGCTTTAGGAGATGGAGAGAACTGAGGGATTTGAAATGATGGAGATGATTGTGTTTTTATTATTTAACAGGTGAGTAAGGTGTTTTATTAAACAGATAAACTGCCATATGTAGCTCAGAGTTCGTTTCATTACTCTGAACTTTTTCTTCCCTCATTTCTGGCAGATAATGTGTGAATGTTTTGATTGACAGGTCATTTTATTTTAACCTGTTTTATGCAGACTTGGTAGTGATAAAAATAATAATAATTGCCCATCCTGTAACCAAGAAAAACGAAAATGTTTTTAATGTTTATTTATTTATTTTGATATAATATTTCAGAAATCCCACCTAACTCTCTTTGTTCACAGATAATGTCATTATTTCTCGATGTTCTGCTTGATTTGGTGATTTTTGTCTTTCCTTCCTCCTTCACTGACAACTGTGTGCAAAAACAGTAGAAATATATGATCAGATCTGCAGCGAGAGGGCGCCAGAGATCTGTTCTAATTAAGAGTTTCTTTTGTAGAAACTAACCAACTGACCACATAATGGCCTGGTGTCACAGACAGGATTAGGCCTTAGTTCAGTTAGGACATTTAAGTAACATTTATAAACATGCCTTAGAATAAAACATTACTGTGGCAAACCATTCCTGAACCATTTGTGCTTTGTGGCAGGCGCATTATCCTGCTGAAAGAGCCACAGCCACCAGGGAATACTGTTTCCATGAAAGGGTGTACATGGTCTGCAACAATGCTTAGGTAGGTGGTACGTGTCAAAGTAACGTCCACATGGATGGCAGGACCCAAGGGTTCCCAGCAGAACATTGCCCAAAACATCACACTGCCTCCGCCGACTTGCCTTCTTCCCATAGTGCATCCTGGTGCCATGTGTTCCCCAGGTAAGCCACGCACACGCACCCGGCCATCCACGTGATGTAAAAGAAAACGTGATTCATCAGACCAGGCCACCTTCTTCCATTGCTCCGTGGTCCAGTTCTGATGCTCACGTGCCACTGTTGGTGCTTTCGGCGGTGGACAGGGGTCAGCATGGGCACCCTGACTGGTCTGCGGCTCTGCAGCCCCATACGCAACAAACTGCGATGCACTGTGTATTCAGACACCTTTCTATCAGAACCAGCATTAACTTCTTGAGCAATTTGAGCTCCAGTAGCTCGTCTGTTTGATCGGACCACACGGGCCAGCCTTCGCTCTCCACGTGCATCAATGAGCCTTGGCCGCCCATGAGCCTGTCTCCGGTTCACCACTGTTCCTTCCTTGGAGCACTTTTGATAGATACTGACCACTGCAGACCGGGAACACCCCACAAGAGCTGCAGTTTTGGAGATGCTCTGACCCAGTCGTCTAGCCATCACAATTTGGCCCTTGTCAAACACGCTCAAATCCTCACGTCCTAGTTAATTACATTTGTTTTAATTGACATCATTTTAATGAAATTTTATTAATTAAACAGCTCGTAAACATTAAATGATATTTAAATAACCTGTTAAGCATGAAAGTATTATGCGATCATTTTAGACATTTCTCCTTATATAGAAGCTTTCTGGCATAAAGAGTTCTTTAGAATTGAGTTCTATAGAACCCACTGAAGCTTTTAGAGTTAAGTAGCAAACTAACTGCAAACATTTGACACTGATTTCAGGGAAACGAGTAATGCAGTGAGGGATAATCAGGGCCATTATCTGAACGGATCGACTCTGACAGATTAAGATGACGTGATGCCTTTACTGTGTGGGTTAGAGGCTGATGTCACTCATCACTCCTGTTGGCACTGGTTTCCCTTCAGGCGCAGTGTGTGTGTTTCTTTGTGCATATGTAATATCAATATATCTGATATAATTTTGTCAGGATGGATATAAATATCAGGTTTCAAGACATAAGGGTGCCTGTGTTTCCATATAAAGAAGGAAGTGTGCAGAAATTCACAAGTGAAGTGTTGGACTTGGATCATAGTCTGTGTGTGTGTGTGTGTGTGTGTGTGTGTGTGTGTGTGTGTGTGTGTGTGTGTGTGTGTGTGTGTGTGTGTGTGTGTGTGTGTGTGTGTGTGTGTGTGTGTGTGTGTGTGTGTGAGAGAGAGAGAGAGAGAAAGAGAGAGAGAGTGTGAGTCTGTGTGTGTGTGTATGTGTGTGAACATTGTAAGGTGTTTGCATGGGAAATTAAATATAAAGATGCATTGTCTTCTCTAGAGTTCGGCGTCGTGTGAGCATGTCGCTTATAAACCATTGAGGCACCAATAAAATCATCCACCTAGAACAGTGAAGGCTTATTAAAACCCCCACTGTGTGTGTGTGTGTGTGTGTATTGGGGTCAGAAAAATAAACTTAATTCAAAGAGAAAACGATGATCTTTCTGACTCCACTGACAGATATTTGTTCTTGTTTTAAGCACAAACTCACTTCATTTTCATCTTAATATCTTCAGTCATTTCTCTTCTCCAGTAAATGTGTCTTGATTTAAGGATGTTTAGATATTTGTTGTTTGATCGATTGCTCCTGTCTGCCTCCTGTTTGTCCTTCTGACTGCTGTGCTCGCGTGTGCTCTGTTTGCTTTTGAATCTTTATTTGATATCATTCCCTGTTGTTTAAACTGCTAAATATAATTTACCCATCACCATATATTGTCTAATATTGCCTACCATATTAAATCTGACACCGCTAGCTTTTAATCTAAATCACTATCACGCGTTAGCATTTCGCTAGCCTGTTAGCTTGCCATCTCTGCACTCGGGTCTCTTGTTTTCTGAGTTCATTAAACAACTGTGGTGAGTTGGATTAGTAAATAGACTCCATCAAACAACTGTGGTAAGTTGGATTAATCAACAGATACGGTAAGCCATGTCTTCTTCTCCTATCATTGTCACTTGCACTGCATGTTTCATGTTTAGTATATCTTTCTCCGTTGGCGAACAGGGCTTCACATGTGATAAATGTAAGGAGATAGTCAGGCTGACGGAGAAGATTTCAGAATTAGAGACACGCATCCAGACTTTATTTGAGAGTAGTGAGAATGTAACAGCTTTAGACACTGCTTTGGATGCGAATAGCTTAGTGAACTCTGTACATTGTTCGGTTCCGGCTGTAGAGCCCGTGCAGCAGGGCAACTGGGTGACGGTGAGACGGCATAGTCGCGGATCAAAAAACCACTCTTCCGTTCCGATTAGAACATCAAACAGGTTCTCCCCACTCAGTGATGCACCCACTGAGAATCCTGTTGAAAGTGCCCTAGTTATTGGCGATTCTATTACACGGAACGTGAAAATAGAGACACCAGCCACCATAGTCACATGTTTACCGGGAGCCAGAGCGCCTGACATCAAAGCAAATTTAAAAGTGCTGGCTAATGCTAATCGTAAATTCTCTAAGATTATTATTCACGTCGGCACAAATGATGTTCGACTTCGCCAGTCGGAGATCACCAAAATTAACATTAAAGAGGTGTGTAAACTCGCAAGTACGATGGCAGATGACGTTTTTTGCTCTGGTCCCCTCCCTGTTAAAAGGAGTGATGAGATACTTAGCAGACTATCATCACTCAATGGCTGGTTGTCTAAGTGGTGTCCGCAAAATAACATAGGGTTCATAGACAATTGGAAAAGCTTTTGGGGCAGACCTGACCTGTTGAAAAAAGATGGTATTCATCCTTCCTGGGATGGTGCCGCTCTTCTCTCTAGTAATTTGGCACATAGTCTTAGAGCTAAACCTTGACTAACTGGGGCCCAGGTCAGGAAGCAGACGGACTGGCTTACCCGACCGCCTGCTAGCTGTCTCACGTCACAGAAGTCAGATAAATCCCAGCACATAGAGACTCTTTCACCTAGATATTATCACATAGAGACTGTGTCTGTTCCACGAATTAGTAAATACAAAAAACCATCAAAATCATTCAACGGTAAAAATTTAATTGATGTCCAACAAATAAATAACAGATATAATACAGATGATCAAATGATAAAGCTCGGGCTGCTGAATATTCGATCCCTTTCCTCAAAAGCGCTTATTGTTAATGATATGATTACAGATCATAACCTAGATGTGCTGTGTTTGACAGAAACCTGGCTAAAACCTGACGATTACATTACTTTAAATGAGTCCACCCCCCAAGATTATTGTTATAAACACGAGCCGCGTCTGAAAGGTAAAGGGGGAGGTGTTGCTGTAATTTATAATAATATCTTCAGTATTACTCAGAAGTCTAGTTTCAAATATAATTCCTTTGAAGTTTTGGTGCTTTATGTAACGTTATGTAGTGAAATCGATAAATCCCGTTTGACATTTGTGCTGGCTACTGTATACAGGCCACCAGGGCACCATACAACCATACAGACTTTACCAGAGAATTTGCTGATTTTCTATCAGAGTTAGTACTGGCTGCAGATAAAGTCCTAATTGTTGGTGATTTTAATATCCGTGTAGACAATGAAAAAGACGCACTGGGATTGGCATTTAGAGACATTCTAAACTCTATTGGAGTAAGGCAACACGTGTCAGGACCCACTCATCGCCGTAATCATACGTTAGACCTAATACTGTCACATGGAATAAATGTTGATACCATTGAAATTCTGCAGCAGAGCGATGACATCTCAGATCATTACCTAGTATCATGTACACTTAATTTAGCAAAGGCTGCAAAGCCGTCCCCTCGCTTTAAATATGGCAGGACTATCACTGCTGCGACTAAAGATTTTTTTGTAAATAATCTTCCTCATCAGTTTCATCTCCTCAGCATCCCAGATAGCCTAGAGGAACTCGATGTTGCAACAGAAACTATTGACTCTCTCTTTTCCAGCACTTTAGACACAGTTGCTCCCCGGCGCTTAAAGAAGATTAAAGAAAACAGTCCAACGCCGTGGTACAACGAGCACACCCGGGCCCTTAAAACAGCAGCCAGAAAAATGGAGCGCAGCTGGAAGAAAACAAAACTAGAAGTTTTTCTCATTTCGTGGAAAGAGACCATGATTGCATACAGAAAGGCCCTAAAAACTGCTAGATCTGCTTATTTCTCGACTCTCTTAGAAGAAAACAAACACAACCCTAGGTATTTATTCGATACAGTGGCTAAATTAACCAAAGATAAAGCTTCACCTTCTGATGTTTGTAAACAGCACAGCAGTAATGACTTTATGAACTTCTTTACCTGTAAGATTGATAATATTAGGAAAAAAATTATAACCATGCAGCCGTCTACTACAGTATCACATCAGACAGTGCATTGTAGTGTCACTGAGGAAAAATTACATTCATTCACTGCTATAGGAGAAGAAGAATTGGCTAAACTCGTTAAATCATCAAAATCAACAACATGTATGCTCGACCCCATACCGACTAAACTACTAAAAGAGATGCTTCCAGAGGTCATAGATCCTCTCCTTAATATCATTAATTCATCCTTGACATTAGGATATGTACCGAAAACTTTTAAGTTGGCTATTATTAAACCACTTATTAAAAAACCGCAACTTGATCCTACAAAATTAGTCAATTACAGGCCAATCTCAAATCTACCCTTTCTGTCAAAAATACTAGAAAAGGCAGTGTCCTCACAACTACGCTCCTTTTTAGAAAGAAATGGTATCTGTGAGGATTTCCAGTCAGGATTTAGACCGTATCATAGTACTGAGACTGCTCTCATTAGAGTTACAAATGATTTACTCTTATCATCTGATCGTGGTTGTATATCTCTATTAGTGTTACTCGATCTTAGCGCTGCATTCGATACTATCGACCACAATATTCTTTTGAATAGACTCGAAAATTATGTTGGCATTAGTGGAACTTCATTGGCATGGTTTAAATCATACTTATCTGACCGTTATCAGTTTGTAGCAGTAAATGAAGAGATGTCACACCGAACACAAGTTCAGTATGGAGTACCGCAGGGCTCAGTGCTAGGACCGTTGCTTTTCACCCTGTACATGCTACCACTGGGAGATATTATTAGGAAGCATGGTGTTAATTTTCATTGTTATGCTGACGATACTCAGCTCTATATTTCTTCACGCCCTGACGAAACTTACCAATTCACAAGATTAACAGAATGCATAGCTGATATTAAAAATTGGATGACTAGTAATTTCCTGCAACTTAATTCAGAAAAAACTGAATTTTTAATCATTGGACAAAAAAACTCCACAAGTAGTAACCTAGAATACTGTCTAACACTCGATGGCTGCTCTGTCAAGTCCTCGTCGTCAGTTAGGAACCTGGGTGTGCTCTTTGATACCAATCTCTCATTTGAAAGCCACGTTTCTAGCATCTGTAAAACTGCATTCTACCATCTTAAAAATATATCTAAATTACGGCGCATGCTTTCAATGCAAAATGCTGAACAGTTAGTTCATGCGTTCATGACCTCAAGGCTAGATTATTGTAATGCTCTACTGGGTGGTTGCCCTGCCCGCTTAATAAATAAACTGCAGCTGGTCCAAAACGCAGCAGCTAGAGTTCTTACTAGAACCAGGAAGTATGACCATATTAGCCCGGTTCTTTCAACACTGCATTGGCTCCCTATTAAACATCGTATACATTTTAAAATCTTGCTGATTACTTACAAAGCACTAAATGGTTTAGCGCCCCAGTACTTGAGCGAGCTCTTAACGCATTATACTCCATCACGTTTATTGCGGTTTCAAAATTCTGGCCAGTTGATAATACCTAGAATATCAAAATCAACTGCAGGCGGTCGGTCCTTTTCCTATTTAGCACCTAAACTCTGGAACAGTCTTCCTAGCATTGTTCGGGAAGCAGACACACTCTGTCAGTTTAAATCTAGACTAAAAACACGTCTCTTTACTATGGCATACACATAAAACATTTTTAATTTCTGTTATTCAAATCAGTTAAATGATTGTTTTAGGCTGCATTAACTAGGTCAGCCGGAACCGGGAACACTTCCCATAACACCTGATGTACTCGTTACATCATAAGAAGAATGGCATCTACGCTAATGTTAGTCTTTCTGTTTATCCCGAGGTTTACTGCAGTCGGCCGGATCCGGGCCGTATCCAGACCAGATGGTGGACCTTAGCCTGGACATGACGACCATATCCCTGAAGTGTCTGTAGAGACAATAGTGTCAATTAAACTCCCCCCTGTAAATGCCGCATCGACACGACATCCTAATTAAACCCGTCCCCGGCGTGACAACTCCAATCTTTCGAATAATCCTACGAATATCTATTTATCTAATATGACTTCTGACCTGTAATGTTGCCAGAATCATAATCATACACTATTTGTTCGTCGGCCAGAGGAGAACTGGCACCCCGACTGAGCCTGGTTTCTCCCAAGGTTTTTTTTTTTTCTCCATTCTGGCCCTGAAGGAGTTTTGGTTCCTTGCCACCGTCGCCTTTGGCTTTTGGCTTGCTCAGTTGGGGACACTTAAATTTCAATTATATTACTGATCCGCCCGCATTGACACTATATGATAATTGAAATGAGCTGGATGACATCACCGTTTTCACCAGAGCGGCTGTACAGCCGAATCAAATTCCGTTGCATTATTTTCCTGTTACCACTGTGAAGCTGCTTTGAAACAATTGCCATTGTAAAAAGCGCTATATAAATAAAGGTGATTTGATTTGATTTGATATTTGTGCTGGAAAACGAGACAGAAACACTGAGGAGGAACATCTTTTTTATCGCAGTGTACTGTTAAGATGTGAAGTTCACTACAAGTGCACATTCAGAACAGATCAAGTGCACTATCTGTAGCATAGCATGTGTTCAGCCACATGTCTGTGTGTGTGTGTGTGTGTGTGTGTGTGTGTGTGTGTGTGTGTGTGTGTGTTGAATGTGGCCGTGTGAGTGATTTACATGTGTAATTGTGATTTATGTAGCGTGCGTTTGTGCATATGTGTGTCATTTACTGCAGTGAATCCGTGTGTGGAGTGTGTATGGATCGGTTCATATGCATGTGTTGTACATGAAACGTGTGTGCAGTGTTTACAGCTGAAGGACACATGACCAGCTAGAGTCGTGTGTGTGTGTGTGTGTGTGTGTGTGTGTGTGTGTGTGTGTGTGTGTGTGTGTCCATGTCATAAAAGAGAAAAGTAGTTTTGTAAATGAGTAGCGCTGGTCTCTTCTGAGCTCTAATGTCTGTTAACGACTGGCTTCCTCACACTCTTCCTCTTCAGTTTCAGACAGAAGCCACTCAGACGGACACTAAACATCTCCACATGTGGAAACACTGCACTCTTCATTGTGTTTTCAGTCTTTCCTAATTAACGCGTCATATTGAAGTATATAACCCCAACTGAGTGCATTGTGTTTTTGTGAGATGACTGAGAGCAGTGTAATCATCGCCACAATTAACCACCGCAAACGAGCGCTAATTCTGCTGTTAAACCCTGGAGGCTCTGACCGTGTGTGGGAAACATGTTCATGGAAAATAATAGACTTTACGTCTTCATTTACTGTCAGATGAAGCCAGGCGTTCAGCGTCTCACGTCGTCTTCCTCTGAGTCAGCAGTTCTCGAGCTCTCTGGCTCCAGGCCCTCAGTGTCAGAGACCGCATTTAAAACCAATCATACTTATCTGACCGTTATCAGTTTGTAGCAGTAAATGAAGAGATGTCACACCGAACACAAGTTCAGTATGGAGTACCGCAGGGCTCAGTGCTAGGACCGTTGCTTTTCACCCTGTACATGCTACCACTGGGAGATATTATTAGGAAGCATGGCGTTAGTTTTCATTGTTATGCTGACGATACTCAGCTCTATATTTCTTCATGCCCCGACGAAACTTACCAATTCACAAGATTAACGGAATGCATAGCTGATGTAAAAAATTGGATGACTAGTAATTTCCTGCAACTTAATTCAGAAAAAACTGAATTTTTAATCATTGGACAAAAAAACTCCACAAGTAGTAACCTAGAATACTGTCTAACACTCGATGGCTGCTCTGTCAAGTCCTCGTCATCAGTTAGGAACCTGGGTGTGCTCTTTGATACCAATCTCTCATTTGAAAGCCACGTTTCTAGCATCTGTAAAACTACATTCTACCATCTTAAAAATATATCTAAATTACGGCACATGCTTTCAATGCAAAATGCTGAACAGTTAGTTCATGCGTTCATGACCTCAAGGCTAGATTATTGTAATGCTCTACTGGGTGGTTGCCCTGCTCGCTTAATAAACAAACTCCAGCTGGTCCAAAATGCAGCAGCTCGAGTTCTTACTAGAACCAGGAAGTATGACCATATTAGCCCGGTTCTAGCAACACTGCACTGGCTCCCTATTAAACATCGTATACATTTTAAAATCTTGCTAATTACTTACAAAGCACTAAATGGTTTAGCACCCCAGTACTTGAGCGAGCTCTTAACGCATTATACTCCATCACGTCTATTGCGGTCTCAAAATTCTGTCCAGTTGATAATACCTATAATATCAAAATCAACTGCAGGCGGTCGATCCTTTTCCTATTTAGCACCTAAACTCTGGAACAGTCTTCCTAGCATTGTTCGGGAAGCAGACACACTCTGTCAGTTTAAATCTAGACTAAAAACACATCTCTTTACTATGGCATACACATAAAACATTTTTAATTTCTATTATTCAAATCAGTTAAATGATTGTTTTAGGCTGCATTAACTAGGTCAGCCGGAACCGGGAACACTTCCCATAACACCTGATGTACTCGTTACATCATAAGAAGAATGGCATCTACGCTAATGTTAGTCTCTCTGTTTATCCCGAGGTTTACTGCAGTCGGCCGGATCCAGATCAGATGGTGGACGTGCGCCTTCTTCCTATGTGGAGTAGCGTATCAAATGAATGACACTATAAAACCTTTAGTTTACACATGCTCATGTGAATAACCTTCATATACAGTAGATCTGTTGTGTTTGTTCTGAGAAATGACTTTTTTTTTCTCTCACTGGAATTCCTACATGTAATATTCTAAAACAACATTCGGACGCAATAAATATTTCTAAGATGGCATTCTATGCGTTTGTCTCGTGTACTAAAGCCTGTCAATCATCACTAGAGCGCCACCCTCAGACTGAATAATGCAAGGACATCAGAGTTCTGTCAAAGTGTGTCTGATGTGTTCAGTGATTAGAATATAAAGCTTACAAATGTTTATCACAAACTAGCGGTAAGACCCAGAATCTGCCCTACTGCCAGGAGCCGCTACTGCAGAGGAACACGTTATCAAAATGATCCCCGTTCACACGGATCCGCGGAAACCACTAAAAACTCTGTATTATTCATACCAGACAAGTAATTGGCGATGTCACTTTGTAAAGAAAGACTGCGCACCCGCGCACATACACATTCAAATACATATACTGTACCTATAGACTAAACACGTAATACACATGTGCACGCTTTTCAGATTCACATTTTGAAGTTTAAACGGAGATGATAACGGTATCGTTTTCAAATGTTTACGTTCATTTAAAAAAGTTCGCGATCTCAGGCCACCGAAACGCCTTTGTCATGTAACTGAACAGCCAGAACGCATTAAAAACTTTGTTTTCAATTTAAAAACGGTGTCATTAACCCTAAATTAATAACTAATGATTTTTACAATGGAAATGAATCAACGCTGAACTCATTTAAACTGGACGATGGCTTTCTTCAGAGCTGATGTACAGACAAAACAACCTTTGTTGCGTTATTTTCCTGTTATCACTGTAAAGCTGCTTTGAAATGATCTGTGTTGTGAAAGCGCTGTGTAAATGAAGGGGACATGACTTGGATTACTGAAGTAGTTTTAATAACAATGTTTTTTCAGGGTTTATATTTTATTAGAAATAAATTTACCTGACTTTCCTAGCTTGACAATAACTAGAAAAATGGGTAACACTTTAGAATAACTCTGTAGGAAGTAATGCAGGACTAATGAGTAGCACTACATGAACACTTCAGCTACTACTATTAACTAATATAGAAACAAGCTTAACTAATCAGTAAGGAATATCACATTTAGGAGATAGTTCCTTGTTAAGTAATCAATCATTACTGAATGAGATTAGCCTCATGAATAAATATTAACTAACTGACAAATTATAAAGAACATTTATTGTGTGTCTGAGACATAATCAGTCATAATTTTTACTCTGAATAAAGTCATAAAATGCATCACTAATTACTCAAGTGTTACTACTAGTGACCTGGACCATTATTTTAAAGTGAAAAACATCATAACGGTCCAGATCACTAGTAGTAACACTTGAGTAATTAGTGATGCATTTTATGACCACGCTGAGAGTAAAGAAAGACAATTGCTCACATCTCCGGTACGTTAATGTTGTGATTATTAATTAATTATTAATTCTTTATAATTTGTCATAGTTACCTTTTAGTTCTTAGTGATGCCAATCTCCTTCAGTAAGTATTGATTACCTAATAAGGAACTATCTTAGTCTTAGATTCGATATTCCTTACTGATTAGTTCAGCTTGTTTCTGTATTAGTAGTAGCTGAAGTGTTAATGTAGTGCTACTCATTAGTCCTGCATAGTTTCCTATTAATGACGGACCATTATTCTAAAGTGTTACCGAAAAATGTTTATTTGTAATAGAGATGTTTTAAGATTGTACTAATTTCCGTGCCTTTTCCAGCTCTAGACTTCACACTTTTAAAATTCCTCATATATCCAGGTTTTCCAAGACACTGTGAATGCTGGTTCTTTAGTAAAATGGCAGATGTTGAGGGAATGAATTAAAATAACAGTTATTGAACTGAATTGATCTGAATAATGACTATATTGTCTGTAGAGCTGAATCTGAATGTGTCTCGTATGTGATGTTGGCATCATTGATTCTGTTATTTTGAAGCTGAAGCACTATATAAATAAATAATCATAGGTGTGATCCTCGCTGAAAACACCCAGGCTGGTTTATGGTGATTGATGCTGGTCTGATGATTCTGATGGTCGGTTGACCAGCTCAGAGCAGAAGCGGCGGTCAGCGATGGCGTGTTGTTGTGTAGGGAAGCTGGCACACGTTGCGGTCCGGTCCTGGGATGGAGAACACATTACGGGTCAGACTCCGGCCTCTCTCAAACACTGATCCAGCGGCAGCGTCTCTCACTCAAACCTTGATCTCTGCCGCTCTGAGTGATGGAAAACTGATCTGAGGTCAGAACAGGGCCGGGTCACGTCTGCGGTCTTTAATGTGTGCATAACTCTGAGTCCCGGGAAGAGAGGTGATGTTTCCTGACTGATCTGGGATCTGAGACACATTAACCACGGCTGTTCAACACCTGTGAGAGAACGGCGCTCGGACTGCGTGAGAAACTTCATAACACAACAAACACACAAACATAAACCAGTACTAGTATGAACAATTAGCAGCAAACAGTCTTACTTTTTACCAGTCTGTGTTTTAATGTAAAATAAAAAGACTAAGACTTGATGTTAAACTCGTAATCATCGGCCATGAAATCTATATAAACCAATCGACAGAAACCGGCTTTCATATGGCCATTGCATTACTAGAAGTAGAGATGTCAAGGTCAAAGGTCAAAGGGCAGCTGGTAATAGAGGTCAAATGACCCTCTTTCTAGTTTATAAATCCAAATAGAAATTTCCCAGCCTCCCCTCTGAATAAATGAACAAACACACAGTGTGAAAGATGATTGTGTGTGTCTTGATGGATCACTTGATCTAGAGACTTATTAAATGGAAAGGTCAGCAACTTTAAGAGCCAAGAACACTACGTCCAGCTCTAAAGTGTGTACTTCTGCTCCAATGACAAGCTGTGTAAACTCTGTTGCCTCTTCTATATGTCAGTGTGTATGGTAATGAATTAAGGCTGTTGTAGCATCAGTTGACCCGTGTGCTGTTGTTTTGGTCTGAATCAGGAGCTGGAGAAACGCTCTCACCTGATGGAGCGCCAGCTGTGTTTGAGGCTCGTCTGTGTCCCCTATAAAGGGCTTCCCTCCAGGGCCAGATGTTCTGCACTCATGGATTTTACAGCTGCTGTGAAAATATGCATTGCTAATCTAACACAGACACACAGCAGTGTCTGAGCCGCTCTCCGTCTCAGCTTCACTAATCACTTCTGCTTCCGTTAGTGAAGCTCTTCTGCCCGGTGTGTGTCCATTGGATAACGGCTGTTTCTGAGGACTGAGCTTGACACGAACGGAGCCCACATCTGATTTTTTTTCGCCTCATTTATATATTTTCTGGATGAAATTGTGAACATGAAAGATTAAACTGGTTCTGACATTTCCACTTATGATCTAGGCCATGTAATAAATTAGACAAGTATATGATTGTTTTTGTAGTGTGACTTAAAAGTTTAGCTCACCCAAAAATGAAAACTCTCATTAATAACTCACTCTCGTCATTTCAAACCAATCCAAACTCATAATTTTTCTGAAGTGACGCCATGCTTTGTTTGTGCAAAAAACATAAATTACCACTTTATTTACAAAACGTGTGAACGCTGTGACTTAACCCTTTAAGTGTGTGTCATCTGCTCAGTGAGTTTCATTATAAATCACTGTGTAAAGAAACACATTCAGTTCAGCCATAAGCAAATGTGTGGAAGATAATTCAAGTACACTAAACTATAGTAAGCTTTGAACAATTTTAACTGTTTTAAAAGTTATGAACTTAATCCCAATCCCGTCAATATATCCAGCCTGAACTCCAATAGTGTGGCAAGAGCAGAGAAAAGTGCAGTAATAGTGTTCTTACATGATATTATGAATGACTGATGATGTTACGATGGATGTGTGTTTACAGGTCAGATTAAGAGGCCAGTGTGTGATTTATGGATGTATAGTGTGTCACATGAACGGCCTCATTGAAGTGCACTGAACGGGCTGGATCGACCTCTGACCCTGTGTCCTTTCAGGAGAAGGTCAGTTCTCTCTCAGAATGAGCGTCTGTGGGTCAGAAACACTCATGAGGGGTTCGGGACGCTTTACTGCAGCAGACGGAAGAATCGAGCCGTAATAAACACTCACTATTAGACTCTGACTCTCACGGGTTCATGTACACTAATTCCCATGGAAACACATTCTGCTTATACCTTTAATAATTTCATTATTTATTATATTTATTACATTGTTCTCTTGAATAATTGATTCTGATTGGTCAGTGGCAGGATTCAATTTTTTTTTTATGTGTTTGTCGTCCTGCCAAGTGATGTCCTTCATAGTTTCATGTCTCGTCTCGTCATCATGTCCATGTGTTTCTGATAATTGGCCATAATGAATACAGTCTCTGCTTCACAACATCCACTTACATGTGTTACAGTCGTCATGAAAGGGAAGTTACACTCGTCTTTTCTTTCCTATTGTGCCGTACACCGATCAGGCATATCATTATGATCCTAATATTGTGTTGGTCCCCCTGACCCGTCGAGGCATGGACTCCACTAGACCCCTGAAGGTGTGCTGTGGTATCTGGCACCAAGATGTTAGCAGCAGATCCTTCAAGTCCTGTAAGTTGTGAGGTCGGGCCTCCATGGATCGGACTTGTTTGTTCAGCACATCCCACAGATGCTCGATTGGATTGAGATCAGGGGAATTTGGAGGCCAAGTCAACACCTCACCACTGTTCCTTCCTTGGAGCACTTTTGATAGATACTGACCACTGCAGACCGGGAACACCCCACAAGAGCTGCAGTTTTGGAGATGCTCTGACCCAGTCGTCTAGACATCACAATCTGGCCCTTGTCAAACTCGCTCAAATCCTTACGCTTGCCCATTTTTCCTGCTTCTAACACATCAACTTTGAGGACAAAACGTTCACTTGCTGCCTAATATATCCCACCCACTAACAGGTGCCATGATGAAGAGATGATCAGTGTTATTCACTTCACCTGTCAGTGCTCATAATGTTATGCCTGATCGGTGTATATCCGAGTGAAACGCTTCAGGAACAAGAACAAATGTAGGGCGGGGCTTGATTCTGTCTGTGGGGAATTGATTGGATGGTTGTGGTTTGCTATTGGTGGATCTCATGTGAGTGACAGGTTGCCCCGCCCTCGTGATCAGAGAAGAGATGTCGCTGTTATTCTGATTTAAGATCATTAAAACAATAATGATAAATCATTTATAATAAACTAATATTCCAGTGATTTCATGGGGACTTTCCGTTTACTTCCAGATCAAGAGTCACACGTTTCTCTGGCTCTGTCGCTCATTCTCTCGTTCTCTCACTCCCTCTGTCAGCATTGCTGGGATGTTTCTCAGTGTGTGTTATTCTCCTGAACGGTCAGCTTTGACGTATTTCTCAGACACAATGGTGGCCTTGTAGGTGGTGAATGTTTCTCTGTGTTTCGGCATCCCTCGCTCATGATGACTGACTCCCAGATATACTGAAACAAGTCACGTTACATGAGAGATCTGGCTGTTTAGCGTCAAACAAACAGTCACAATGCAAAATAAATGCCATTTCAGCTCATTTGCATATTCTGACTCAATCGATTAAGTGTTGCTTTTGCTGAAAATAATCAGACTTAGATTTTATAAGACAATGCAAAAATTGTCTTTGTTTCTGAGCTTTGTCTTGTTGCTTGTTTTGCAATAATGTGGTGTTGTGTAATGATGTGTTTTTGCGCATTATATTGCTTTGAACTATAGGCACAAAAAGATTTAAAGAGATGTCATGGATTTGAAATGAAGTGGTTGATTTAGTGGCTGACACTCAGTAGTCTGAGGTCAGTATTGAGACATTGTGAGAACATCCGCTGTCCTCTCTATCCACAGCTCATGTTTTTCTTCTCAGTCCAGGTTTTCCTCTGGTTTACGAGACAAGCAGCATATGGTGCGCAGGAGAAGCGCTGGAGGAGAAACGTCAGGCCTCGTCTTGTAAAGTCAGACTGCCGTTCTTCTGTTCTCTCTGTCTCTCTGAGGAGTGATAGCCAGCGCTCCCTCGTTTCTTGATGTTCTTCCAGTCTCTGCCTTCTGAAAATGGACAAAGCAGAATTTTCCCTACAAACCTTCATTTCATGTAACGTGTGCCGCTTCACGCCAGCCTCTGTTTGTGGGACGAACCGTTTTCATCCTTTCCCACCTTGAAAACCTGACCGTTGTTTTGCTCAAGACAAGCATTCAGAACTGAGAAATTCAACTACATTTGAGCTGGATTGAAATCACTTAGCAAACATGAAACGTGATAAGTGTTAATTTAATGAAGTAGAATTATAAACGAGTGACAGAACTGGACATTTTTACATTGGAAAGCTTGGCACTGGTAAATGCTGTTTGTCTTATGGACTGTTTGAGTCTAGTGTTTGATATGCCAGTCAGTTTGTGTCTCTGCAAAACGAATATAAATCTGACCTTCAGTTCTTGTTGTCGTAGGTCATTTACACAAACTCGAGTCCTGTCGCTGTGTCTGTGAAGCATTGACTTCAGCACTGAATCTCAACATAAGGTACAGTCATCAGATGCTGGAATCCCCTCCTCCTCCTCCTCCTCACTTTCTTCTCCTCTACGGTTTGTTGTCGCTCTCAACGACACCTGCGCAGATACACTTGTGGAGAAATGGCGTTGACTGCTAGTTAAAGTCGAGCTAATGAGGCGAGCTGACGAATGTTTAGTGGACACATCTGCCTAATGATGATGTATTAATTGAAAAAATTGTCTTTTCTGCAGACCTTGCAGAGCTGAAACTGGAAAACATCAGCAACACTTAGTTCTGTTTCCATTCTGAACTATTGGTTTTCAAGCTGCAGAGAGTCTGTAGAGAGTTCAGCGCTCCAGATCCTGTGTTTCATCGGTTTGCTGTA